>JABBWD010000439.1:0-15319 GCA_016628565.1 Suillus placidus
CATCAGCCTGGACCACATTAAGTACTTGCCCTGGCGCGGCGCGGCTAGGGCTTTCTGACACACGTTGTATCGGTATCGGCTCTCCGCATCGAATATGTACCTCGATTTCTCAATATCACCATTGGAAGTCCTGGATCTGAAATCGCGCCATCTCAATGGTACGGAGGACAACAACGGTGTGAGAACTGTATCCCTCGCACGGGCACACCTGCAACAGCAAGGTGCATACGTTTTCGCGTCATAGTGTATTTGTTATCTGCTGGCACACAAGTGACGCCCACGTGTCTGCTCACTGATAATCACAATAACGTTGTTCAATGCCTGTGCCAGGGCGGATATTTCCAGGGGGTGGACAGTGTCTGCTTGCAAGCTTATGCGTGGGATCGTCAGAAGCTTTAATCTGCTTTTCGCACTTGGGACCCAAATCAACGTCTTAAAGCCGGTCAAGAGCCGGTGCTTGTATGTTTATCATGATCACATGCTTCAATACAGAGTAGCACCTTACAGGGTTCTTACTGCTTCGTGTGTCCACAAGGGATCATCGATCACTCATCGTGGTAACAATTCGGGGCGCGTGCGACAGACTGAGCGATCGCTTATTACTAGACACACCAGCTGCATTTTGTGTTCCTCACTCTCACTTACCGTATGTCGACTTGCAGGCAACCCGAGGTATCATGGCATTGACAATCCCAAAGGCTGAGCTCATCGGCGTTTTTTTGGAGTCGTTGGCATATGGTTTTGTCATTCCATCTCTATATGTGTCCCATGCTGATCCTTGCCTAGGTGCATATCTGATGGTGTTTAATCAGTGCATGTTTGTACTAAGGAAGAGACGTTCGCGACCAAGTGATTACTTGGTTGGGACTGCAGTTTCACTGTTCATCCTCATCACGGCAGTACGGGTCTCCTCGACTCAACACTGTCCACGTATCTTATGGATGACTCTCTAGCACCTTTTCATCGACATCCTGCGCAATATGCAGGCTTTCACCGCAGACGAGGCAGAGCCAAATTATCCAACCACATATTATGGCACATTTGACACTTGGCAAAACATTCTAAAGAGTACGCTGTATGTCGCTGTTACATTGGTGTCCGACGCATTTATTGTACGCACCCTAAACTTGCCGTTATCCAAATCTGAGCATCTCTGCAGTTATACCGTTCCTTCATTCTATGGGGTAGGAATTACCGCATTGCCGCCTTCCCTTTCTTGTTATTCATCGCGGACATTGGTTTGTTTCCTTCTCCCGTTCCATTGCTGCGGCTAATACATAATATAGCTATCGGTGTTTTCTGGGTATACACTCTGAGCCTCGTCGTTCCGGGTGAAAACGTTTTCGCCGATGACCTCTCCGTCCGCGTCACGACATTCTACTCAATTACTCTGGCCATGAATGTCATCTGCACATGTTTGTTTTTTACTCTACATTCGCCGAGGCCCAGACTAAATTCGCATTTCAGCGCTGATTGCCTTCAAGATTTTGAAGATCCAAAAAGCAATTGCACCCTTCGCAAACGGTAACGAGGACCAAATCTCTCGTTTGGTGCCAATCATAGTTGAATCTGGTAAAAATTCTAGCAATACCTTCTCTGATATGTATTCATGCACCTGGCCGATAGGTTCTGCGTACTCAGCCTTACTCGCAGTTATGATTGGAACGTATACTTCTAAATCCCCAGCCATGTTCATCATTTTGAATTCAGTAAGTCTAGCCATTCTTTCCGCAGTAACTTAACTAACAGCGGATCAATCAAGATGTCACCGATCATCGTGAGTTCTGTGTATTTCATTTTACTAATTTGCTCACCCTACGTCCGACACAGGGCATCGTGGTATGTCGATTCCCTCCGACTGTTCTTCTGCCCTTTCTAATGTGCACCGTTCCTCCAGTTCTCTTCCGTTATTGTCCGCGTCGGTCTGGGTCTATCTCACGGCGATTCCCATCGCGCCAATGGCACAATATCTTCTTCGCGAAACATTCAATGGATGACACGTGCGAGTTCCAGGCTACCTAATAGCGAACAGCCAATCTATTCTGCGCCATTCCAGTATGGGGGTGTTCAGGTCTCGCTGCAGCAAACCGTACATACTCATACCGACAACTTACCGGATGACATCGAGAATGACATCTCAAGCTCACATACAGAGCACAAATCCGGCTCTTTCCGTGTGCTATAACAATAGAGAAAACGTGTGTCCGCCATTTATTTATCTCCACGTTATTAACCCAGCCAAGAATGTAGCAAAAATAATGGCCGTCTGTTGAGCTGAGGTGTAGTTTATAGATAGCTTCGATCCACGCATGTTGTCTTAGGTTTAGTGAGACGTTAGGTAACATGGATGAACGTTGAACGTTAACCCACCATTTCCGATTTTCCGAGGGCGAGGGTTTTGCGGGGATTCTGCATACAGTGCACCTAATGCTCATGCAGAATACCCGTAGGACAATGAGACCATACTAATCGACGGGTTCCTAAATAGCGGTCTTCATTGTTACTTGATTGGGTCAGGTGGTCTCCTGATCCTTTAAAGGTTTGATTGAATCAAGAATCTGATTCAAGATGCAATTCGGTCTGGAATCTGATCCAATCACGCAGATTTCATTTCACGCCTTGATCAAAATGATCATTCACTCTCGTGGAGACTTTGCAGACCAGAGTTTGTTCTTTAAGCTAACTTTAGACTCGTCACTATCGCCACCTCCTGGTTCTTTCCAAATTCCATGAGGACAAGTGAAGTAGTGCAAGTCATGAAGTGACATCCCGATCTATCTTCATATTGAAGTAGCTAAGCTAATAATCAACGGGCTGATACCCTATAGGCCTAAGACTCTGCTCTCGTCATCATGGCATACCTGCAAGAGAACTTTCGTCAGTATAAAAGTTCATTTACTAGAAAGTTTGTCTCCCCCTAGGCACTGGACCTTTATGCGAAGGAGATTAGTCGTTCCCCCTGATAACTTAACATCAACACAGCTATAAACTGCGAGTCACAGATGTACAGCAAAGGATATCTCGGCAAAGAAAAGAGCTGCGAACAGTGCAAAACCGGAGTTCTTCAGCAAGAGACTGCCAACCTGATTTGTGCTTCATTTCGCGGTCTGTTCTCTTGACAAGGAAGTGAGTTAGACAGAGCGCTAGTCTCAACTATCGGATATAACTCTGATGGGAAGTCATGATGGAAAGATTTCAGTGACAGACTGCCATACGTACTACGCCATTTTCATAACAGTTGGAGGAGGACATGGCAAGAATCTGTCGTCAAAATAGCATACTGACAGCCTTTATCAGATATTTCGACTTACGATAACCACTACCACTCATCCGCGTAGTGTCTTATTTTGTGAACCAGAAGAGTCGGGCTTGGGTGCACAACACCGCTAATTATGCATGTTGATCACACAGGTTCACGAATTGATCGATGATCGCTCATTCAATGCTGCTACAGTTACAATTCAATTGTCACACCAATTCTTCCGCGCGTCTTCCTGTCGCGCGGCAACTTGAAGTTCTATCCCAATACGTACAATCACTCAAATACATCGCTCGTTGAGGATATCGCAGTTCACCAAACGAGGTGACCACTAAAGTTCGAAAGGGCGTCAAAACCTGATAATGAGCATCAGACCATCATACCACACGTACCCATCGACAAAATATTCCCCGCCTGTCATATAACTGGCACGATCGGACAGAAGTAGCACTGCCTGACCTGTCATCTCATGCGGCTTTGAGGTGGTGAGCGCCTGTCGAATCAAAATTATTTGGTACATACCTCGGCGAAGCGTCCGAGCGGTACGGTCTTCGCCTGATTCTCGAGGACGTGTCTTTCCATACCAGAGGTCTGATCCGTGTTCACTGATGTCAAATGTTCAAAAAGTTAGGACCAACACGATTAGTACAAGATGCTGACCATAACCGGGGGACAGCGCATTCACTCTAATCCCATGAGTAGCCCACTCTGCAGCCAACCCTTTCATGAGAGTGGACACAGCACCCTTGGATGAATTGTAGAAGACCTGGGTCAATGGCTCATTTGGCGCGACTTGGTTAATGATCCGCGAGCTCATGGAGGATGTAATAACGATCGAACCGCCATGCTTCTTGTCGATCCATAGCCTGTCATATCCGTCTGGGTCATGCTTTCCAAAATACTACCTCATGATGAAGCTCACTTTGCGGCAGCCTTGGTGCTGTTGAATACACCAAGGACATTAACCCCATACACTTTATGGAAGTCTTCGCTGGTTAGCTCGAGTGCAGGCTTCACCACGGAGACACCGGCATTCTGTGATATCAAGCCACTCGTTTCGAAGAAATGACATGACCGAAGAACGTTCTACTTACTGCTATAAGTCCTGTCACCGGGCCCAGATCTTTGTCGATGAGAGAAAAGGTTTCAGTCGTCTTCTCTGCATCAGATACATCACATTGATAAGCCTGCACACAAAGACAGGGAGGGTTGAGCCAATAAGTCAACCGCCAAACATTTCACAAACCTTGACTTGCACGCCGAATTCTTTTCCAAGCTTCTCAGCTACTTCATGCGCGTCCTTGGAACTCCTAAAAGACGCGTTTTATGCCAGAAAAATCAGTATATAGTCATAGAATATGGATGTCCGACTCGGAGCCAACCTGTAAATAATGGCTACTCGTGCACCAGCCTGAGCAACAGCGCGACTATAAGCGTATCCGATCCCGCGGTTGCCCCCAGTAATGACGATGCATTTGTCTACGGCAAAGCAAACAATGTCAAGTGAAAGATGATGCATGCACAATCACAGCTGACGCACCGGAGAAGTCGATGGTAAAACCTTTCGCAGCCATTGTATGTTGCATACGTCTATGAGGTTTGGTGTCTTTGATTCGAGATGTCTGTTGTTTTGGAGAAAGAGAGATGTGAGGAGGTCCGAGATCTCAAACTTTTATTCTGGCGAGCTCGGACGTCATCTGACGTCATAACCACCTCAGTGAAATTGCCTTTCTCGTACTCACGTTGATCAAGGATAGCAAGCGCGCACGCAGCGCGAGCGTTGGGTAGGCTGACATGTCTTTGTGTGATACGTTTGATAGAATAGCTGGAGATGTAAGTTGCTGACCAGGTGAGCTTCTATGACGGATGGATCTATATATACTTGGCCTCTCCGACCAATCTCCGACAGGCGTAACTTATCTGTGGAGCTGTAATACTACATTGTACTCACAGTTCCACAGTGATGTCCTGGGAGAGGTATCAGCGGATCTTACCTTTACACAGCCGTCAGGCCCAGAGGACCGAGGCACAGCGAGCAGACAACTATGTCGTTATATACTTAGTAGCGCGGCTCACCTCTAAACATTGGAACTACTTACTGCTGCGGAAAGGGCCGAGAGACCCGAAGAACCCCCACTCCTCACAATCACTTTTGATTTGAAGACCGGTATGAAGGGAATCGTCACAAACTGGCAACTGATGTCATCGCTTCAAACTTGGGTTAGAAAAGGCCTGATATGAGATTAGAAGTGATAGTAAACATGAAGAACGAAAGAGATCAGTATGATCGGCCATATCAAGAAGCGCGCTCGTGCATGCGTAAACAAGAAAAACACATCGTCCTTCATTCCGTTGCCTATCTCTGCGGTTAGCACGATATCCCTGACAATAGGAACGCTCACCATATATTCTCCCCTCCGCATGTTTCCACCCTTCTACTTTGTCCCCCAGCAAGTTGTCAGTTTGCTCCCACTTATCAATCTGCAGCGGCTCTTCGTCGCATTGCAGCTGGACACGGATAGTCTCACCAGCGCACTTCATTATCGCCTTCACGATAGATATAGGCCACTGCCAATTTTCATTCAGCCAGAAAGACCACCAGTAATTGTTCCGTAAGTCGCGTAAACGCAAGGCGACCGAGAGAATATTCTGCGATGCTGCGGTGTCACTATCGGACAGCTCGACTGTGAAATCGATATCCAAGGCTTCCCAAGCGGTTCTCTGTATTTTTCCTGGCCGATATATTACCACTGTATCCTGCACGAGCCCATGATAGCTCGACAAACAAGTGATAAAATGGTGCCAGAGAGATTCCTCGTCTTTGGGATGACATATATGTACATAATACTTCACGTTATCGAGAGTGACTAGCAGAACGATGATCTTGAAGAGGTCAATCTCGGCTTGTCCGAGGGAGATGGAGCGTATTGTAGCTCTGCAGAATGGCGATCCTTTTCCGCCGTTTGGTGAGAGAAGTTGTTCTATGAAGTTGGACAGTGATACTTCGACCGGGTGCCCGTCACCGTTATCTTCAGGTAACTGGAGTGGTGTGACAGTGGAAAGAAAGTGAGATGCTATCATGCTGATTGCTGACCAAAACCAGTCATTACACCTAGATTTCATTGGGAAACGGTTCATTGGACAAGAAATCGTGAGGGAGCTTGACTCACAAACTGTTCAAGCACCATGGAATCTCGATAAACAGGTACTTCAGTTCATGGCACCATTTTCCGACGATCTCTGGCCAAGCATGATTACGAGGGTACATGATAAGTCCCACAATCGTTCTCGCCACGTTCATCGGAAGTAGCCAATCCAAAAATCCGAGCTGGTTATTCGCCACGACCTAAACATGTGTCCTCTCATTCATGCCGGTAATTATGACATATGAAGCGACCTACCTTGATCCAAGCGCCTGCTGGTTTGTGGATATAGCCGGCCCTTCCGAGGGCCCATATTGCTATCAAGTCTCCTTGGCGTAATCCTAAAGTCAATGGGTGATGATGGTCCATGACATGTACAGCGCCATACGATCTCCTCCCAAATTCGCCTCGGAACTGTACACTGAGTGGAAAACAAGCGGGTTCCGAGACCTCGACGAGTCTTCCGTCCCGCGTTTGGCGAAGAATAGCGCATCGAAACCATTCCATTCGGTTAAGAGTGCTCTGGGTAACAGAGACCGACTGTTCCTGGCCTGGTTCCAACTCCACAGTGCCATAGATAAACATGTGAACCGACGTGACTCTTGCCCCAGAGGTTGTAATTGGGGGAGCCAGGACATATAGATATTTACTTGGCCCGCAGAAACTATATCCCAGAAGGTGGGTGGCTGTACTCGGAACTGTGGGGATTAAATCTGTGAAGTCCGGCGGTAGCACATTGTATGTGTGGTCTTGGCCATTCGTATCGGCTGTCCGGTCCTCGTGAATGTAAAGTTCCTTGACGCGTATTGTCCAGTTGAGAGGACCGGAAATGACATGTTTGAACCAAAGTCCGAGGCCAATGAAGCCATAAAGGAAGCAAGCGCATCGCAGAGTACAATACTCGTGCCAACGTAGGTCATGCCTCCCTTTCTCTGAGATTTCAGGCTATCAGCCAGGAGAGTGCGTTAGAGATGTACGAGACATACCTATGCAGCGCAAGAGCAGACCTCCAAACGCACCATACTCGGTCAACAGGTAAATTTTGAGCTGGTGCAATGTTACATCCCTCCCTAACATAGTCACTGTCTCGACGTTGCTACTAGAATCTATGGCAATGGACATAACAATGCCTCGAGACCAAGCCCAACAGTTGGCACTGAACAATGCATAGGCTTTATGTTTCGTCCCCATTTGCCTTAGAATCCGGGCAATGGAATGAAGAGTGACAGGGGTATGAGTAGGATGATCAGAAAACTGGATTTCGAGGACAGTCATGGTACATCTTCTCCGGTGGTCTTCATGGGGATCATTTGGTTTGTAGAACATTGCTTCATCTGCACTGGCTTTCTGACTGCCAACAAGGCTACTAAGAGTCACGGGTATTCGTTCTCCTAGTCCTGTGCCATGCCAAGAATGTTCCAAGTAAAGCAGACGCCTTTCACTTGCGTAAGTCAGAGTAAGAACGATGAATTCATGACGCCAGTGGGAGAATCGAGTGTCCTTGAGCAATTCCAATTTGTGTATAAGTGCCTTGCCATATTTCGAGGCGCTGGTTTTGACAACAGGCGCAGTGCCAGGAATATTCTCATCTTTTTTGGCGGTGACTTGTCAAGTTGTCAATATGATGACTAAGTACTTGAATTCGGACTTTTGTTGTAGACTCACTAGGACTATCCCCCACCTGCTGATACTCTGAATTTCCCAAGACCATTTTGCACAAGTCATCGATGCGATATTCTGAATCAATATTGAATGAGGTAGTACTGGTCATGGTACCGGTGTGGCATGGCGTGGAAGTTGTCCGACCTCCATATGAGTCATTATGTAGCATTGCAGCCCTTTGCCTCATGTTTGCTCACTGCTCAGTCTCACAGCCTTGACGGTTCCTGTGGCATGTACAGCCGCATATGCCCTTCTCCGCGTTCCATATGAAACGAGATCTCGAGCAGTTCCGTTCTCCCTCAAATCTGAGGTGAATCGAGCGCCTCGTACCAGTGGTGTTCGGATGTCTCGTCCCCTCTCCAAATTCCATCTGTTGTGTCCAAGTCTCCAAATCTTGGATCTTATTTTCTTACTCCAGGTGGGTCGCACTTATCTTGCCCGATTTCGTGAATTTGCCGAGGCTGCTAAAATAGACGGCCTACAAGCAGTTGATCGATGGCGTGTGGAACAGCAAGCAGAGTGGGATAGACTGTCGAACACGGTAAACTGTATGCTCAAACGAGCTATCGACCTTCACTAATACATCACATAAAATCCATGTTTGTACAGCTCGCGTTCCTCGCCACTATGAGTGCGACTGATAGCCGCCCTCATAGTGGCTCCCCCTCTCGCTTTCTCTGTTTGACTGGGAGCAGCTGGGTTGAGCGCCTGCGATCTTTTCATTGTTCAGTGCTTCCCTATCCAGGCGTTCTCTATTTCGAACGAGGACATGGGAGAGCTGGTGAAAGATGGTAATTCCATCAACTCAGCTTTGATTGCGATTGCGGTCGCTAGCCCTGCCGTATTCGTCCTCTCTGGTCATTTATTCTTTTTGCCATTGACATCGTCGATTACATTATTGAGAATCCTCGTGGCAAACCGCAGTTCATGCTGCTCTCGCTTGTACCAATCACTATTGGATTCATGGCCCGCGCAGCCATCATGACTATCGGCAACATAATTGGGAGGCGTGTTCAAGCCTGCGTAGGTGATCGTTTTTACTTGTTTGACCCTTTCTCTCCTGCCCTCACCGGTATAAGAGAAACCTAGGGTGAGCAAGGCGGCATGACTTTCCCCCCTACTTATTGAAATAACTGGTCTGTCAATTTTTATTTCATCTTCCTCTTTGTTGTGAACATGTCAAGTTTTCGGCACACAAAGTCTGTCGAACTTGACACGGACGAGCGTGGGCGCCCAAGCTCGAAGGGACCCGTCGATTGATTGCACAACCATCCGGTCGTCCAACACAGCTTGATTAGCCTCGCTTCTTAGATGATATTTATAGTTCCAGCAAACTTTTACTTCAGTATACACGTGTAGTGATTGAACTGGCTGAGTCGGCTTCGTCACAGACATTTCTCAATTGGTACGGCAGCGTTGGCTTTCTCTGAGATTATTGTACACATATCACATCCATCCTTGTAATGACCCACTCTCTCTTGGGCCCGGCCGCGCCATTAAACACGATTCCTTCGCGACGGCAAACGAATTTACCAAACAAGCTGGCCGCTAGAGAAATGCAAAGGGCGGATCAGAGTTTGATGATGTGCGAAACCGGCAGACATACCCGTCAACGGGATACTCCCCGCCAGTCATGTAATCGGCATGCCCAGACAAAAGGTAAAGTGCCTGGCCTGCGATCTGATCGGGCTATAATGTGTAAAATGAAGCGATCAGTGGATGCCAAATAGAACAGCATCGCGGTACATACATGAGCGAATTTTCTCAAGGGAATGTGTTCCCGTTCATAGTCGGTGACTTTATCGGGCAAATCATGAGTTTGATCCGTATCCACTGATACATATTTTCAGGACGTCATGTTCCGGAGAGGGAGATGGAAAAAAACACTGACCATAGCCGGGAGATACTGCATTCACTCTAATATTAATGTTGTCAGCAGCCCACTCAGCAGCCAACCCCTTTGTAAGGTTGGAGACGGCGGCCTTGGAGGAGTTGTAGAAGACCTGCGTCAAGGGTTTGTTTGTCGCAGCTTGGTTAATGATCTGCGAGCTTATGGAGGACGTGATCACGATCGAAAGATTCTTCAAATTCTTGCCTTGCCAAAGCCTGCCCAATTCGTCAGGTCATGGCTTCCAGAAACTACATGGTGAACCTTACTTTGCAGCAGCCACGGCGCTGTTGAACACGCCGAGGACATTGACACCGAACACGTGGTTGAAGTCCTCGATGGTCAGATCGACGGAAGGCTTCACGACAGAAACGCCAGCATTCTGTGATCAAACCGATTATTTCAAAAAATAATCTGTCGGGAAACGGTTCTACTCACTGCAATAAGACCTGTTACGGGGCCCATCTGCTTGTCAATGAGAGCAAATGTCTCAGTTGTCTGCTTGGGATCGATGACGTCGCACTTATAAGCCTGTGCGGGAGGATAGGGGTCTGGATGAGAACAACATATCTACCAAGTTGTTTACATACCCTGACATCGACCTTAAATTCATTTCGAAGATCTTCAGCAACTTTAGAGGCGTCCTTGTTACTCCTAACCACACATTAATTAGCGATTGGTAGCCTATCAAAGTAACTAAGCTTAACTTGTAGATGATTGCCACTCGGGCACCAGCCTTGGCGAGAGCGCGGCTATACCCGAGCCCAATTCCGCGGTTACCCCCGGTGACGATGATGCATTTTCCTGCAGGCAGAATTAGGACGAGTCAGACAACCAGTGATGGACAAGGTGACGTACCAGAAAAATCAATGGTAAGAGGTGAAGACATGATGGGTTTTGTGGTGGTTAAGCGTTGAGCGCGAGTGTGGATGGCTGTTGAGTAGTCGGGGAAGACTAGAGAGGAGACTCGAGGTAAGCGGTATATAACTGTCGTGGTTTGAAGACGTCATGACGTCCCCTCTTTGAATTTGATAGTCGGTACTGTATTGGCCAAGTCGAACTGTAAGCTGGAACTGCCTTTCTGGTAGACGTAGTACTCACAACGCTGTGGCACAGTTACTCCGGCAATTCAATCATTGGCCCCTTTCAGTGTACACAATTATTTCAATTGTGCAGAACAGTGACAAATAGTCCGTCACCGTAAGGCCGCCGATTAAGAGAATCTGCACTGTAGTAGAGATTAAGCTGGGCTTGCCATTCACCACAAATCCCAGCACCACCTCTCACGCATCGAAGTATTCAGTTGAATGACCACTTGAAACGAGATCAAGATAAGTTATCCCTAAGCATACAACCATACACCAAGGCTACAGTACCTATGCTACTTGTGCTTGCCCGTAGCTTTCCCTTTACCCTTATGGAAAGTCTTGCCCTCAAAACCAGGTCGAGCTTTAGTTTTCCCCTTTGACGACGAAGACTTTCGTTTATCGTTCCGTCGCTCGTTTCGCATGGCGATGTTATCTGTACGTTTCTTCTGCTTTGCAGCCATGGAAGCCGTGACTTGGTCTTTCCTCTCCTCCCTACAACGAGATGAGTATCAATAAGAAGTCGAGTGTATCATCAACGGCTTACCAGGACTTCTTACTCTTCACTTTCTCCTTTTCTTTCCGGTTTACTGCTTTCTTGAGGCGCACTTCATCATCCTTGACCTTGACGCCTTCAAGGCGCGCCTCCGCTTTTGCCCAACGACTCTTATCTTCTATAATTTTGCGTTTGTCCTCTGGCATCGAATCCAATTTTTCCTTCCGCGCAGCGAGCTGCGACAAAGCTTGATTGGGATTGGAAGACATCTTGAGTGATGCGGCCTTTTTGCTCGAACTCCCGGCCACCACAGAAAATGACACATTAGTCAATGGACCGTCGGTAAGACGAGATGTCGCAGTTCCTTTCAAAGCGACCGGCAAGTCCGGAACAAGTAGCTGATTCTGTTGGTCAAGCAGAGGAATCAACTCAAGCTGGAATCTTGCAAGACGCATAATACCTTGACAAGAAGACCCTTCGTTACTTCCTTCTTGCTTCCTTTTTTGCCTTCGACCTCTGCTTTGCGCCTCTCTTTGGTCTCTTTTCGTCTTTTTTCACGAAGCGCGGCGCGTTGCCTTCTCCGTTCCTCCAAAAGCTCGTCTTTATCTCCCGGCTCTCCGCCACCTTGTCCTCCACGTCGCAGAGCTGCCATGCGCAAATGTAATTTATCTCGGAGAGCAGCAATGCTCTCTGGTTTAGCCATGGGTACTATGGGGTCGAGTGAGGCGGTCACAACGGTATCGCTGAGATCCACATCATCCACTTGCATAACGTCGTCGTCGTCGGCATCAGAACCGGACCCGAGCACCGCAGCTTTCCGTTTCCCCTTGACTTTCGAGTTGGTTTTTTCCAGCTCAAGAGCAGCTTCATTCTGAAGGTCGATGACTGACTTTTGATTGGCTGGGTCCAGCTAGAAAAATAAGAACACAGACTCAGAAGGGAACATCAAGCAGTGATCATAGTGGGAAACCTTATCCCTGCGAGCCTTTTTTGATGCCTCCTTCGCAGCTTGTTTGGGTGCCTTCTGGTTTTTGCTGTGTTTTGATACTTGGACGGAACCTGTCCGACACGCACAACGCGATTCAGATCATCAATAAACGACTGAAAATTTAAATAACACACGTTGTCGTCTGCATCATGATCATCTTTCGCCAGGTAGTACTTGGCAGGTATCAAGTTTAATAAAGTCTCGAAGGTATCATTATGAGCCTCGACTGAGGCGCGCAGAACTTCGATGAGTGTTGTGGGCATTGGGTACGCGCGCGAAAGAACGGAGATCAGCTTGAGCCTTGAACAGATTCCAAGGTTTATTATTACGTCAGACATGCCTTATACATAGCCATAGTACTACGTAACTGCTAGGTCCAACCTCATAATAGACGGGCTGGTCACAACAACAAGCTGGGGTCTGAAGTATGCATGTACTAAGTCGAGGCTAGTCTCCTTTTCTTCTTCCAGGATGCATGTACAACATGCAAGGACGGTGAAAATAATTAGGTCCTTAACGAGTTTGATACTGACTGAACCTCTAGTTGAAGCATTTGTCGTTCGAAAAATCTCTTGGATTTACCTAGAATAATATCAAAACTTCGAAGAGACCGGCATCCGGTAAACAGGAGGAACGTAGCATTGGTAATCCCTGAGCGACGAGGTATAGCAGGGCAAAATAACAAATATATCTTTTAGTACTACAGTGACAGTCGAGGCCTGCTAGAAGTTCGAGAGCATCGTTAAATAACTAGAGATATATATCTGCCTCCAATGAGATATGGAGCCAGATATATCTAGTACAAAACTCACCTGGGTCATCACGGACGTCATAATGGCATGGGCGTAAAAACAGGGATCGTAAATGAAGCGGTCGCCATCTACTCCTTACTTTCGACTGCACTCCTTTAAATATCCGCCAAGCACGTTCCTAGGGGAGACAGTATTCCGAATAGGTACTATAGAGTTCTCTGGAGACATACCTGAAGTGTCCATCGAATTGGCAAAGAATCTCGTTGGTCTAGTCCTCTATTTGAAGTTGTACCTGAGTACTCGGTTGCCCCATACCAGGCATGGAATCAACTGATATCCTCTTCGAATTTGCGATGAGTCAACATTGGTTAAACAGGACCGTGAGAACGCCTCTGGCACGAAGCTATAGAGGGCGATCTGGGGGAGGCGACACATAAGAGATTGAACTATAACCATCATCCGAGAGAATTCCCGAACAGTAAGACGAACGCTATGCTCGCGTAACATGACAACTCACCACATTAGCATACATGTACTCGACGAGGCGCCGTATGGATGATTGATCATGCGGCCCAGCATGAAACGTTAACGAGCACTGGTAGATGGTATACTATGTGCACTTTCTGTTCGCTGCCGCGGATCAGAAAACCGCAACGCAGATAAGCGACCAAGGAGACTGCTCTACGCAACCATGTGGAGATGAGAAAAGAGCAGATGCGAGACGGCCCGACGCGAGATCACTCAGGTTGTAATGGACATAGCCCGAATTCAGTCATGTGTTCATAACTAGAAAAGTGAGCCGAAGTCCTGGGTTCGAATTCCTGAATATGATGATGTACATACTATTTTTATATGATACATCAAGTTCAGTGTCCTCTTTCGAGAATCGAGCTGTGGTGAATGCCCCGGCCATGCCAAGTTTACCACTGGCCACTGCCAGGCCAAGGCCTTGCCGGTGCCACTCTCGCTCGCTATCGTGTAGCGTTCCGAATCGTGGCACGGACGCCGGAGATGCCCGACTCTTGAAACCACCACATCATCATGATCACTAGGCCAGAGAAGATCAAGGTTTTAATAGTACAAGTTTTGAACATTCCATGGCCGTCATTCCCATTGCACAGAACTTAAACACTGGGTGGACTGAGGAAATTTGTAAGCTGATGATTATGATTGCATGGGTATTAATAACATGCAAACTATAACCGCGATATGCACATCCACAAGTAGCATGAGAATGACGTGTACAAGGGTATGCGGGTCACCTTATGCCACGATGGCCAGGGACTTTTTCGATGGCGGGGCATTTTGACCATCCGCGTGGTCCACCTCAGCAGGTCACCTCAACACCCCAGGATGGTAATATGATATGATCACGGCCCTGTGCAATCATGCAGAGTCTGTGCCATCATTGATAGATTCGTTGTAGCCACCTGGCTGGAAGTCGTTCACTCGGTGCACAAGCGCCTTTCTCAATCATGGATAGGTAATTGGAATAGACAATGTATTCGACTGCACATTTAATATCACGTTGTATCTGGCATCTCCACATATCAATCGTTGGAATAAGATGTACGGCTAGAAATATTGATTTAGCAACTGCGACGGACGAAAAGGTAGAAACTCACTCACGTCAAACTTGGTCTCCCCTAGCCAGACGATTCGACGGAAGGTAGGCGTTCCTTCGTATTTCTCCGAGTCGGATCTCTGCAATGCTGCCAGTGCGATCCATGTGCCATGCAGCTCAAATCAAGCTCAACACATCCCCTAGGAATCACCAAGGCATTCCAAGGACTATAAAATGCCTGTCGGGAAGCGGGCGGTACCCAGAATAAGAGCCGATTGTCTGGTCCGACCATCCATCCATCATCTTTCAGCAAAAAGGAGGTCGACCTGGGGGTGTTTGCAAGTAACTCGGCAGTGTTGCAGAGTGCATGGGTAGAGTCAAGGGAGAAGTTCACGGCGTGCTCTGGCAAATTGATATCTCCTGCATACCAGAGCCGGATGGTGCCATCCGCCGAGCAAGACACGATGCGAGTGCCATCTGGC
>JABBWD010000044.1:0-343238 GCA_016628565.1 Suillus placidus
CCATCCAAAAACCCCCAGTAGCGACATGCTTGAGATATCATTGTATGCAAACGCATTGCATGAGTTGCGACTCGGAGCTTGACGGTTGCTATGAACGCAGCTGAGTCGGAAGGTGTTGAAGGTTGAAGATATGGCCCTGATTCAGCCGAATATGTAGTGGAATTTTGATTTGGTGAGGATGATGCTAGGCGCGCACTGAACTGAGATATTGAGGAAATCGTCAATAGTACGCGTAAGACAAGCCTGGTATCGCAGACATGAAATGATTTGTATTCATGGGTCAGGGTTGGGGAAGGGTACCAGATATTCCTCAACATCATCAATTCTCGTATGCCACAGCAAGACCACCAACTGTCCAATGACGGTCCATCCATTCAGGACAGTAGACAGAACAAGATCGTATATAAGAAAAGGCATGATCTGAGCAAGACTCTTAAAGTGTTTGCCAATCAGGCTACCGCTGTACCGACAGATATACTCTGCGCCAAGAGTGGGTGAATTAAGGCCGTCTTTGTTGATATTGTCCAATCTGGTTTGGAATATCTTGACGAGGTGCGTTTTGTCGAGGATCCAGATAGTCTGACCCCAAAATACTTCACAACGCCAAGGAGAATGGTATGGAGAATCTCTGTCGGCGTGTCTTGATGTATGTTGAGCCCTGTCATGCTAAGCAAAGGGTTGATATGATCTTCCACGGGGAGACCGCCCAGCATTTTCTCAAACTCCCTCTCCAATGTCTGTCGGACCTCTCGTTCGTGATCGCCGGTTTCCCAGGTTCTCGTTTCCGCAGACGCTTCCCAAGTTCCAGGAGGCGGTTCACAATTGATGCGGAGGTAGTGTCACGGGTGCCAGTCGACGAGACAGCAGCCTGGACTTTCGTAGTTCCACCCGACAACTTTGAAAGCTCGATCTGCTCGAGAATCTGCTGAATTGTTTCTTCTGGTCGACGAAGCTCTCCAATCTAATGCACCGCTTCAGAAAATTGATCGCCGACAAATACAAAGGCTTACCTCGAATAATTTAAGATACCCTTCATCAGACTGTTTCACAGACGTCGTACCTCCTACTTTGCATGTGCGACAGAAGTAATTGCAGTGTAAACCGCCGTGGCTACACTCTTCCGCCTGCATGGGGTTATCTCCTGCGTCAAATAGGCCATAGGGGATGAGCATCACCTCATCTTTGTATTTGCAGTCGTATGCAACAATGCCCTCATCCGCGGCAGCCCTGACGGACACGTCAACAAGACAAATAGACTGAAAAAATTGAAATAAACAAACTCGATTGATTCTTTGACGGCTTTGGCGATCTCCATGGGTGAAGCATGCGGCGAGGAAGACACAAAACGAACACAGAATTCCTTTTCAAGCATCTCGCGCGGCATGGAGGCATTAGACATGTACACCGCGTGGTGTTTGTTCCACTGCTTCGACACATTCCCAGAGACATCGTCCATGAAGATTATTAGGGGAACAGTGAGGACGAGTCGACCATTTGACTTTTCGCGCAGGGGGTTGGGCATTTTTGCAGCGAAGGGCTGCGATGTCGCTAGAAACCTATGAATAGTCACCTAAACGATAGAAAAAATTACCTACATGTAAACCCGCACAAATGAACATCAGCCTGCAAGTCTATGTAGGTCCGCTGAAACGACGAAACTCTCAATATGATGCGCTCAGGATCTACTGCAAAACCTGCCTAGAAAGAGATATTAAATTAGAAGTTAGACTCGGATGGTGATTGTACCTCTGTCTGTACAACTGGATGTCCCAATGCAAGGACCTGCAATGATGCTTGCTCAGCATCGCAACTAGGAATATTGGCTTGAAAGAAACGCGTAGGAATAAAGAATCCAGTTGTCGACTGAAGCAGCTCATTCCGGAAGTAGATACCGCCATTGACGCGAACAGACGGGACAAGTAGTTCTTCGGGAAGCTCATGCAGCATCTTCGATCCGTGGTGCACTTGAGACATATTCCCTCTCCCATCTTCAGGATAGTCCTGCATGCAGAAGTGAGTGAGAGGGTTGGAATAGTCCTGGTGAGGAAGATCAATCAATGTTGACACTAAAATAGATGCACGTACCATAGCGATTGCGGAGCCAATTGAGTTTATATAAAAGATGTTACCGGAAGATGCTGTAACCTTGCGAGTTGGATTTCCGATGCAGCTACGAACATGATCTTGAGCTTTGCGAAGCGCATACAAGGTAGGCACATTTTGAGCGCCCATTTCGCGCGCCCAACTAAGCACAGCTTTTTTCTGTGCCTCTGAAAATCGCAGGTGCGTCGAACCAAAGAGGAGGTCTGTGATAAAGGTCTAGCAGGATTCCGTAAATTTGTTGATAGATCAAAATAAAATGAAACATACCGCTTTCGAAGGCCATGGATATGTGGAATCATCCATGCACAGTTGATTGTTGATGCGATCCTCTGAAGCACAATTAGTTATTTCTCGCATGACGTACACAGTATCTACATACCTTCACCCTCCAAGAACAGTCCAAATTCGTTATCGTCGGGAGGAGGGTCCAGCATGTCATCATCGTCAAGTCCAAGTTCATCTGCAAGTGGCTGAAGAGAGCACGTAAAGAGTGTGTCACCCCGGTTTCGAGCAGCAATAAGTTCACTGTAAAGGTCGGGTTCCTCAAGCGCAAACATTCGTGTTGATGGATCCCACAGTTGTGGTAATTCGAGTTCATGGTCATGGCCGCTGTCATCATCCTCCGTACTCATCACCAAAGGGGAGGAAGGTGTTATCGGTCTCTCTGGGTCTTCCGGTGGTGGAATATCGTAGTCCAGGCGGGAATGAGCAGCGGGAGTGAGGGGAGGTGACGGTGACGGTGACTGGGCAGGCAGTGAACAAATTTTCTTCTCCTGAGTGCGCAAACTAAGGATAAGGCTGTCCTTATGAATTTTGGTAGCGCAGTGTTCAGCAACATGACAGGTCTTCATATCTCGCCGCTTCCCATTACGCTGCGGGCAGATCTTGCATACCACACGTCCGCCGAGTTTCTGTAATGAAAATACTGAGGAATATCAATATCACTGTAAGTCTGTTGCTGGCATAAAAAGAATTCGTACTTTGGGGATCAAAGGGAATTGACCTTTGATAACCTGTCCTGGCCATGGTGGGGCAATGTTTGAAAGCGCTCGAAGCAAAGGCAAAAAACGTTGAAAAAACAGGTGACACGCTGCAAACACGTTATTAAGCTTGAATATTGATAGGAGAAACTTCAAGACGTCATCCGTGGGAATACTACCTTGTCTTCGATCAATCAACACAAAGTCTTCGATCAACACACTTCAATCAACAAAACATTGTCAATAAAACAACTCTCACCACACGGTGCATGTCTGTCGTCAACAGCATCATCCACACCTCGCCTCTCCAAGCCAATGAAGGCATTGGCTTCACACCTGTTTTCCTCTCCATATCTTTCCAAGGAAGTACAGCGCAGTCTGCACAGTCGAATTTTGGTACCATTGTAAGTACTCTTTTAATTCAGATTCCTTGACACCATTCACCTTGTCTACTAGCCACTACAGGTCACAATTCTATGGCCGCGAGAATTTGGAGGGCAGGCGGTGCCTGTAATTCGCCATATTTCCTGGACAGAATTGGTTTCAAATTTTGAGTCGCAGTCTGTCCCACAGCTCATGGTGAGTCTCAAATCGTGCGCAGCGCTGACACACATTGAACCTTACATTCATGCAGATACCCTTCTTGCCACTTCCGCCATCTTTCAATCCCTTGTCCGAGGCCAGTTGGTCTGTGCTCGCCAGACAGGTGGAAACTTGGCTGGTTGATACCATTCAGGACGTTAGAGCGCCTGAGTGGGCTTGGGGCTGTGACGCATTCTGGATGGCATTCATTGCCGCCAATCCAGACTTTCCTCGGGGGCCCTGGCCTAACTGGAACCCTAAGATCAGTTTGGAAGGGAAATTTATCGAGTCTTGGACGGCGGACAACCTGACTATACCAGCTGATAGCCCTCTCAGCCAGGACATCCTGGATGAGATTCGCACAAGTATATGGGATGATTTTCAGCTTATTTTTACCGTCCCTCCGTTTTTGTAGCGTGTTTCATCTAGTTATATTTGTTGTTTGTAAATTAGATCAATCAATGCTTGCCCTCGTTCTGCCCGATCATGCTGTGAAGCACCGGTGTTAGAGTAAATACAGAAATACAGTAATACGATAACACTATGACTGTATTGCAAACGCACAACATAGGTGTGAGGCCAACCAGACCTCAGCATTTGACCCTGTCGCAATGTTAGGCTATGATGGTTTGTAATATGTTAGTACATGATAGTGGACCGTCCCTGACACCATACTCGTCAGAGAGGATCCCAATATCTGCTTGACCTTTGCTACCAATATCCTTTTATGGTTTGCTTCATGCCGCCATTACTACATTGACGGAAATCCTTTGGTAAATGTATATATTATGATAGTACTGGGGTTCGCACAGATCCCATAAAGGTATGATTACGCATGCTAGGTTCAGGTTTATCCCGATTAGCAGTGTAGTATCAGGTCCAGGTTGTTCGTTAATCATCATGTCTATGCTGTGATAGATGATCCAGATGTTTCATAGTTGCGGGCTGATAGTGCTTTCACGCGAGCTTGACCGTTCTCATCATGATTGCGTTGCAGTCCTTTGGCTCTTTGTAGTAAGTTTGCGTATTCCAACCTCTTTTCTTTCGGAATTTACAGAAGACGTCGGTCTAGATAGAAAGTTTGCACAGGCCACTCTTGTGTTGGTTCTCAGCTTGTAATGTTCTGTGACTATGTGCCGTAGCATTGCAGAAATCACCGACACGTTGTTGCGACTCGACGCCCTAGTAGACGAATAATGAACATTAGCAACCGGCGTTCAGGGTATACTGATTTTGTTCCCATTCCAATATACGCGAGCAGTTTTTTCTGGCATGCGCAGTCGCATAAACAGTTGTGTGTCGGAAAGACATGTCAGCCTCAGTCAGCCTCTGACTCCTACAAAAGGCTCGTCACCCACCTGTCCTCTCTTCAGTCCATCTTTTTCTTTGCTTCATTTTTATTACGCAGACAACGTATCGATATCTTCCACATCTTTAACCATGCCCGTCGATATGCATCAACACATCAGCGAGTCATATGTTCCCTCATATGACCAGTTTAGACCGCCCAATCCAGCCAAAGGCCAGCGCAAGGGCAAAGTCCACTCCTTTCTTCCAAGCTTTGTCGATCGAGCCATCTTCCGCGCTAAGCCAGCTGCTTATCGTGACACCGCCGAGTCACACCCAGAGGTTGATCCCGCCACTAACGTCGACTCTCTTGCAACAAAGTCTCGCGTCCTCCGTCACATTCAAGCACAATTCGACCGCACGGAGACGCAGAAGTCAAGAATGGCAAACAAGGATCTGCGCACTTCGCTCGTCATTGCCAACAAGGAACGGAAGGCTGTTCCCCAAGCCCTCGATAAGGAGCAACGCCATAGCCGTGCCATTCAAGAACAGTTCAATCTTGATCGCAAAGTGACGCAGTCAGAGGTATCCGAGATCATCCAGTCCTACGACTCCAAGTTGCGCGACATGAACGAGCTAAACATGCGACAGGGTGCTCAGGTCATCAAGCTCCAGTCAAAGCTCTTCGACCGGGACGAACACATCGCCCGCCTGGAGAGCTTGGAAATGTCCAATCCTGTGGTTGAAACTATCGCTCCCAAGACAAGTGCCAGAAATCTCGAAAGCGCATCTCAAGTGGACACTTGTTCCCAAGGCCGAGTGATAGAGGTCCAAGCCATCACGGAACATCAATCGAAACCCGAGTCAACGGAGCCAGCAGTGGCTGTCAAAAGGAACTCGACGACGAAGCACGAGCTAGAGCGACGGGGAAAACTAGCCAAACGACAACGCAATATTGGTGATGATGCATCCGAGCGTCGCAAGGACGATCCCTTCGCTTCAGAGCCAAATCTAGCGCCACATCGCAGGATTCGAAACGTACTGGCAGATGCGCGAGACAGGACACTTGCTACAATCTCGGAACTGAAGGACGTTCGTCGCAAGAAAGATGAACAACAGCCTTCCAAAGCTTGTCATGGCCACCAGGCGGAATTCACAGCGTTTCAGGATATTCGAGGCTTACTGGCAGATTTGCGAGAGTGTGGAGCCAGGGCACAGGCGCCCATTTCGGAAATGAAGGATGCTCGTCGCAAGAAAAATGAACAGCGTCCTTCCCAACCTTGCCACGGCCACCAGGCGGAGTTCGCAGCGTATCAGGATCAAATCGCTGTTCTTACTTCGGAACGTGATACACTCTCTCGCGAGCTCAAGCGCAGTACTCGAATGGCGAACTCGAATGCTTTCTTGCTCAACAGCGTAGAGTTGCAAGCTCAACATCTGCTCTCCGAGCATGACGCACTTATCGTTGAGCACCAGCAGGAAAAGGCACGCTCGCAGCAACAGATCCGGGAACTTGAGACCCAACTCGAGGAGACCACCGCGTCAGCTTCTCGAGCCAGAGAACGTTACGAGGCGGAACACGAACAACTTCTAGAGGTCGAAGAGCAGCTCAAGCTTGAACGCATACAGTCGGCGCAGAACCACGGAGATCATCTGGATGAGATGCTCATGCTCTTCAAGGAGAATGCGGAGCAGGCCAACTTGATTGAAACCCTCAATAGGGACTTCGCAGAGCAACGTACTACGCTCCAAAAGGTGCATATTCAGCTGGACCTTGCGAATAATGCACAGGCGATTATGAAGCGCAAGGTATGCAAACATTTATGCCTTTCGTAGTTTGTGCTTATATTTTCAAGCTCCAGAAAATAGAGATTGCGTCTCAACAAGCTCAGGAAAACGTCGAGTCGCCTCACAGTACCCCACCAAAGGCTCAAGGCAGCATTTTTCGAAGCATCGGCAAGCGCTTGTCGCGGAACGGACCTCGTCAAGTATTACACCAAGGGTCCCCACTTGTCACTCAAGAGATCGTGAAGAATGAGAAAGCGCAACCTCCTATTGCCGCTACCGGCACTTCCTCTTCGCCACCTACCTCCGCTCACAAAGTTGATGGCGTCACTTCACAGCACGCCAGTAGGATGCTTTCGTGCCTACCAGAGAATCCTCCTGTCGCTAAGCCGACCCCACGAGATCTTCCCAATGACACCTTGGGTGTCTCCACGGCGTCGATCTTCAGTGACGGTGGTGTGGACTTACTCTTGGAACCGAGCGAGGACGTGATAGGGGAAGGCAATGGCTTGGCTACCCTCTACTCGATGCTGTCAGTGGTCCGCATGTACGCTCCTAGTCCCATTCGCGGTCCTCCGGAAATTCAGCCTCGACGTCGCAACGTGGATCCCTTCAAGATTCCGATCCATCCGGACGACATAGCAAAAACGGACGGCGTCGCTGTGGGACAAACCTGTAAGTGATCATCCCTATTCCTCTTCGAATGTCTCCGCTCAATTGAAGTTCAGGGTCTCTTTTTCATCTTTGACACAATCTCATC
The DNA here is from genome assembly GCA_016628565.1 of Suillus placidus. NCBI lineage: Eukaryota > Fungi > Basidiomycota > Agaricomycetes > Boletales > Suillaceae > Suillus > Suillus placidus. The sequence continues at coordinate 7,498 of JABBWD010000044.1, forward strand.
GCCTTTTTCTTTTCTTTTGAACGTTCTCTCTGATTTTATTTTTCTTCTCTTCTGAGAGAACGGCAAGCCTTATTCCTTTTCTTTTCTTCTTTTCTTCTCGGGAGACAGTGGACAGGTCAAAACAACAAAAATAGGTGGGAACGACGGTATGGTTGGGGCTATGGCTAGGTACGGCCTTTATTCTTTTATTCCTTAGATAAGTACCAAAAACAGGGAGGGTCGCGGCCGCGCGCGGTAGTGCATATTTTAATTTCATTTGTATCGGAAAAGAACGTCATTAATGGTGTGGTCTGATTCAAGTTTGTCATCGAATATATATGTTGTCAGTCTTCACAACGAACGGCTCCAAGAAAATGCATGGTATTCATGGTACTAGATTGCGAAGGGGTATGTTACATGGTAACGGAGGAAAGCTAAATGGAGCAACGGGTATAGATATATGAAAGCTTGCCAGATTAGTAGATTCCGGGTATGAACTTGTATTTAACAATGGAACAATAATGCTCCCAGTCTTTGCCATACTTGATTGAGCAGCGTTCAAAGTCACGTCCGCAGCGGTGGATGAGTACTGTGATGAAGAAAACGGAGTAGAAGTAAGGGATGATGGTTGCACTTCCGATAACAGCACCCCAGCAGAAGCTCATGGTCCAGTCGGCAACGTAGTTCTGAGAAAGAACAATGAGGTTAGCAGACCGAACACATTATTATGGATCTAGCCTACAGGTTTGCGAGAGTATCTCCACCAGCCACTGATGAGAAGGCGGTTTCTGAGATTGCAGGGTAAGAGAGACGATGAGTTGAAAATCGCCAAAAGACTTGCCCATGCGCTGTCTGGATAAACTCGGGCTTCTTGAGGGTTCCACCTGGAAGCTGGGGGAATGTGTTGCGGAAAGTTGTGATGCCCTGTGTTTGCATTTTGAAGCGACTCTTTTGCGACATTGAGGTGTCCCAACTATGAGGATAAATGTCAGCTGAGTAACGGAAAATGAAATCGTAAAGTCGTACATGTAGTATGCTGTCAGTAGGATGGTGAAAAGAACGACGTATGTAGGTGTAGAGAATTGATAGTTAGAGGGATCATGCGATGCCATGTATACCACAGAGTATACGTAGGTCTACAAAGCCACAAATCAGCAAAAGTTGAAAGGTGGTAGAAGGAGTTGCGCGTACGAAGGGAACGCCAGCAAAGTTCCAGAAAATGACCATGAAGCCCCATCTAAGAAAATGACAATCAGATGAACGAGCGTAAGAATTACTACCTACTTCTCGTGATACATGTCCCACGTTTGGGGGATACACTCTTCGCCCTTCGCGCTGAAAATGGGATCAGGCACGCAAGTTCCAAATTCTCACGTTGAGACACACCATGCATTAAGGTAGAGCCATGTTGCAAGAATCATGAACGCCATGTTCTGTATTTTTGTGAGCTATTGCGCGACTGAAGCTCCAAAAAAGGGACGCACGGGAGTGACATAACCGTACTGTTCATATTGGTGGCAGCCTCCGGACACGGCCAAGAAGAAAACGATTACCCAAGGAATCCGAACCTCGGCCCACATCTTCAGGTCAACAGAGCCGATACGGGGGTTCAAACAAGCACCCATGAAGACGTCATAAATCAAGTTCCCAGACATGCGGATTTCGTTCCCGGTTGCAACTGTAATGAAATACGTGCCAAAGGACACAGCGAAACCGTAAATCATGGCGACGGACATGATGTGGCCGTAATTGTCGATAATTTCGGTGAGACGGAAAATGTGGTAGTAGTGCAAAGCAGCAGCAGTCAGCATGGTTGCGTAGAGAGAGTAGAGCGCATTGCAGTTATACATGAGGGTCTTGTACCCAAGAGAAGGTACAGGAAGACCTTCTTGTTGGTAGCCTGGCATGACTAATGCGAGGAAGAGCTGATAGACCACGAGACCGGTATAGACTTTCCAAGCGTATGCATTAGGGCTTGCGTCCTGTAATCAGTTGAGGTCATGAAGAAGCCCAAACCTTTGTGAGTACATACGTCGCGAACGTGTGCCCACATTCTCCCAAGGAACGGAACAATGTCCTCAGATGATGTGGGGTACACAAGTTTACCGTCATAAAACCACAAGCAGATCCAGAGATAATACATGAGCATGGGGAAGCCGACCATCATTGCAGTCACTCCTGCAGGTCCACCGAATTCATACCTAATAGACGCGAATGTGAAATAGTAAATACACGCGACTGAGGCAAAACTTACGTCTGATGCTCGTCGAGTAATTGGTCCACTTTGCGGCCCTCATCAGTGGTCGTCAGTGGCTTTGCAGACGCGTCGACACTGCGCTGTCTCAACTCGTCCCCTGTGCCACCGTAAGACTGAACCATGTTGCAAATTGTTAACTTTGTAAGTCCAGTACACCCAAAGTGGAACGACAGAGAAATTTGATGACTAATTAATCATACATTCGCGGAGTTAGAAATATGCTTTAATCTCCGTTTGAACCAAGGTTTGAACTTTGTTTTCTCCTTTCCCGTTAGCCACGTTTCTCGTGTAAACGCTCATCATCTTCTACCCAGGCGAGACCAGACGACGTCTGCCCGCCTCATCTGTCTGTAGTCAACGTGTTGGTCAGTTTTGCGTTGATTTCACTGTCGTGTATATCGTAGCAGCCGTCCAACAATCCATTCTTTGCCTCTTCATGGCTTCTTCAGTTTTCTACAAGTTCAAGTCCCAGAAGGATGAGTCTCGGGTGACCTTTGATGGCACCGGGATCTCCGTTTTTGACCTGAAAAAGGATATTATATTGGCCAATAACTTGGGTAAGGCAAATGACTTCGACCTATATGTATATGATGGTTCGGCGCAGCAAGGTGCGTAGTAAATGCATCGTCCCACATCTGAGACTTCATGTGCATTTCAGAGTATAAAGACGATTCTCAGATCATTCCTCGTTCTTCGTCTGTCATTGTGAAGCGTCTCCCTTCATCGCGCCCAGGAAAGGGCAAGGCAGCCATGTACCTTAGTGGTACTAACGGTGGTACCCACCCTCCTACTTCTGATATTATCCAGAGACCTGGTGGAAGTGGTGGTTCATGGCACAAGGGTGCGATGTCGAAGCGCTTCGACATCAAAGAGGAATCATTTACACCAAAATTAGCTGGCGTGCGTAGTTGTCATATGAAACATACTCACCTCGCTCGAGAGCGAGTCTTACGCCCAATACAGCCAACCTCTATTCCCAAAAACGCCGTCACAAAGGACGACGAGGCAGCCGCGATGGCTGCTATGTTCCAGGCCCAGACTGCTAACTGGGAGGAAACCCAGGAAAAGATGTCTCAGTTGGTATCGCGTCTTCGCGCTTTTTGTCTTAGTAGTAGAACGAGTCTCATGAACGTGATTTTGCTTTTCCCTTTGCTCATTCATTGGGTGTAAACAGTGCTGTGCCCATATATAACAACCCCAGGGGAACATCTACTGGTCGTGGTGGGAAGGCATTTACTCCTCACCAACGTCCCCAGCCAGAACGACCGTTGCCTCCTAGCTATGTTTGTTACCGATGTGGGCAGAAAGGTCGGTCGTTGCGCAATGGTGGACTTCGACTGTCTTACACGTAAACCTCGCAGGTCATTGGATACAAGATTGTCCTACGAATAGCGATCGTGAGTTCGACAACAAGCCTCGAATCAAAAGGACTACTGGTATTCCACGAAGTTTCCTGAAAGCTGTTGAAAATCCGAATAAGGGTGAGATCACCCAAGGTGTGATGGTCACACCAGAAGGTGGTTATGTCGTTGCCCAGCCTGACTTGTGGGTTTTTGGTTCGTTCTACAATAGGATGCATTTTAACTCGACGGCAGGGCTTCTTGGCAGAAGCAATTATCCCGTCCAAAGGGTCTGACTGCTGCTGACGTTCGGGAACGCCCTCCTACCGATGCCTCCCTTGCCTGTCCTATAGACAACAGATTATTCCGTGATGCTGTCAAAACGCCTTGCTGTGGTACTTCATATTGCGAGGAATGTATCCAGACACATTTACTTGAGCGCGATTTTACCTGCCCCAAGTGCGGCAAGAAGATAGCTTCGCTTGACAAAGTTGTTATGGATAAGCCAATGCGAACGAGGGTCGCTGACTATATTGATAAGGTTATGGACGAGAGTAGAAAAGAAAGTGAAGAGAGCCCCGCACATTTCCTTTCTAACGGCCAGGTATGTTTACTGTTCGGACGTTGTTGTGTTTAGAGAATGAACACATTTCGGATAGGCTACTGATGTGGACAACTCTATAAATGACGACTTCTACTCAGATCAGCAACCCAGCATGGATATGTCCCAAATGATTGTCGACAACATCCCGTCCCTTCAAGCTCAGATTTCTCAGATATCAATCATGCTCCAGAATCCATCCTTACCAAACCAAGTGCGGCAGACCACAGAAATCAAGTATCAGCAGCTCCAGATGCAACTGCAACATGCTCAGGCCATCGCCGCGACCCTCGCTGTTGCGACCAGTCTTCAACAACAACAGCAGCAGCAACAGCAGCAGCAACAACAGCAACAACAAAACGTCAATCCCATGGCCTACGGGATGCAAGGTCAACAGTGGACTAATCAGTTCCCGAGCCAACAACCCGCTGGCCATGACTCTCCTTATCAACGGTTGCCCGTCAACAATCGCCGCCGGAACTTGAAGCGGGATCGTCCCTCAGATTTTTTAGATGTCACTGGTGAAAGTGAAAACAAAATGCCGAGGTATTGGGAGTGATTCAAAGTCCCCCTGGATGAAGAGGAGGGTTCATAGACTACGCAGATATCTAATGTGTCGCACTTTGCATGTATACACTGGCAAAATACAATTATTTTATCCTTATATCCGATATGTAAACAGTGCTCCAATTGGCCGCCAGTGGGCGCGTATGTAGTACCTACTAGATGGTAGCGGCGGCTCGCAGCCAGGAGTCTCAGACTCCCCCAAGTTCCTTCAGACATACACGGTAACGGCCTTCCCATCCTGTTCATTAGAGTCTCGTTGGCTTTAGTCCGCCCAACGCCTTTCGCAAACCATTGAGGTTGCCCTAACTTGAAGTTACAGGCAGTATCTTCTTACATTTGACCGTCCCATTCTCTATTTCCCTGCACTGCATCAGTCGTTAGTCACCTCATGTCATGTCTCTCTTGATGCGTGCGGAGGATCAGGGGCAGCAGAACGGAGAGTGGGAGCCGACAGCGCACTTAGGTTATTTGCATGGTACGAGCTTGAAGGCGTACTATGAGCAAACCAGGCAGGATCAGCATTTAATGTGGCTACCGTGACAAGAGACGAATGCATGTCCAAAAGAACCGCGCTAGGCTGAAAAAGCGCTAGAACACAGTACAGTGCATGTATGACCCCATCTCAAAGCGAGCGCGTGAAAATAAGATGTTATCATGTCCCCAGAACGTCGGATGCGGCGCTCTCGGCACTCCGAGTCGGAGATAGCCTATCGGCGGGGAGTCAGGAAGGCGGATTTGGTAGCTCACTGAGGCGTGAATTGCAGGTCTCCGCTGTAATCACGCACAAAAAGAGGTCGCCGTGGCAAAAACATCGGTGATACATTGCCAACAGGGAGAGAGCATCAGACATGGCTTAAATGCCGCAACGAGAATCCACCAGGAGGCTAGGCCTGAACCTTGTCAGGAAAAGGAAATCATTTCTGAATCAGGCACTGTGCAGCATATCAGGTTTGGAGAACCTCGAGTCGGGAAAACACCATCGGCCATCGCCATGAGACCTTTGACCAGCACGACTTTAACTCAGGTACCGTATGACTGTAAGTTTCGCAAACGAAGTCTATCCATTTCCGAGCATGCTAGACTCGTGACCATTCCGTCTATTACGAGGCAAGCCAGACAGACAAGTCACCAATCTAATTTCGGATGCGGTTTGAGTTCCATGCAAAACCATGATGCATTCCAATTCACAACGTGCCAGGTGCGAGCCAGAGCTCAGCACTAGCGCCAAGCTCTTACCACTCAGTACTGCCGAGTACTACGATAGCTAAGTGGTTCATTTTGTGCGGTTTACCGTGACTATGGATCCAGCGGTCAGAAGTTCTGTTGTCCCTATGACACTGGCGGATTCAAATTCTCCAGCTCGCGAAGCTGCCGAAGTGTCTCGAACAGGGACCGCTACGTTAGCGCATGAACAAGTCGCGAGATCTACATCCGAGTCCACTGTCACACCCGTACCAGCGAGACCTCTCTTGTACGTCGAGGATGCACAAGTCATGGAGTCTGGCGCTGGCTCTGGTTCGCACGTGGACCCTACACCTCCGGCAACAAGTTCTACTCCAGACCCTGCTCTGCAGACACTAGAAAAGAATCTGTCGTCAAACACAGATGGCCCGTATCCTGCTAGGTACTCAAGGCACGGTGCCCCAACCCCTTCGGGAGAATTCGACCACCTCGCTCGTGGAACGAGTAAGGGCAGAGATTTTCTTCCTCGGAGGGCCACTTTGTTAGCACAGGGGTATCCTAGTATCCCAACTGACTTGGTTCCGAAGACTACCTTGCAGGCGAGCTTGAATTACACCTCTCTAATTGGTATATCAACAGTTCTCTATCTTCCAGCCAAACCGCACCGTCGGGGATCGCATACAGCCAACAGTCGACGCAGCTGAACATGAAAGAGCCAAGTACGCAGCCAAAGGTGCATTCTTATGTTCCTCGCCTGTTCGAGTTGAAATATATTCTGCCGCCTGATTTTGCCTTCAGCGGCTTGGACAGGCTACGCACTGAACATTGCCATTGGCTTGCAGGTTCTTCTTGGTAGCCTGACTACTGGTTTGTCTGCTGTCACAGTTGGAAAGGAGGTGAACAATTTGAAGAATTTGACATGTCTTCAACTGATGAACCATCCAGACCTCCGTCATGACCGCAATACTTGGCAAGCGGCGTGTATAATAATGTGTATTCCATATCACTGACTGTTTAACTCGTTTTAGGGGCGCTCGCTACTCTAGTCGCATCATACCTCGCTCGTATGCGTGGTTCAAACGAACCAGAGCTTTCAATCACCCGGGTGAAAGACCTTGATCAATTTATACGAGACTGCAAAGCGTTCCAGTTAGATTACGGCCTCACACATGGAACCGCTGAGAACGGGTTCGATAAAAGAGTGGAGGAGCTCCGGTCCAGATTTGAGGAGTTGCTTGGGAATGGAGATGGGTGCGTATAACTCAAGCATGCGTTCATTTTTTTTCACTGACCTTGTGGTAATTCTGTAGTCAACGGAAACTATCTCCCGTCTGATCTCTTCGTGTCGTAGCCCCTCTCTGTATTGGTCGGAATCTCGTATCAATTTTTGTCTGTCGTCGAGTTGCATTGCATCAATTTTTATTTTCGCTGTGGACATTGTTACATTATGTATATACTTACAATAGAAAGGGTAAAGCTCATCAGGATGCTGGTAGTGACCATGATCGAGACAATGTCATACAGCTCGATAGCCTGGATGTTTGTAGTACACGCCCAATTTTATTATTGCTACATGTTAATGTGTAGATGTACCCGCAGGTGACCCGCGTACTACCCATACCGTGACTGCCTCGCGATTCTGCAAGGACACGATTTGAATTTATGGCGAACACTTGAAGACTCTAAGTGCAAGTGTGAAGTGCGAAAGCAAAGTTGACTCTCAACCTACTATGTAATAGCCACATCGATATGGCAAAGTCCCAAGCATGTTCGATGACATCGTTTCAAAACAAGCCTTGCACTCTTTGACGACGATGGATCAAAACATAAAAAGCAACAAACATCCACGATGCAAAGCACAAACGAGCTAAATAATATTAGCATGGTATCTCACTCCGACTGCACGACGACAGCCCAGTCATCCACCACGCGCACCGCAGGATCTTTAATGACCAACACCCCCTCCGAGGTAAACTCCCACTCAAGCTCCCTCCCGCCATCCAAAACAACACTCAAAGGCTTCTTCCCAAGTCCAAGAACAACCAGCTTCTCCACTCTCACATCCCCCACACTGCGCGCGAACTCGTTCATAGGGTCGTACGCACCCACCTCCGTGCTTGCGGCAAGATCAACAGACGAGATGCGTACCATTCCGATCCCCTGGCCCTTGCCTTTTCCTTTCGTGCTCTCTGCACCGAACCCACGCCAAACAACATGCCCCCTCCCATACCCATATGTCTCGCCATCATCAAGATACACCTCCCCGCGTGCATTCCCGGAAGTATCAAGCGCGATGCGGAGTGTGAATGGGTCGTGTTTCATCAGTGGCGAGGAACGGCGGGGGCGTTCGCGTGTGGGAATGATGGAGCCTCCGCGGATGAGGAGGGGGATTTGGTCGAGGTTTGCGGGGAGGGTTATGTGTCGGTTTTGGGGGCGGTGGGCGTGGTTGGTGAAGTAGTCGTAGTAGACCTCAATAGTTGAGTGTGTAAGCGTGAGGGCGTATGGGGGGGAGAGGAAACGAACGAACCTGATCCTCAGCAATATACATAGAAACCTCCATCACCCCCTTCTGTGTCACAGGCTTAACAAGTAACCCAGACGACCCAATGTAATACTGGTCATCAATCCCAAACCCAGCTTCGTCCTCGGGGAACATTACATATTGAGGCCTGCGCATTCACACACATCGATCACATCGCACAGCTGAGGAAGAAAACACCCACCGAAGGATAGGAACCCCACTCTCACTCGTCTCCCTAAACGCAGTATACCACACAGGAAGCATCGAATACCTCAACCTCAATATATCCCTCACTAAACTCTTGTACGGCTCCTCAAGAAGGTACGGTTCTCGGCGCTTCGTGTCGATATGTGCATGTGCGCGGAAGAAGGGCGAGAATGCGCCCACTACGTACCAGCGCACTAACATTTCTGGTTCGGGGTTTCCGAAGAAGCCGCCGACGTCGGCTGTGAGCGGTCGGATGAGGGTGAGGGGGGGAGGAGAGGAGGAAGGACTTACACCCGGCAAAAGGCATCCCCCCAACTCCATTCGCAAGCACCATCTTAATCCCCACAGCCATATGCTCCCACGTGCCAAGATTATCGCCAGTCCACATCGCTCCGAAACGCTGAGAACCGGCGTAGAAGGCGCGGGTGAGGACGAATGGGCGTCGTGGGGGGTCTGTGCGGGCTTCTGCTGCTTGGAATGTAAGGTTTGCCTGTAGGGGGTTAGCATCGTAAGCTTGACTGACAAACTCGGAAAGAAGATGAGGGACGTACGAAGAGCATTCCGTTGATATTATGCACGTCTCTATGCTCCCAACCGCCATAATGGACGTTGTCTTTCGGCATCGTGATTTCTGGTCCATTAAACACTGACGGCTAGCATATCGTTGTCGCCAATAAATAAGCAAGCTACTCCAACATCGAAGAAAACGTACCTCGTTCATATCGTTCCAAATACCGACGTTGTCAGTGCTCTCCGTCCAACTCCACTGACCATCGATAGTCTTCGTCTTGAACAGCGAGATCCAAAAGTCCCAAGAAGCAGGATGGAAAAAGTCGATCCATGAGCTGGAGCCGGGCCAACACCATCCTTCGTATTCGCCCTCGCCGCTCTTGGGTTTAACGAGGACTCCTAATTCGGATGCGCGTTTGTATACTGGGTAGTCGTTTGCGCGTTTTAAGTGAGGGTCGACGATGACTACCATCTGGGGCGTGTGTATGCATGAATATGAGACTGACAACAAAGGATGAACGAAAGATAACAGACCTTGCGCCCAACAGCCTCCACATCCCTCGTCATCTCCACCGGATCCGGGAACGTCTTCTTATTCCACATAAAATACCTATGATCCTCTGCATACTCGATATCCAACCAGAAGACATCCACCGGGAAATCTTCCTCGTCGAACCTATTCTGCACACCACGTATATCGTCTGAACTGACGTAGTTCCAGCGGCACTGGTGATAGCCGATTGACCAGTGGGCTGGGAGAGGTGCTGTTCCTGTGAGGTGTGCGTATTGCGCGAAGACGTCTGTGGGAGTTGGGCCTGGGAGTAGGAATACGTCTAGGATCCCGGACTCGGATATCCAGTGCGTTTCTACGCCGCCTTTCTCCACATGAGCGATATCGATCCACGTCTCTGACGCAAGGGCATTGAAAACGGCCACCGTCGAATTTGCAGAATGCGCGTGCATGAGCGGGATGGAGCCGTAGAGAGAAGTCGGCGAGTCTGAGAGGTATTCGAAGACGTCTGCATTGTATAGACGGAAAGGGTCTGTGTGTCTTGCGATGGGGCCTGTTGTGCTTGGGAGGGAGAGGTTCGTGGCATGCTGGGGGATTCCGTAGACGTGGGCGTGGTTTGGGAATGTTATATCGAGGGAAAGGGATTCGGGGCCTGTGGGCATTTGGGGTCATAGTCTCAGTGTTGATGGTGAGTGTGGGCGTACCTTTGGGTTTGGTGTCTGTCCATGTGGAGAAGGTTTCGTCCCAGAAGGCGTCTTGGGTGTCACCTTCGAACCATGCTGCAGGGTTGACTTGGAGAACGGATTGTCCTTCGCCTTCGATGTGTTCCAGTGGTTTAGAGTCCTCCTTGGTTCTGAAATGCTCCATGTGCAGTAAGCCGCGCCCGTTCAATACGACCTGTTCTTTGCCATGCCGGAAAAGCGTGATCTTAAGAGGGTTAAAGTCGACGACGAGCTTCATATCCTTCTTCGGTCCATAAACAGCCTTGGCTTTTTCCCCGTCGATGGTCCATAGAACATCATCACTCAACTTAGGTTCTCCGATGAGCGCCCACTGAGCAGCTTCGTTATATCGTTTCCTCAGTCCGTCCTCTTCGTCCATTCGCACACGCACAATGCCCTCCTCGTGTATAATCACATCAAGGACGAATTTGACGTTGGGATGGATGGACGAGTAGACGCTTGTGGTGAAGCCTTGTTGACGAGGGGCAAGTGCAAGAAATTCTGGTGGTTCGATTGAATATGGGGAGTGCCACGATGATGGGGATTCTTGTGCGCGAGCTGCAAGGGCACGTCCTCTGCGACAGAAACCGGACTGGGAGCATGTTTTGAAGTCGGATGGTTTGAAGGCAAGGGCTGTTGGGAGGAGAAGTAGTAGTAGGAGCGTCCCTGGGGACCGCATTTCCTTGGTCCTGAATGTATCTAATGAGTGGTATGGCTTGCAGTAGGGAGACGTGAGGTCGGTCGATTATGTAAGAATGTCATTTACATGGACATTGTACAGGATAAATGATACGACTACTACAAGCGCAGCGCAACTCAATCATCGACGTCCCACTTCCAGGTCGAGCTTCAGAAATAGAACGAACATCATTTACGATCACCGACTGCCCCGGTTCGTCATCACTCAACTTACTGGAGCTTGACTCTCCGGAGTCAGTTGCATGAGATCGGACTTCAGCCTGAGCAGCTTCTGCTTGTGCACGAAATCTATTAAAAAAACTCGGTAGCCTTTAGAGGAGTCGAAATCAACAAAGACGTCAATATTGGGTCCCAGAATTTCCCACACGGAATCTATCGTATAGCTGTCAATAAGAGTACACCTAAGCATGTAAACGCGATGCGCACCTGTGGATTGTACTGGGCACCCTTACACCTCTCCTTCAAACGCAGTTGATTACGGCGACGAATGTCGTTTGGAGCGAAGCCGAGTTTTTCTGCTTGGCTGAGGGAGAGGTCACCGAAAGCAGTGAGTGTGTGCTCGTCTTCGGTAGCACTAATGGTGGCATCCGACTCGTCTTCAAATGACGAGAGGCCAGAGTGCAGGCTCAGGTGTGAGGATGAGGATGTGGTAGATTTAGGCTAAACGACTGGTCAGCGGAGGGAACACAGGGCAGGATGAATGCTTACCATTGAATTGCAGACGGGTCAACCATGAGGAGCCTAACGACGTCCTGCACATTTATACTGCTCATGTCGTCCGTCCACAAACTTTGACCTGTGCATGTAACGACTGGCCACAAACCACAATGGTTGTCCCCAGTGCTGCATGATCCAGTCAAAGGGGCGAATGGCGCGGCCAGACCATTTTCTGAATATGCCATATCAGCGATGTTAGAATAGGAGAACAGCTAGCAATTCCTTCCGATTCACGGTCATTACTAGTAGTGAACTCGCCTGTTTGTCAAGTAATGGCTCTGACGAGCTAGCGGACCTCGGTCCGGTAGAACTTTACCGCAATTGTCTGTCACGATGTCACGAGTGTTACGGCACGCGTCCATAACGTGACGCGACGCGTTTGTCATATTGAATCAACGTGTTCGTTTTCTTTTTCCTCCATCACATTTTGTCAGTCATGGTCAAGGCCAAAGCTGATACCAAGCAGAAGGCCATCACCTCCTTCTTTGGCGGGAAGAAGGAGCCCAAGGAATCCATCGATGAAGTTACCGCAGAGGAGACGTCATCTGATGACGGTGTAAAACCTCAGGCTGCTGTAAAGAAAGCACCTAGAAAGAAGGTTAAGAAGGGGAAAGTCAAGGATGATGACGAGGAAGCATCTGGTGATGATATCCCTGCTCAATCTGCAAAGACAGACGGAAAAATCGAATCGTCTACTTTACCACCCATCTACGAAACTCCTGCAATGTTCCGTGACCTGGTGTCTCGTCTTCCAGAAATCAAAGGTGTCGCAGAGCATATCAAAGGTAGAAAACTGCGCGTGGCTACAATGTGTTCTGGCACAGAATCGCCTCTGCTTGCTCTTGATCTCATTGGCCAGGTTATGCTTGAGCAGCACGGAATTCCTCTTGAATTCGAGCACGTATTCTCTTGTGAGATTGAACCATTCAAGCAAGCATACATCGAACGCAATTTCCAACCGCCCCTACTGTTTAGAGATGTATGCGAACTGGGAGAACTTCAAGCGTGTGTTTTCCCTATACTTGCCTTTGTTCAATCCACTGAACGAACTTATAATGTTGTCTAGAACGACAGCCTATGGCGCATTGGCTACTGTCCCGGGAGACGCCGATCTCCTCGTCGCAGGCACATCCTGCGTTGACTACTCCAACCTCAATAATGAGAAGAAGACAATCGATGGCGGAGGAGAATCTGGTCGCACTTTCCATGGCATGATGTCCTGGGTCACAAATCACCGACCCCCATTAGTCATCCTGGAAAATGTTTGCTCAGCGCCGTGGGACAGGGTGAAAGAGTATTTCGAGAAGCAGGGGTACAGCGCGGAGCACATCAAGGTGGATACGAAGCAGTACTATATCCCGCATACTCGGATGCGGAAGTATCTGTTTGCTGTTGACAAGAGAGGGTCAGGCATACCCGCAAAATGGAAGGACTTAGTGATGAACAAGTTGAAACGGCCCGCTTCATCGACCCTGGACGCGTTCCTTCTTCCTTCTGACGATTCTCGCATTCACCAAGCAAGGCAATTACTGGTTCAAGACGGCGGTGGCTCGGAATCTCGAGCTGGACGCACTGACTGGACCAGATGCGAGTCACGCCACGCACGTGGTAGGTTAGATGAAAAGTTGGGGCAGAAAAGGCCGCTAACGAGTTGGGAGGAAGGTGAGCACCTATTAGGTTTCGTGGTTTCCACCCTCGCTGACATTATACTAGGCGGTACTTGCAGAATGCCTGATTTTGCATGGCAAGATTGGGGAATACGACAGGTAGAACGAGTCTGGGACCTAATGGATATCAGTCTGCTTCGTTCCGCAAAAATTGGCGTTGACCCATCATACAAGACGTTCGTAGTTTGTCTCATATAAGTCATTAAGTGGCTAATTGACTGACAGTCTCGTGTGGAACCTTTCGCAAAATGTCGATCGCTCAACCGGATCGAGCAAGACTGGCATATGCCCTTGTTTGACCCCATCCATGATTCCATATATCACCAATCGCGGTGGGCCCATGATTGGTGTTGAGGCACTGGCCATGCAGGGGCTTCCCATTGATAAACTGCTCCTGACGAGGGAAAGTCAAGACGAGTTGGCTGACCTCGCGGGAAATGCCATGTCATCTACTGTTGTTGGTGCTTGCATACTCTCGGCTTTGGTCGCTGGCCAGAAGTTACTCAAGGCTGGTGACGACACAGAGACATACGAGATGAAGAAGGATGTCGGTCACAAGAACAGCAACCATGACATGGATGTTGACTTCAACCTCTCCGACATCGTTGGTCTTGAAGAACGCATCAAAGGACACGAGGACCTTGTGGAGAGACCGTTAGACCTGGCTGCCACGCAGACGGACTCGATTACCCGTATTTTGGAGGACGCACAGAAGAGTGTCCGTCTTTGTCAATGCGAGGGCCGCAAGGACGTCACGACGCGCGACCTCTTGCGTTGCGTAGATTGCGGCTCCTCATCTTGCAAGAAATGTGCAGGCCGTCCCGAGCACAGTTTCGAGCCTCTTGATGTCATGCGGTTGCCACGACTTAGTCCTTCGGCATTCGTGCGAGGGCTGAAGTCCACTCTGCCTATGTGCATCTCTCTTACCGGAGTCGATGAGAAGCTTCTTGACAGTCTTAGAGAAACGTCAGGCGTCATAATCCCGGAAAAACGTTGGAACAAGCTGGTGCTCCGCTGTGCTGAGGGCGACTCACTCAGAGCTTCCGCTTTGTCGAACCTAAGCGCCAAGAGATTTGGTCTGCTGTCTACCAATCACCTCGCGCTATTTTCGAGTTATACCTCGAGCCTAGACAGACCGAGTGGCGCCTTTATGCGAAGCCAAGTGATGATGAACCTGCGAATGCAGATATTCGTCGTTTACTCCAGATGCCCGTTGCGAGATTCAGGTGCAAAAAGGATCTTCTGCAGGGATCTTGGCAATTTGCTCTTCCTGTTGCACGTGAGGTTACGATAACTATCGAGGGCAGCGGAGGCACAGTTCCTTCTTGGGAAGCTCGTCTTGGCTTACTAGACGACGAGTTCAAGGACAAGGAGGTGCACTCACGGCTTCATATCGCCATCCCGGAATCTCAGATGTCTCATTTTGATCGCGATATTTCTGGAGTGTATGCTCTCCTCGACAAGTGTGGGACAGCCAATGGTGCTTTACACAAAAAGCTACCTAGTGATGATGATGCCTCTTTGCCGCCACTTTTCATGATGCTGGATCCGACAAGATGCGGAAGTCCCGCGGAAGATCCATTCGTCTTTACGATGAGCACGCGGCGATATGATTTCGGAGAGTTCCGCCCCATAATCTGCAAGCTCGACCCTTCATGGAGGCAGTCGGATGTCCAGGGGGAACAGCGCGTCAAGTGTCATGTCCCTCTTCACTGGGCGAACTCGGAGTCAGTCAAGGTTCAAGTGAGTTAATGTTGACACAACCTGCCTGCTTCCCGATTTTGTCTCACTCTCGAATTATAGCCCCTCGAGCTTGGGAACGCGTATTTTTCTGTGCCTGGAGGCACCCTTGAAGCCAGCGTTACGACTGACGCATGCGCAAGCGCCAATGCTCTTCTAACGTGCACCGTGCCTCTTCTTGAAGATGCAGGTCCAGAGTGGCCTCGCGGCAATTGGAGAGAAGTCGACAAGGTCCACGAGCGTGGTACTTTCAAGGCCTTGGCTTGGCTGCTGGAGCGTATACGACATGTGGATGACAATTTCGGTCATTGGCAGACTGTCAAAGTCCCAGATGACTTATCCCACTGCCAACGTTGTGCCCCCACCCCTCCCACTGTTAAATGGACCAAGAATGGCAAGAAAGTAGTTGCTATTGAAGACAGCCAGGAGGCCGGGCAGTATGAGAGGGACCTCAAGCTTCGTCCGAGTCCCTTCGTCACGCAGTTGAAGATGGATAACCAAGTCGGCGCGGTGAAAGTGGGCCTCAACATTGCTTCCATCTTGCACAGGGCTCTATCGCGACTCCCTACTGCGAATCGCTCAGAGCGACCGGTCCTCGGCTGGCGATTGGATACTGATTTCGCTTCTTCTGTAAAGATCCAAAACCCTCCTTTCAGACTCCTCAGTAATAAGTCCGACTCAGAGCATTCGCAGCCTCCAAACTTTGATGAGGACAAACTGCCTTTGCGTCCCGAACAGCTCCGCTCCCTCACTTGGATGATCGCTCGAGAAGCGGAAAATTCTGAACCTTTCGTTGAGGAAGAGATATCGGAAGCCATCCTGGAGCCTCTGGGGTGGCGAGCAGAAGGTCGGGCACAGCGGCCTGTGCACATTCGAGGTGGTGTTTTGGCAGACCAAGTCGGTTATGGGAAGACGGCAATTACTCTGGGGCTTATCGACTGTACAGCGAAGAGCGTAAAGAAGGAGTTCAAGGAGAAAGGCGATATCATTGGCAAGGTTCCGGTTCAAGCCACGCTAGTCATCGTTCCTCCTCATCTCACAAGACAATGGCGCTCAGAAGCACAGAAATTCGCGCGCAACCGATTCAAGAACATTGTGGAGATTTCCACCGCCGCACAGATCAACAATCTCACTATTGAAGATGTTCAGGATGCGGACCTAGTCATCGTCGCCTCTAATCTGTTCCAGAGTTCAGTATATCTTGCCAACTTGGAATCCTTTGCTGCCGGAGGCTCCCTACCTACTCAAGATGGGCGTTACTTCAATGTACGCATCGACATCACGCTGCAAGCCCTACGGAGTCAAGTCGAACGACTGAAAACTGAAGGTTCTGCGAGTGTCATGGCAAACATCCGAGACGCTCGAAAACGCGGTATGTTTAATACCTTTGTGCTTAACGTAACTGACTGTCAGCAATAGAGGAAGAGTTGGAGGCGCAACTATTTGTTGTGCCAAAGCGTCTCAAGGGGAAGGCCTATCAGGAAGCTGTAAGCAAAGGGAAGTCCTCTCTGGTCAAGGTCGAGAACAGCGATTCTTCGTCGGAGAGAGAAGTTTTCCCTGCCAAACCCACCTCATCTGGCAAAATCTGCGAAGTTGTCATCACAGTGCCTCGAAAGAAGACAAGAACGGTCGCGTCGGAGATTTCGGATGCCGAGAATTCGGACTCGCCACGCCCACGAAAGCGAATCCAACGCAAGGCTTCCAAGAAAGTTATAGTAATCGATTCAGATGACGAGGCAGAAAGTGATAAAGGCAGTGATTATGAAGACGAAGGTCTTCACGATGATCATGCGGATGATGAATCTGCCGAAGACATTTCAGACGACGCCGATGATGTTTCCACCAAAAAGTCGTCGAAAACCAAGCGACTTCCCACCAAGCCGTCACCGAAATCATCACCCCCGCCAACCTCGTCATCTGAAGATGGACACTCGGTTGGAGTTTCGTCTGACGCGGAGGTGAGCGATGGGGACGATGATGTTGGGAAGAAAGGCAGCAAGGGTAAGGGTAGGCAATATGGTCTCAAGGCAGCCCCGAAGAAGAAGGCAACGAAGAAGGCAGCCAAGAGCTCTGGCGAAGATACCGACAGTATGGATATCGATGACCCACCTTCATCTCCTGCGTCTTCTAAAACCTCGAAAAAGCGCAAGACTACAGCTTCTGACGACAAACCCGCCAAAAAGCAGAAGCGGCGAGAGGATACCGACCCATGGAAACTCGAAACCACCGCAGTCAAGAAAGACTGGACACAAGCTCGCGCTCCACCCTTGGAAGTATTCCACTTCTCACGAATCGTCGTCGACGAGTATACCTACCTGAGCGGAAAGGTACACTCAATGGTCACCAAACTGACTGGCGATCGACGCTGGGTGCTATCGGGTACCCCACCGATTCACGATTTCGGCTCTGTGAAGACTATTGCTGCACATCTGAACATTCATCTAGGTATTGATGATAGTGGTGAGGGCAAGTCAGCGATGATCAAGAAACGCATCCGTGAACAGACGAGTAGGATTTTTACGACCAGACAAATGGGATGTGCTGACTGTTATCGCAGAGGTTGAAGAGTTCCATTCATTCCGTGAGGTACACACGCAGGAGTGGCATGCGCATCGTCACAGTCTCGGCCAATTGTTCCTTGACATGTTCGTGCGGCAGGTCGGATACATTCCTCGTGATCTTTGTAATTGAACTCAATTGCCACTTCAGAACATCGCAGAAATCGACGAGATACCATGCACATTCAAAATCGTCAAAGTCGTTTTGCCTGCCGCAGAACGAGCGATCTACTTAGAACTAGAACATCACCTTCGCGCCATCGATATGGTTGCCAAACGCACGAGGAAGTCGGAGAGTGACCGAGAGAAGCGCCTCAACATTGCACTTGGCGAGAGCAAGTAAGAACAAACGTATCCTGCTAAAACTACTGCTTGACATTCACTTTCAGGACCGCAGAGGAAGCCCTTTTGAAGCGTTGCTCTCATTTCGACCTTGAAACCAAGGACAAGGAGAATGCTATGAAAGCTTGTGAGATCATCGTCGAAGAGCGGACCGAGCAGCTGGAGGCCTGTAAGAAAGAACTGCTGAAGGAGCTCCAGAAGGCAGTCAAGAAAGAGAAATCTATTGGCAAGCTCCCAGAAGAGAGCATGTTCCAGGAATACGCCCGCGTTTCCAGAGATGAAGGTGGCGTCGGAGACCATGATGCTACGGAGACTATTCGGGATCTTCTCACCAAGGCTGAAGTCCCGGTTCTATCTCCTACTTACTGGAAGAACAAGGCTAAGGGCGACATGAACCTAACGGAGAAAACGAAGGAGGCTGTCTGGGAACATCGTGAACAAACGCACATTATCCGTAAGCTCACGAAGGAACTCGTCGGACGCGTCCGGTCACTTCGTTACTTCACTGTTGTGCGCGACCTGCAGAAGCAAAGAGATACGCCTCCTATCGTCTCGTGTCCAGCATGCGAGCGCAGCGAATACCCATGGACGAAGTTGCTGTCCTGTCTTCATGCGGCCACACGGGCTGCATGAAATGTGTCAAGGAGGCTGCTAACCGAGAGGAATGTGTTTACCATCCCTCAGGTCAATGCAATGCTGCTGCTCGTGCTCTCAACATCGTCAAGGGAGAAACTCTAGGAGTTGATGATGAAGCTCGCGATGGACGCGGCAAGCACTACGGAAAGAAACTGGAGATGGTTGTGGACCTCGTCAAGTACGTAATTCTGTTGTGCTTTCGCGACCATACTAACAGTCTCTGGCCTCAGGAACCAAATCCCGAAGAAGGAACGGGTTCTCATCTTCGTCCAGTTCCCCGATCTCATGGCAAAAGTCGCTCATGCATTGAAGATGCACAAGATCGAGTTCTTGGAAATCAACGGCTCTGCAACCCAGAAAAGCAAGAACTTGGAACAGTTCCAGAACGACAGTAAAGAACGTGTACTTCTGTTGAACGTCATGGACGAGAGCGCCAGCGGTGCGAACTTGACGGTAGCCAACCATGGAATATTTCTTTCCCCTCTCCTTGCCCAGAGCCAGGAGATATATGACGCTTGCGAGACCCAGGCAATTGGACGATTGAGGAGGTATGGGCAGATCAAGCATGTCAGCATTCACCGGTTCATAACGACGGACACAATCGATGTTGAAATATTCGAGGAGAGGGCCAAGGTGAAAGTCTAGAGCACGGTAATGCATTGCATATGAAACCCACATGACTTGGATACATGAAATTGACGTACTGGCACAGCCCTTGCATATAGGATAGACATACTTACCATTTAGCATACAAATATACTAGCGTTAGCGCTGGGCAAGGCCGCCGCCAATCTGCATTCGGTGTGCTGTGCCAGTGCCCTCTCACACGAGCACTAAGTCGTCCCTCAACGTTCAACTACATTCCACCACCATCCAGCGAGTTTACCGCAGCACTGGAACATTCGTCCATCCATTCGGTCTCAAATAAGTAGCTCTTGCACTTACAATTTCAATTGCTCTACGCCGCACAGCAAGTGCCAAAGTTTGATCATTCTGTTGCCCAGCTTACTCACCTCAAAGCATCCAAGTTGCAGCTTGGTCTTTGATCCTTGGATCAGCGCCCTCAGTTATTCCGTTCCATCTCACAACCTGTATCGTGATTATCAGCATTCTCTTATTAAGAGTCGATGTCAGTATATCCATCTGTTATCCCCTCTCATTGTCTGATCTCATTAACAGTTATCGGATATGTCTGAAGGAACTTGGGAGAAGTTGTCACAGGTCGCTGCCAAGGGTGCTGAACATGACTCTCGTGAACGCCACCCCCATCCGAAATGTTTGGAAGGCACCCGGGTGACCCTTCTCGACTACATCTACGGATTATTAGACAAGAAAGAAAAGAATCAGATCATTTGGCTGCACGGCACAGCGGGCGTCGGAAAGTCTGCCGTCGCATTCACGGTTGCTGAAAGGATGAAAAGTCTGAAGGTGACAGAGCAGACGCGTATAGAGACACGACTCGCGGGAACATTCTTTTTCTCCCGCAAGCACACGAAACGGCGCACGACCGGTTATTTCTTTGCGACGCTTGCCTACCAGCTAGCCACCAATTTCCCCAGCGTCAGGACGCATGTGAATAAAGCTATCCTCGAGAACCCTGCGCTTCTAGACCCCGACAAGTCTGTTCGCGATCAGATGGAAGGCTTGTTTCTCCGACCACTCAGGAGGCTTCAAGTTAGACTACGCGAATGCGGCAGTCCACCTTTGGCGTTCATTGTCGATGCCCTTGATGAATGTACATCCGAATCCCTCGATGAAGACAAATCCGAAAGCGAGCTTGCTGAACTCATATTCCTGCTCGCTCAAGCTCTTCGCGATCCTGAACTGCCCGTGACTCACATTCTAGTCACAAGTCGCTCGGAAGGGCACATTCGTGAAGCCATGCAGAACAAAGATGTGCATCCTCTGGTGGGCGAGATACCAGTGAACATATCTGGCGAGGGTGTTGCTACCACCATCTCGCTAGATGGCGCAGATGTCGATGCAGACATCTATCGTTTCTTGGAGGATTCTTTCAGAAAACTGCGGCGTCGCTATTCTACTTTCCTGCAGCCGACACAGGCTCAGCTTGAACGGCTAGCGAACCGAGCAGGTAGACGTTTCATCGTGGCCACTACGATGATGAACTTTATTGATGATCGAAACCATGATCCCCGCGCCCGGCTTGACCTCATGCTCGAACTGACTCATCAACTGCTTCCAGGAACGGAGGTGTACAAGTTATACGATCTTATCCTCTCCACATGCGCTGACCCGACGCTGGCATACATGCACTTGTCCGTTGTTTCTGTCCTTGCAGATCCTCTGCCTATCTCACAAATATCGGAACTTCTTGGTCCTGGTCAGGGCAGGGACGTCGAGAAAGTGCTGGTGCAGCTACGGTCTATAGTAGATCTTCCTACCGACAGCACTCTCCCCGTGAATATACATCACTCATCCGTTCGCGACTATGTCTCCCACCGCTCAAACTGCTGCCTCCGCCAAGTGCAATACATCACATCACCGCACACCCTACTCGCACTTTCCTCTCTCCACTTGATGGTGCGCGAGATTCCAGAAAGCACGGCCCTCCTGGATACACTCTCAGAGTTGAAGAAGAATAGCCAGGCTATGCAACCCCAGGATCCCCAGGATTTAAAACACTCATTGACCTTCATGGTCCAGCCACTGGAGCCAATGCAAGCTCTTATAACTTTGTTATGGCTTCGGGGGAATTACCGTTTAGAGTTACAGTTCTGGCTAGATACTGCGGGCGGGTATGCCTGGCTAGATACCGAGGACGGGTATGACTGGCTGCAGACTGAAGGAGCGAATGCCTGGCTGCAGACCACAGCCGGGCGAGACTGGCTGCAGACCGAGGGCGAGCAAGAGTGGTTGTGGACAAAGTCTGGACGAGACTGGTTAGAGACCACAGCCGGGCGAGACTGGCTGCAGACCAAGGGTGGGAAAGGCTGGTTGTGGACAGAGGCTGGACGAGACTGGTTAGAGACCATGGCCGGGCAAGACTGGCTTCAGACCACAGACTGGCTGCAGACCGAGGGTGGGAAAAAGTGGTTGCGGACAAAGGCTGGACGAGACTGGTTAGAGACCATGGCCGGGCAAGACTGGCTGCAGACCACAGCTGGGCGAGACTGGCTGCAGACCGAGGGTGAAGAGTGGTTGTGGACAGAGGCTGGACGAGACTGGTTAGAGACCATGGCCGGGCAAGACTGGCTTCAGACCACGGCCGGGCAAGACTGGCTTCAGACCATAGCCGGGCGAGACTGGCTGCAGACTGACGGTGGGGAAGACTGGTTAGAGACCACGGCCGGGCAAGACTGGCTTCAGACCAGAGTCGGGATTCAGACCAAAGCTGGGAAATCCTGGCTGAATTCTTTTGGTGAGCAACACTGGTCGCAGAAAAAGGCTGGACGAGACTGGTTAGAGACCACGGCCGGGGGAGACTGGCTGCTGACTTGGAGTGGGCAAAGGTGGTTGTGGACAGAGGCTGGACGAGACTGGTTAGAGACCATGGCTGGGCAAGACTGGCTGCAGACTGACGGTGGTGAAAAATGGTTGTGGACAGAGGCTGGGCGAGACTGGTTAGAGACCACAGCCGGGCAAGACTGGCTTCAGACCACGGCTGGGCAAGACTGGCTGCAGACTGACTCTGACAATTGGCCAAAGTGTAGGACAAAGGCTGGACGAGACTGGTTAAAGACCACAACCGGGCAAGACTGGCTTCAGACCACGGTCGGGCGAGACTGGCTGCAGACTCACAACAGGGAAATGTCATTGCAAACCCAATGCGAGCAAGATTGGCTGCAGACAGAGGCCAGCCTTGATACACCCCAGCTATCTTTGACATCATTCCCCCAGCATAGGCAGACCCCACCCGTGGGAAACTGGTTGAATGCTTTGGATGTGAGTTACTGGTTGCAGGCCCCACACGGGCGAGACTGGTTACAGACCGAGAACGGGCGAGACTGGTTGCAGACACCCCACGGTAAAGCATGGCGGTTGACCACTGTCTGGGTGACCATGGAAGAATTCTCGGGTACTTCCGAGGCAATCAGGGAGTACATAATCGCTCCAGAACTGTCTTTGTCCGCTTTTCAAGCAATCCAGCTTCTCAAGGCCTTGCCGGATTTTTTGATGTTCCCTGTATTTCTGGCGTTAAGGCACCAGGAACATTCCACCACGGCATCACCAGACATAGAGATCATCCATGCTATGAAAGCCCTTTCGAGTTTTGCAGACGAAGCACGGAAGCGAACTCAATCGGCTTCGGGCGCCCTCAAATACGCGTGTCAGAATTGGGCCGTTCATCTGTCGCGAACTCCGAAACCGTGGGATGAGAGCCTCGCCCATGCGTTTCAGTCTTTCTGGAATCGCAATCTTGTCTCCTGGCTCGAAAGGCAGTGGTGTTTGAAGGATTTGCCGTCTTGTCTTACTATTTTATCCGACGGCGAGAAACTTGCAAAGGTGCTTGTGTTCCCAATGGTTTTCTAGACTCGCAACCTGACTTGTGCTTATAGGAACATCTCCTCCGAGCTCCTGGGTCATAATCAGTAATCTTTCTAAAGCTACCCGTTTTATGCCACACGTCTGCCAAGAAACCCAAGTATTTATAATACCATACGACATATCTATATCTTGCTCTATCTCCAGCAGAACGTACTGGTATGTTTCGAGCTCGAGGTGACATCGGACAGGCAAAACAAAGGTGTTTACTTTTGCCATCCCTGCAAGTTGCAAAACTGATATCATGGGGGGGTGGAAACATCTTAAATAAATCTACGTCTAATATATTGAGGACGGAACGTTTGATCCTGGCATGTGCGTGCTCTGCGTACTACATAAATTAAAATTGCGACTGAAACTTGGCTGAACCCAGTCTTCTATCTCAAAATGCACCTCAGTTGGTCCATAGTGATGGGTATTCACATTTTGGTTTTCTGTTACATACGAGGCTATCTGCATTAGAATCGGATGAGGAGCTTGTGACATATGAAAATGTTTTCGACATACAACTATTCTAGCATCTTCTCCACTAATGACCGTTGGACTAGGCTAGCGGGACTTGGACAGCTGCTGCGTTGGAGATGTACTGCAGGCAAGTGCCTCGTCTTTAAATTGACTAGGCTCTCAGCCCTAGGACCCCTACTTCACTATTTCGGAACTTTTGTAACCACTGTTCTTGTGGTAGTGGTCGTGACCAAGACGAGCTCGCCTCCCTCTGGCACATCAACAGCGTTGATAATAGTGCTTGATGTGTCGTCGTCTTCACCAGCAAGCTCCAGCAAAGCGGAGTGATGGATGTGTTGAATGAAAACGGGCTTCCACAATCTACAACGATGCACTACCGGACTTAGTTGAGTGTCGAGCAGGTGCACCTAGAGCAAGGCAAGAACATGAACTTAAATGTCGACGCCGATCGAGAATATGACAGGCACCTTTGTTCCAGGAGCCGATTCTCCACAGTGCAGATCAAACATGTATCCTGTATGCGGCCAGTGTATTCTAACTCGGGACGATCAAGGCGAATCTGAAATACGCGCTAAACAAGGACATACTCAATCATTTCAGCGTTTTCGTCAGCCACTTTCACGGTGATAATTTGCCATGCTGCAGGAAAATGTCCCGCAAAGACGGCAACACCACAATGAAGTCCTTTCACAGAGATGTAGGCACCCGTTTGCATATTTCGGATGGTGTGTCCTGCTCCAAGAGGTGCTATTTCCCACTGGTTTCACATTGATCATGTTACTCAGGATGTAGAAGAGAAAGGCACAATTGCCTTTTGGATAGAATCATCACAAGGTGGGGAGCCTGTATTCGAGAGGTTTAAAGGTGAGATGTTTCAAAGTCAGAAGCCATTTGAGAGGTACTCACCGACGATACACGTGTAGTCGTGTTTTGCCAGGTCCATTGCTTTTTTTTTTTTTTTTTTTGATTCCTTGTTTATTGTCCGTGGGGGCGAAGCCCTATGGTAGACACTACATGCGGTAATATGCACTATGGTACTCTATGTGTGTGTTCGGTGTGGGTATCCTGAAGTCCTGGTCCAGGCTTGCGCGAGGACAATCAATGCCGTCTGAAGGCGATTGGAGAGATAGATGGCTAAGCACTTAGCGCATCTTTTTTTTTTTTGGGGTCACTTCTTCTTTGGGGGGCTAACATCTCCGAAGGAGTTTTCTAGGCGTTTCGTGCGGGCGATGTATTTGAGGACTGCCTTGATGCTCTTCTCGTTGTTCAGGAGGCCGTTTAGGCTGTTCGCGCGCGTACCCAGTTCTGCCTTCGTGATCGATCTGTGTCTCGCGTATGCCGGGCATGCGATTAGGAAATGGTGGACTGACTCTTCTCTCTCTTCGCAGGCTGGGCATAATGGGGAGGGTGCTCTCGAGATCCTATGGAGGTGCTTGTTCAGCGGGATGTGGCCTGTGCGGAGTTGGATGAGCAATGCGGCGTGTCTTCTCGGGAATTCGTTGGCGAGTTTGACGAAGCGGTTTGACGGGAAAGATGGGTCTATTTCTCTGAATCTGTCGTAGCGAGGTGAGCTCTGCATGACGGACTTTGCCTCTTCGTTGATCATTGTGCGGAAGGATTGTTTTATGGCTGACTTGCTGGCTGGGAGAGTGAGTGGGGAGTTGGTTGACGAGAGGAGTGAGGTGGGTAGGGTGTGCGGATGTGATGTGTCTCCTCGTGCCGCTTTCTTGGCTTGTTCGTCGGCCTGCTCGTTCCCAGGAATGCCAATATGGCCTGCTGACCAACGGACTATCAGTTTCCCGTCGTCCTCGGAGGGGAGGAGTGTGCGAAGGTCATCGTGGAATTTGTCCATCAAGTAATGGCCCGGCTTTGACTGAAAGGCGAGTGTTGCTCTGATCGCCGCCTGGTTATCTATGCCCAGTGCCATTGTTCTTTGTCCTCCTCTCGCGTCCATCTCGTCCTTTAGCAGCTTCACTGCGAGGATCATACCCACGACTTCCCCTTCGTACACCGTGTGCGTGTCGGCCGAACCCAGATAGAATCTGCTCTCTCGTATTCTCCTTTCTCCTTCCATTAACACTGCGGCTGCTCCTACTCCTCCGTCTATCAGCGATCCGTCCGAATATGCTCTCAGCTCTTCACTTGCTCCTATGTCCTCTTCCAGCGCTTTCTGCTTCGACTCTGCTATCACCACGTCAACGTCGGCCGTCCATTTGGGGTAGTGTCGTGTAGGGTGGATGGTTTCGGTGGATTCGGGGTTGATTCTAAATTCCCTGAGGAGTTTGTGGATCGGGGATGGGAGGTGTTTTTGTCTTGCGAAGTCGCTCTTTGCCAGGTGGCGGTGTGCTGATGCGACTCCTTTATGAAGCGGATGGGACGTGTGCAGGGTGGCGAGTCTTAAAGTGGCGCGATGGCAATGATTGCGGAGGATTTGCTGGAAAGGAAGAATATTAGCGTGTGCGTCGAGGAGATCAGAAGCTGTGGAGCGCATTGCCCCCGTTATTAGAATAGCTGCCATTCTATGGACTCGTGCCAGCTTCGACGCGAAGCCTCTCGCTCCTCGTCCTCCTTGTTTACCTCTCCCTTTTGAGACTAGATCTGTGCACCATACGTCAGCTGCGTATAACATTTTTGGAACGACTACTCCTTCGTAAAGTTTCCTCATCCATTTTCCTCTCATTCCTTTCGTTGTTCTAATCATCCGCTGGCAGGTCATGGTGTACTTGGTGCCCTTGGCCAGGGCGTACACTGCGTGCTCTTTGAACCGGAGTTCTTCGTCGATTATTACGCCTAGAAATTTGTGTGAGCGTGAGGGTTGAATGGTGTGGTTTCTTATCGTGATTGAAGGGCGAGGGACGGGTTTGGACTTTCCGGGATTGGCTCCGTCTGCTATGCGCTTTCTCGAAAGACAGATCAGCGCTGTTTTCTCCAGTTCGAACTCAGTGTTGTGCTCATGACTCCACTCTAAGGCCCCTCCCAATTTTTCCATCATGTGCTTGAGTTTTCCGTTGGCTTCCTCATATGATTTCGCGCGTGCTAATAGTGCGATGTCGTCTATGAAGCCTAGACCCATTTCGCCTTGTCGTGGTTTGGGATTCGGTACTCTAAGGACGTCAGCATTGTAGAAGATGAAGGCAAGGGGGGAGAGTGGGCAGCCCTGATCTATGCCGTTTTGCATGTCGAAGGGGGTTGATCTGTAGTCGTCGAATGATAGCGTGGTCTTGCAGTCGGCTAGTCTTCTTTGGTACCAATCGATGTATTCTTGCGGAATCCTTGCCTTCTTGAGATTGTGGAGTAGCTTATTGACTATTACGCTGGGGAAAGCTGCTTTAATGTCCAGAAATAGGATAGATACGAAACTGTCCTTTGAGGCCCATGCATCCGTGACAAACTTTGTTAGAAGGTGTAGTGAGTCCGTTGTTGATCTTCCTGGCCGGCCGCCAAAGTGCGTAGGTGGGAGGAGGTTATGTTGTTCTGCAATATATGTTAGATCGTCTGCTACGCAGGATGAAAGGATCTTAGCCATTGAGTCGAGGAGGGTGATTGGTCTGTACGCCTTTGGGAGGGAGTAATCTGGGCGGCCTGGTTTTCGAAGAACTATAGTTGTTGATTGCTTCCATTCGTCGGGGTAGACGTTAAGCTGAAACGTTGCACGAAAGATGGGGCTGAGATACGGTATGAGAAGGATCATGCATTTAGTGAAGACTATGTTACTTATGCCGTTCGGACCTGGCGCTTTGTGTGGGGCGAGTCTTTCGATCGCCTGTTGGATCTGCTGGTCGGTGATAGGCTGGAAGTCGCAGATTGGCGTGTCATATGCATAATTTGGGTCCACAAAGTCGTCTTCGGGGGGTGGGCGGAAGAATGTCTCATAGAGTAGCTGGCTTTTGCGCTCGTTGTCCTGAGTGTCGTTCGCATTGGCGTCTAGGTCGGCTTGTGGGTCTTTGAGGGACTTGATCCTTGTGTGCATCTGGTCGACCGGGTTGCTCGTGGCATATCTGTGAAAATTCCAAACTCCAGTTTCCGTCAGTGTATCTAGCCATTCAGTCCAATGAGAGTCCTTAGCCTTCTTGATGTTTTCCGAGAATCAGTTTCGTGCGACTCGATAGTCCTCGTGGATGGGGTGGTTTCTTTGAGCGATTTTGATCCTAGCTTTCTTGCCAAGCTTGTGGACTTGTTTTCGTTCCTGGTCCAGGTCTTTGGACCACCATCTTTTTGAGTATGGGGAGGGTTTGACTTTCGGGACGTGTTCTTCGATGGTTTCGGCGATTGCTGATGTTAGGGCAGTTAGGGCAGCATGTAGTTTAGACGTGGGGTTAGGTGCATGCGGTTGGGTTTGAGGTCAAGGGTGCTTATGATAGGGTAGTGGTCAGTGTTGACAGGGCGGAGATGGTACTTAACTTCGCATTGAGTGAACACGTTTTCGAGGGTGTCTGAGCAGAAAACGTTGTCCGGGCGGGTTTGATTCTTCGTGTTGGAGGCTTCGAGGGTGGCGATACCGGGTGGCAGGACTTGGACTAAATTGTACAGGGCTAGGAGGTTGATTAGTGTGCCCGCCGAGTTTAAGTTTTCTGCTGTGAAGAGGTGAGTGTTACTCGTTAGTTCCCACATGGGATGGTGACAGTTGAAGTCGCCCATCCAGATTATGTGCTCCGCTGGGTTTTCCCCGCCTTGGGTGGGGTTTCTAGCGCGGTTTTGTTGTACAGTATGTTCAGTATTCATATGTCTCTCCATAAAATGGAGGATGCTGTCATGGTCGCAGGGGTTATATACATTGTAAATAGGTACCTTTCCAAACAGGCCTAGAAGTTCGATTGCCATGACGTTGGGGGAGTTGATGTTGATAGTGTGCCATTTGTTCTTCGATAAGCATTTGTTGATAAGAATTATTGTTTGGGTGCGGTCTGGGCTGGCATGGTGATTCAACGGGTATATGACATCCCAATATCTTCCTAGGTTTGAGGCGTTAGCGAGTTTGACTGGGTTGAGGTAAGGCTCCTGGATGCAGGCTATGTCGAATTTTTCGGGGTTGAGGTTGCGAAGAAGGTGTTCCCATGCTCCCTGAGATTTTCGTAAGTTTTGCTGCCATATCTTGAGGTCTGTTCTGTTGGAGGGGGGGTCGTTGGTTGTACCTGGCATTAGTCCCAACCGTGATTGTCGCTGTCGCTGTCCGAGATGAGTGGGTGGAGCGGTGCCCTGGTGGACCAGTTTGTTGGGGTGGGTTGTCGGGGCTCGTTTGGTTGTGAGGGTCCTGCGTTGCGTTTTTGAGATGGTGGTTGAGTGTCTTTACCCCACGTATCTGTGAGGCGGGACTGGGTGCCTAGAGGGATTCGGTTAGCATTCGATCTAGGTTGGGTTACCTTGTCATTGTGTCGGTGTTGGTGGGATGTATTCCAATCGTTGTTTCGTGCTGGGGGGTAACGTTGTTCGTTTTGAGTTTGCTGAGGTTTGTCGGTGTTGGCTTCGGGTTGGGCGGTCTTGCTGGTTTCCCATGTGAGTGGGTCCTCCGTGGGGAAGTATATGTACTGCGCTTCGTCGTTTCTCGATTTGTATGCTTCCCATTTCGCGGTGAAGGTGGGGCATTCGCGGCTCCAAGCCACATGGCCTGAGGTCTTGCAGTTGACACAGTGGTAGAGAGCTACGTCGTTCACTTCACACTCTGCAGTGTGGTGCTTGTCCCCGCAGGTGCCGCAGGTGTCATGTTCTTGTTGACATTCCATAGCTATGTGTCCACCGTCAAAGGTGTGGCATTTGAGGCATCTGGTGGGTTCCGGGAGTAGTTTTCGGCCGTAAACCTTCTTACCTTCTAGGACAATTCCGTGTCTAATGATCTGGTTAGCTGAGGTCTTCGAGTTAAGAGTTAGTGTGATGTGGGCAGTCCTTTGATTAGGAAACCTGTGGGCGATGGGTTTTATGTACCTGGCCTTGAGTACTGATTTCGGTTGGAGGCCTCCTTTCTTCTCGATGTCTGAGTAGGTGATTTGGGAGGTCGGGTTGAAGGATATGGGAACATTTTCGACGATTAGGTGGAAAGCACGATCCTTGATGATGACCTCCACGCCGAAGTGTTCCAGGAAGATGCTCCTATTGCCTGGGATGCTGAGCCAGGTTGCTGATGCTGGGTCGCTGAGTTCGTAGAGGATTCCACCGTGGGTTAACTTTCTGGCCGAGAGAACTGACATGTTGGGGGGAAGTTGCTTTCCTGAGTTTTTGAGGAGTTCGATGGCCATTTCGGCTTTCGCTACTAGCTGTGCTTCTGTGAGCTCTTGGAGGGAGTTGACGCCAGTTAGGAATCTCTTGCTGATGAGGATCTGCCTTGCCTGCGCTTCGCTACGTGCTAAGATTCTGGTTAGTGGTGCGGGCATCCCCGACTTTGTGATGCTGGCGTAAGATTTAAGTCCTTCAGACTGAGGGTTTTGCTTTTCGGTATGATTGGATTGGATGGCATCTTCCATCACCTTCTCTATGCCCTTCGTTGAAACTGTTATGTGGTCACGCACCTCGTTTAGCACTTTGTCCATTGCTTGTGTTTGGTTGTTGGTGAACTCTGATAAAGCTTCTACTTTTTCGTCTAGTGTGGCGATCGGTCCGCCCATGAGTGCTGCTATCTTTTCTAAGAGTTTGTTAGTGTCTATGGTTTGCTCGACTTCATACGCTATCATGGCAATGGCTCTTAAGGCTTCTGTGTGAGTGGCCCCTAGAGTGGGAGATAGGCTTAGTTCGAATAAGGCGGTAGTTAAGCTCTTTAGGGTGCCACCACCAGTCAAGAGGATTAGTCCGTTGGTGCTTAGGAACTTTCTAGCCGCCGTGATTGTGGTTATGTCTGCTCTAATGCCTGCTCCTTCTATATATTCTTCTAGGGTTTTGCTCGGGACTAAGAGAGCTTTGTTGGTAGCGGTCTTTTTCCTTGTAAGGGGAGCCGTGAGAGGTGGTGGCGTTGGGGTGCCGCCACGCGCCATTCTAAGTGTTTTTGTTGTTTTTTGGTTATTGAGAATTGGGTTATGGGTGAAAAGGTTGTTGAGAGGTTGGTATATTGAGAATTGGGATGGCCGATTTGGTCGGCAAGCCGCCGTTGAGCGACGCTGGCGCTGTTGGGCGCGGTGTTGGTAGCTGGTTTTCGGGGTCCTTGCCGGGGTGCCACTTGGTACTGGTTCAAGAAGCGATAGGTCCATTGCTGTACCGCTCTTGCGGTTTATGAATTTATAAATTCCTGGTTGCATGGCTGTGGCACAATGGAGAGGAGACGAAGAGAACAAACTTGAGAGAGGCGTTGGCGCAAGTACAGCAAGCAAAGACGTCTTTTAAGGGTTACGGTGTCACGGCATCATGGAGTACATGAGTCTGGATACCCTAACAACTCGTGGTACCGCAAAAAAAAAAGTGGTCGTAGGCGTCCCAGTCAAAAAAGGGAGAACCTTGTTGAGCGTGTATCGATATTTTGAAATCAGAATTAGATCGGACATGCTTTAGCAGTCCGTTCGATACCGCGCCAAAGAACAAGTCGTACTGCATTGATTCGTGAGTTCTCTCTCGGCACCAATCTTATTGCACGGCTTACATTGACTTGTCTCGAGAAATGTACATCTTGATCGTAAATTTCTCCGCTCCCAAATCTTAGTGATTTACAATACGTTCAGCAACCAGGATCGGTGCGTGTGATCGACTTAACTTCATCAGCTATCAGATCACCACTGCCTCACTAGCTCTGCTGCTTCGAGACACGAGTGCTGAGCTGTCAATCTACCGGCAATCGACATGATACCCATGGCCCAGGTATAACCAGAAATGGCTGCCGGCTCGCCCAGTCTGCAGGATGTACAGTACATACGCATGAAACCGTTCATCGGCGCGGTCACCCCGACTTCCATACCTTTTATATCTAAAAGAGAACTGTCTGAATGGGTAGATGTAGGACAATTGAAACGCCATCGACAATCAAGTTTCCTAGGATCACAAGGCAGGTGAAGCTTACGACTGACCCTTCTGAGACGTGCTCAACCAAACATTTCTAACATGTGTAAGGACGGAACGTTTGATCCCGCGGAAGCAACTCGTGTCACACGACTCCCACGTGCGCGCTCCAATTCTGGAATAAAATCCGCAGCACAGTGCGTACAACTTGAACGTGCAACAATGCCACTGATTCGTTCCAGCGGGATCCTTTTCGTTCAGATGCAGCCTTTGCGTCACCGTATTCGCTGAGCCGAATACTATAACAGTGAACACCGTATTTGCTGGAAGCAATCAGTCAGGTTCACCTGGACTCTGGAACCAAGCGTCGGCTGCGACTGACCCCACATGAGAAGCACATAGGGCAGGTTATGCATGAATCATGATAGCGGACACCTCCTTGATAGTCGTTAATTGACCCTTGTGCTCACGTTCCAAACACCGGGTGTGACATTCTTGTTAAATATCATATTACAGTGGTATCTTGTGGTACAACACACCGGGTTTCAATTACTTGCTAGACATCACATACCCGGTCGTATCCAATATTTGTTTGCCGCAGATAGAGCAGAGGCCCTTCTTATACGCACAACCTAGGACGGAATGAACTCTGAATTTGCCTGGTAGTGCTGCGATACTCACCGTGGCAGTACTTGGCTTTATTTTGCGTCACGGGTTGCTTACAATCCTTGCATTTGCCTTGATACGGCTAGCAATTATTTCCTTGCTAAGTGCATGTTAAGAGATAGTCAGAACTCACTCACCTGAAATCTGTTTTTCGAGCTCCCTGGTCGGCTTAGTAGCTTGTTCTCGCCTACTCTTCGTGATCCATCCTTTACACTTTGGGATGTGGAGGTGAATGGATCTGGAGCGGCGACCTTGGACAGTTTCTAAGGAAAATCATTGAGATGCGCATTCAGAAAAAATTAACAATGACACACTGATTCACACTTCTTGCAGACCATGGATGTCGTTGTACAGGGTGACCAACACAGCAAAGGTCAGCTAGGTTGATTAGTAATGGCCCATTCGTAATCACGTTCGCTAGTTTTGTTGTGACCTCCTTTATTAAGGACCAACAGGGACCAGCCTGAGAGTATTGGTTCTGCTTGTCGAATTCACCAAGGCAGGCTGCGTCGCTGGATTGCCGCCATCTCACGATAGGCTGAAATAATAAGTGTTCGAAATTTCCAGGGTTACTAATACTGTCTTTCTTTCCCGTTCTAGCTAACTTCGCTATTGTCAATAGCTATGATAGACCTTGACGATATTACAACGATGACACCTCCACTCAGTGGTTGACATGGCGAACGTTACAAAAGTCGATTCGGCCCCACCACTTCTAATCTGTTTGAACGGACAAGGCAGTTACCATCCGAGGATGTGGCCGACATCGTCCGGGCGACTCTGGCTTCGTTCTACGTACTCATGCTTTTGCGTCAATAAGATTTCTTTTGACTTGCCGCTTGAACCCTTCTCGACGAAACACGCTGCGCGCCCCGATGCTTTTGTCTTTTGGTCACCAGCGTCAAGCGCCTCAGGGTGGCTTTGCACTATAAAGACGAAGAACAAGATGGCCACGAACACCACGTTAATTGTCAGCGTGCTTGTCATGTCCCTCTTTAGCCTCTCTAGGGAGCTCCTTTTAATCATTCTAGAAGAGCTCGATCCTATCTCACTACTACACTTCTGCAAGGTATGAATGCCGAAATTGCCAGTCAATGTGCGTCTGCTTACCGTTTCATTAATAGAGTTCTCGATATATACATGGCATCCTCGCAAATTGTTCGATGTTGCTATATCGATACGAACTTGCTTTGTCCGGTATGAAGGACGGAATTTCAAGCCATGATTCACCGCGCGCGCGGCTGGACCCGCTCCTCCGCCACAGGAATGGATGGTTGACATTAAACTGGACCTCAGAGGACAGGCTCCGTATCCCGACGCCAACGATCGTTGGCGTCTCCGGAAGGTTTCTCTATCACGCTAGCGAAAGCTCTTACCATGGGTTATTCCAGTGGTCGCTTCATATCTATGAGCTGCGCTCGTACAGGGCACCGCCGGTTGATAAATTACAATATTGCAAATTTAATTTGCCTTTCGAAATCCGCAAGGTCGCCATTGATGCTGTTCAGAATCTTTTGGTGCTTGCAGAACTTCATTTTCCTTCACAGTAAGATAATTACGGCTAGCGGCTCCGTCCATGCTGACCAACATGCTAGGGATGGACCCATAACTGCTTCACTTCACTTTCTTGATATGTGGACATGCCAGCAACACCCGCAGGCTCAAAACCTGCGTTTTCAATTTCAGACGGACTGGTGGGGCACTTTGCCTCCAGGCCATCGCATTTCCATTGAACGGGTCCAGATCTATGGAATCATGGTCGGTTTGTCTGTACGTCTTGGAGTTGAAGAAGGTGAGGGAACAACAGAACTTGTTCTAGTCAACTGGCACACTGGTATTGACCAACAACAACGGGTAATGTGTTTCCCTAGTCCACAAGGGCCTGTCATGTTCTAATTTGTTAAATTGATAGTTTACTGGTGACCTCCTCTCATTTGACATCCTCAGCGAATCGTGTTTGATGGTGTTAACTCATCCTGACGAGGACGAGGATGATGATAGTGGTGAATCTGCTGCTTCCACTTGGGAACGAAGTTCGGACGGGTTGTACCTTCACGAACGTGGCAAGCGCTCCCCTCAAATCACTATCCACCATATACCAGATGGTAGACGATTGCGCTCAGCCCAGGTAATATCATATGATTTACCAGAGTTGTGGAAGGCAATATCGTTTCTGCAAATTTGTCCCAACACGTCTCTCAAGCCTAATGTTGCTCCTCCTACGGGAACTTTCTTCCACTCTGATCCAACTCAGCGCGCAACCGTTATCCTCGTCGAATTCCCCTCCCATTCAATACCAGCAAGCTGCTCCAAGAAAGTGGCATTGGTGATGAAGGAATCGCTCTTTCAGCCACCTAGTCTTGGCGATAGGACTCTATCATGGGAGGAATGGCAGGACTGCTGTACGGTGATTCATTTGCCAGACGATTCAGAAGCGCATGCCTTCAAGGTTGTGGGGAGAAAACTGGTATTTTTCCAGAGCATCGGTGAAGAGAACTGTGTGGCCGATTCCCAAAGTCGTCTTCAAGTGCTCGACTTTAATGACTATGCGGCAGAGTGCCTGCGATCAATCACACCGCGGTCGTCTGCTTGGTCGTGGAATGAGAAATGGGCTACTGCAAGTAAAATCTTCAAGGTCGGCGCATCCGAGTATGTCAGAACGAGCACCACTCAAGTGCAAAGTATCACTTGGGTTGACGCCACAGAAGATGCTGTGATCTTATACAACGTGCGTATTCCTGCCTTCTAATTTTACTGGCCCCTGAAATCCGTCACAGGAACGCGAGGGTCAAACTGTCATCCGTGTTCTGACCTTTGGGGACACTCCAGCATGCCCCTAACATACCTTAATACCTATAAGATTTATATCATGATAACTTGTTGCATAATGATTATGCTCTTATTAACGGTAATATATCCTACTAATGACTAGATGCGCTCGTGGTATTGAGTTTAGACACGACCAGATTGTACTTTACATTGCGAATCTCATTATTTCATGCCCATTTCAAGACCATCCAGACTACCCACTTTCGTCTCTCCCTTTCATCCTCACTCTCGGCGCGTGTAATATCCCATGGCCTTTGAACGCCATCTATAACTTCCCTTTCCACCACTCTTTCTACTTGAAGTTTGTGCATCATAACAGCATTCATGAACGATTGAAGGGTGTATCTCCCCGTGTGTAGACCAGCGACAATATGTACACGAGCATCTGGGCTGTGATCGAGACACATGCAAAGCGTGTCGATAAACTGAACGTGGGTCTCAGGATTCCACAGCGTATCAGCCGCGACGATGATATCAAAGAGCGCAGAACCTTCAGGATTCTGCTGGGCGGGTGTGAGGAGTGGGGATATATCATTGCCCCAAGCGTAAGGGACGACCCGGCAGCGTTCTGAAGCATGATTGCGACGAATGTTATCAGATAGTGTGCATATGAGGTTTTCGTCCGGATAATCACTGACTACAACAGCAGCATTGGGCGTATTCCGTGCGATCATGATCGAAGGCAACCCAGCACCAGCACCAAGCTCTAGGACACGCAATATCTTTCGATCGCTGAAGCGATCCAACTGCAGATATTCAATGTGATCTGCAATGTGAACGGAGGATTGCCAGATGGATGAAGCATGCAAAGACCAATTGCTTGCTTGCGTGTCTGGTATCTGAAGGGTGATCTGTCTTAGTAGTGCCGGCGAGCCTCCTCCGTCACATTTTATCGTGTAAGTAAATATTGATCCAGGGGCGGAGTGGGAAACTGGAGTATGGTCGTAAAGAGTCTGGAGAGAAGCAGACATGATATCCTCAGGATCGTCTATGATATCCCGGATTTTGGTATTACGCGAATAACACCCTTGCGTAACATTTGTTGAAAGATTCGAGGGTGACTGCATTGAATTATCAATCTGAAGATGAAAAGAAGTTAAGAACGAAGCTTCAAGATCTTGGTCACCGAGGATGGGCCCAAATCAAGTTCTCATACTCTTCACCACCTTCAAGAGTCCCAACTCAGATCACCACAACGTGAAAATGGATAATTAGCCCCTATCCAACCGTTTCCGCTGAACAATCCTGCAGCGAAGATTGAGCGAAGATGCAATGGTTCATGCTGGTGTAATACTAGATCATCGATCACCAGTAGTCGCAGAACCTGCCGCATCGACAAGTTTGCCGTGTGGATGTCCTGCTGAACGTTCGGGGCAGGCTGCCGTAACACCAACCCGTCAACTATACGCTGAGGAGAGCACTCGGGACATGTGTCGACAAATCAGTTGACGCATATCAAGCCCTAGGTGAGTGAGTTTTAAAGAATGTTAAATACACCACAAAGCTTTTCAGTGCATTGCAGTCGAAATTGTCCCACCGTCTCCTGCAGCAAATTCTGCGTCCAGTCACAGCAGCACGAAAGTACAACATAGAAGTGACAATGCTCATCTAAGCACGGAATACAAATAGTTTCCCATCCCATCCACAGCTTGCAATTAACCCTTCATCATGGAGGGACCAACTACAACCAGCCGCAAACTCCGTATGAGGATCATGGACCTGAAGGAGATTGGATCCTCCTGAGGATGGGTTGGACGACCATCTACATAACCCATACCACATTAGATATGCACGACCTGTTGCAGAAATTCACGTACATCCTACATGTCATGTCATAGCTGGCTGTGGCCAAAATGTCTGAGCGGTGAGGACTCCATTGGACTTTTCGCACTGCATATTCATGACCTGGAAGCTGGACTTCGCAAACCCCACCAATTGCCTGAGCACTTGGGTTGGCGCTCTGAATCATCCGACAATCCCACACCTTCACCATCTTGTCAACGCCAGCGGTTGCCAACACAAAAGGTCGATACTTATTCCAATCAAGGGTGAGCAACTCAGTGCCAGATGCAGGGACGGTCAAGACTGCAGCAGACAAGGGGTGCGTGAAGGAATTCGTAGCGGGGCCAGTGGCATAAGCGGGGGAACGAAGATCGAATATTTTCATAGTTCCATCCGTTGAACATGTAGCGAGTATATCTGGTTGATGAGGAGAGAATAGAGCCTGGTACACGCATGACAGGTGCGCATGCAGTGTTGTCACTGAACGAGGCATTTCTGGTGTCCACTACAAAATATTCTCTCTAAGTTGAATCAGTGCGAGACATTCAGTATAGCTACCAGCTTGACATTTCCATCCCAAGAGGAGGACGCGAACGTATCTTTCTTGATATTTGACCAATCCACGGAGAAGACTTCACGACTGTGCTCATGCCAAGAGCGTATTGGAAAGTCCTAGGCACGAAAAACGATTTTGTTTCACTCGGACCTGAAAATGAGTTGATATTGGCATACATTTAGCAATACGTCCCACATCTTCAGCGTTCCATCTCCCGAGCCTGTAACCAGTTGATTCTCGTGAATCTCCGACCATGCAACGTCGTATATGCCGTCCTGAGTCTCGTATCTTGATAGAAAGATGAGCACCGGCTTATTAGTCGAGTCGACAGACAGACTGTTTATCAAGTTTCACCGCAGATGAGCCACCGACTCCTGAAATCAGCGATACCATGTGCAGGCGACCATTACCCACAAGACCGAAGTTGGCAGCTGATGCTAGTGCGATGCGAGAATTGTGAAAAGGGGACCATGCTACGGAGTAGTGGGCAAATCCTGGCGTCTGCAGCACAGCAGGAGGTGGTCGAGCAGGATTCATTTCATCTGCAGTTGAGGTCGTGAATCAAGAAACAAGTTGTATATTCTTGTGTATCTCATCCGGCTATTACGGTTATGTACTCTGCAAGATTCCCGTGTCTCCTTCAGGCGAGACCAACAACTGACATCATGCGCGTCTCAGTACCAACCATTATCACTGGCTCTGGAGCGCCAAAACAAACAATTTCACCAGCTGCTGCGGTTGAGCGCATCGCAGACTTCCTTGCGCCAGGAAAAGCGACGCTACTTACGGGCGCAGGTGTTAGTGTTGCATCGGGAATCAGAGCATATCGGGGAAAAGATGGCAGATATATGAACCCCAATTATCAGTGAGTTCGTCATGCGAAGCCAGGAACCACACTAATTGTTTCTGTCTGATTATGACAGACCAATTCTTGTGCGCGCTTTGCTTCAGGCACAGAACCTTTTTCATTGACGAACACTTTAGTATCACGAACTAACTGACCAAAGTGAAAAGGGTTTTGCTTTCAGGCAAGTCACATAAACCCCCTCGTGTTACACAGCTTCTGAACCGACCACTCAACAGACAGCGGTATTGGTATGAATTCAAATCATGTAGTCAGTCCGCCAGGTTGATGTTTTATAGGCTTCGATCATACTTGGGCTACCCCCCTGTCCGGGACGCTCTGCCTAATACCAGCCACTATGCAATTGCTGCACTCCAATACGCATCATACTTACCTCGCCTCGTGACGCAAAATGTAGACGGGTTACACCACAAGGCGATCGCGCACCTTTGGGAGCCAGATCATATCCAAAAGCAAATGCTTGAACTACACGGAACCCTCCATGTACGTTCCTGGATCGTTTTGGATGCATTCGTTTTCTGGTGTTTCAGCGAACAATAAACCAATCATCTTGCTTGCAGCGAGTACATTGCAAGCGTGGTCATATAGTCCCCAGAGACATGTTCCAAGATTGGCTTTCTTCTTCTAATCCGCAATGGAAGGCATTCGTCGACAATTTAGAGAAGACCGGGCAAAAACCACGCACAAATCCTGATGGTGATGTTCGTCTATTGTTCGCAGACCAATTTTGATGATTGATTGTTCTCGAAGGTGGAGTTGGAAGGCGTTTCTTATGCTGATTTCGTGGTCCCAGAGTGTCCGCAATGTACGTTGGAAGGCCAACAGAACTCTTTTGTAAGAGGCAGCGTGATTACCATGTCTCCTGGGTCTCTGATGCAAGTAGCACAAACCAGAGGTGATATTCTTTGGTGAATCGATACCAAGTCGGATTAAGGACCGCTCGTAAGTTGGGTTTTTTTTTGTTTATCCATGTCGGAGTAGTGACCCCAACTCAGGTTTCATGATATTGAACAGTCTGAAAGGGTTTTCGTCCTCGGCACCACACTGGCGACGTATTCCGCATTCAGGTACTTGCAATTGCCGATTATCGTAAAGTGGCTATGACACTGATGACATTGTGCTTCAAGGCTGGTAAAGCGCGCATTAGAGCTGCGAAAACCAGTCATGTTACTGAATGTAGGGCCAACGAGGGCTGACGGACTTCCAGGTGTGGAGAAACTCGAGATATCGAGTTCCCTGGTGTTGCGAGACGTAGTGCGAGCCCTCCTGTGAGATGGTCATGTACCAGAAAAAAATATACTGATAATTATCTAGGGGTTCTCGAGCGAGTCAAGATTCTGCGATAGTTTATCTTCTCCAGAGCGGCATTCATCAGCCACCCGCAGAAGACCACAAAATCATATCAAGAAATACTTAGACTTGGATAAGAAGGAATGATATCCGTAATAATAGTAGTGAAGATCATAGAATGCGTAGATTAATGCTGGCTACTCTGGTATGCTGGTATGGGCAAATGTGGTAGCTAGTTATGTATATGGTAAAGTACTGGCGATGCAAATGGAGACAACAAAGCAAGAATGAGAACAACTATAACAGATAGATACAATACAACAACGGTATATGATCTTAGGAGTGGTCTTGAGGACGTGTTCCCGGATGGAGAGAGAGAGTTGGAGTTGAGCCGCGTTCTATTATGGTTACTCGAGGGGGCTCGTCGTCGTCGCCGTCGTCTTCATGCATATGATTGGTATCTACCAACCAGGCTGGAGGTCTCAAATCAGACCACGACCAAGATTGCCAGTGCCCATGATCTACTAGAGGCAAGTCCTGAAGGACTTGCGTTTAGATCTTCTCCCGTGTAACAGGAAAAAATAATTCACGTACAACAACTTTCGTCGAGGTGTCGACGACCACCTCTTCTGGGTCACTAGAAGACGAGCTTTCTTTAAAAATGGCAGGAATTCCCCGTCGATCGTCATTGGGAGTCAAAGGTGGCGGTGGTGTGAGATTGTCGGCGTCTGTGTTAGACGATGAAGCAGGGGAAATTTTCTCAACCTTGATCTAACAAATCACATGAATTCCACCAAATAAAACAGAGCTATGGAAGGGACTCACTATTTCCCTCGAAGGACGACTGGTGGCGCGGGCACCTCCGACTGGTTTCTTCAAACAACGTTCGCGGTGTTTCAGCCAATGGAAGGGATCATACAGACTCTTCGGGGATAGTTTTATACGATTTCCACAGCGTTTGCAAGTGACAAAAAGTGGGCCAAGGACCTCTGCCATCGGGTCGTCGCGTAGCCTTTTCTCCCTTGCAACTTCGCCTACGGTTCGGCGAGGCGCATCTCCTCCGCTGCTCAAAGCAACTGGATAAGTATATGGCTGATCGAAGACAACAGAGACGCTTACTCGTTGATGCCTTTTAAACTAGAATCTTTCCTCGGTGACCCCCTGCGGAAGTGGCACGAATAGAATGAGCAGCAATGACGTCGGTTAGCGATAAATACCCACATGACTTTGATGACGGGGGGATGAGACACTATAGTGGGGGGAGAAACGTATTTTCAGCGGGTATGAAAGTCCAATTTTCTGGAGTGTTGAATAAGCTTTATCTGTCTGAACGTGGTAGTGGCCACTGACTTGTAGTCTAGCTTGTTCCGTGGAGGGGGAAAATTGGAACCGTATGCCGAAGAAGTGAAGAACTGCGTACACTTTACGCGCCAATACAAAGACCTCTATATCTCAACGGTTCAGTTGTATGTGCGCGACAGTTAGGCGTAAGAGCGAAAGTCACGGGAAGAAAGTGGAGGCGGGGACACACTTCGGAAATTCCCGTCGACTTGCATGCTCGTTCGCGCGTGTTTACATTTACCCCCAAGCGTCCAGGGGAATAATTGAATAGCGTTATAAATTATGAAGAAAACCAAGCACAGTAGATAGAGCGGGGTACAATACAATCGACATAACTCGTACAACACAGTAGTGCCAACATTTATGTAGATGGAGTGCCTAAACCTTCACGGAAACCACGCACGAAAGCTTTGAAAGGCTGCATAAACCAACCCCACGGACCTGATGCCTCATTCTCGGGCACTTGGTAGGCCACGGTTCTCGGACGATTCACAGGACGGTCTTCTCCAGCGTCTTCTTCGTCACGGACACGTTTCTCCCCAATGCGACATGGAGAGTTGTCATTGATGGCTGTGGCGTCTGTAGACGCTGAACTCGAGGATGGAGGGGGTTTGTGTACCTCGCTTATAGGTGTCTGAGTGATAGACTGACCAGATGGTGGAGGGAAAACGCGCGAAAGTCGCGAACTAGGAGCCTTTGGAGTGGGTTGAACAGCATGACTACATCCACTGTTACTTGTAAAAACGTTGGTAAAATTATATTCACTCACGAAGAACACTTTGCTTTGTGCTCGTGCCACTTGGTCAAATCATACTGAGCGACACCGTCCAGCTCGACATTTGTCCTGCAAAAAGCACACTCGACATGTCGAGCGGAAGACGACTTCGCTTGAGGGTCATTCAGCAGAATATATTTTCTCTCTGCGGTAGCCACTATACTGGGTCTAATCAAGTCACTAGTTAGCAAAAGTGTAGTATAATTCAGGAAAATATTATCACTCACACGACACCCGAACACCGTTGTTGATGTGCGTGCCAATTTCCAAGAAGGTGGGTATGATCGATCGACAACTTGATCCATTTCTGGCAGGATCGACAAAGAACTTCGTGCGGTTTGACCTCTTGAGCACGAGGATCCTCTTCCAGTAAAGCTTTCTTTTCGGCGTCACTCTGCCGAGCCGACTGAGGTGAAGGCTGTTTAGTAATCTCCTGACTCAATTCTGATATCGAAACCTCTCCTTCAGGTTTCTCCATTTCGGGCTCACTTCGGTTGCTCCTGTTCACAGGATAAGTGGGGTTTGAATTTCAATGTGTAAATGTACTAACTTCTTCGAAACAGGGGACCGTGGGTCACATCTCCGTCGATGGATCTCCCAAGGACGAACAGTATATGTCTGTCTCTTGCCAAGGTTGATCCATTTGTCGCATCGAGCGCAATGAACTCGGTGCGGCTCCATATCATCACATTGTGACTGGTCTTTGAAATACTGAATACGCTCGGATTCAGACCGGCGTATTCGACCTCCGGCAGATGATTCTGCAATTGATGAGGTCTCATCTGCGTCGTCATCGGGGGTGTCAGGGCACCTGGTCATCCAGTGTGGTGAGTGACCATTAAGCGCCAAGGAACCCGAGATACGTACTTGGCTTTGGAGGCGGGGGAACTCTTATCTGATGGCTTCGCACGAACGGAAAGGACAGAGGGGCTCTCATGACGGATGGAACGATTCAAGGATACCACTGATGAAGCGCGACTATGGGATCCCCTGGCCTTGCTGACAGGCTTAGCAGAAAGCACCTGGCTTTCTTGAGAATTGCGGGGGGATTGTGGTGGTGAAGGTCCAGGAAGACTAGATAGCATATACAGACAATCACGAATCATAGATGCACAGGTTTAAATTCTTTACTCACGAAGTCTCGACCTTTTGTGGGGCAGCTTTCGGTTCAGGCAACTAATCTATCATTAATTGACAATTCCAGCTTAGAGAAACCAACTTACAGATGTTTCTTGGGGGTCACTGGTTGCGATACTTTGATGCGTGTCCGATTCTTCACCTGAAGTGTCTCTGCCGAAACGCAAGGTCATTTAACGCGTCCAATATGTGTGATGGCGTACTCTGCAATGTTTGGAACACTTATTTTCTTCTGGGAAGGCTTGTCAGAGAACTATTCGCGTAGTGTCGCGTGAAATGACGGCTGACCTTGGCCTTGCTGGCGTATTTGACCTTGGATGATCCAACCTTTGGTCTAAGTGCCATGTCAGCAGGAAACGTATGAAATGCCCATATTCAAAAAACAACCTCTCCGGGGATGAATTCAGGGTATTGCTCATGGTTAAAGAATGTATCGGGTCACCAGAAAAGGAGACAGAAATATACGGGACGAGGACAATGAACTCCACTAGTTGATGGTATCACTCAAAGATTTGGTGCCAAGCATGTACAAATATACTCACTTGCCTTCAAAAAGCATGAATTCTGCCCCAGAAATGAGCTGATGGCATTAAAGCTTACAGAACTACAGTACGATATTCTAGGTATCGCTTTGAAAAAGCGAGGCGAAACTTACAACCATCCTGCTCCAAGCAATGTCCAAAAAATACAGCGTATCGATTTACCCGCCCGACTTTGAAAAGTCACTTGGACCCGTGAGTAATGGGTCGTACCGTTCTGAAGAGATGTTTGGTTGAGGGCAATTAATAGGAGAGTCGACTATAGGATAAAAAGATCCAACAGGACGAGGTAGCGCGGGTACGTGTGAGGATCCAATTTCATGGTTTGATTGCGCCAGCAAATGGTATGGTATGGGACCATAGACCTGGCTTGGGAACGGCAGAGGTGCCATCATCATGGAGGAGTGTTGAACTTGAATTGGCGTTGGAAGGGGAGGTTGCATACACCCCATCGCGATCGCTGCTGAAGATGGTGATTATGAGGTACAAGGTAACGTTCTATTGGATGGTTTGCGTACCATCACTTTCCGATCCTTCACCGAGATGTGGGCATCCACCGCTAACGCCTTGCTGAGTGCAGATTTGACAGATGCGATCAATACACTGGTACCCCTTACGCGCGCAATGTACGCATGGCCTAACGGTCGTCAACCAATGCGCATACCAGCGGCATCAAAGTCACCTACCTCATGCCTTCACACCTCACCTTATCGCGTCTATGTGGTTGTTGAAGTGATGTTCTAGATCGTAGTTGATGACTTACCTGCAATATACACACGCCTGAAAAGATAGCGTCAGAAAAAGTATACTTACTCCAAACAAAAACTGACCGCTTTGACACGGGTACCATGACCTCTGCCCTTCCTCT
The DNA here is from genome assembly GCA_016628565.1 of Suillus placidus. Classification (NCBI taxonomy): domain Eukaryota; kingdom Fungi; phylum Basidiomycota; class Agaricomycetes; order Boletales; family Suillaceae; genus Suillus; species Suillus placidus. The sequence continues at coordinate 51,781 of JABBWD010000044.1, forward strand.
GAACGTTGATACACTCCTTGCCACATTCAACGCATTGCCTACACGGACGTGCATCCTCGCATTTCTTATTGTCTTGCCTGCAACCCTCGCAACGAAGCTTAACAAGTTTAGGTCCTTTTCCCACATGAACACACTCTTCCCCCCGTGCAATGCATCGAGAGCAAGGTCGCTGATCATCACACTAGACGCAGGGAAGGTCAAAATCGCACCCACAACCATAGCACAAGCCTACCTTCTTATTATCCCGACGACAGTTCTGGCAAGCCAGTTTTGCACGGTCGGGTTTTGAGCGATGTGGCCCGCGTAGAAGCAAGGCGGGAGGAGGTTCTGCACGCAATACTGGGTGGTGATGGCCTTCGGTGCACTCTACCTGCTCTTCTCGGCACCTGAGGCAAGGCTTTCCGCCTTCGCAGCGTGCGCGAGCTTTTCGACAGTTCTCGCACCCAGCAACACATTGCTCGATAGTGTAACCTTTCTTGACGCAGCCTCCACAGGGCCTAATTGATCACGGGAACATCCATTCACGAATTAAATGAAGTAAATCAGAGTAGAGGCAAAGCCTACTTTTGACCATCGCAGCGTATCTTGTCGCGCCTGCAGGGGAAGACTATTAGGACACAATGGGTGCCCCTCAATCACGAGATGATTACCTGCAACTAGCACATGCCTAGCGATGTTCTTGATAAGTTAACATTAAAAGGGAGCGTGAACGTTAAGCACAAACCTTGACTGCTCTTCTCGGCCACGCTGTCGTGATGATGTCGGATATCGGGACTGGCTGCTGCTGCTGCTGGGAATCCATCGGTCTGCAGGATGTGGTTCAGTTAACAAAAGGTGTGTGTGAACTTATCCCCTTTTCCAACGTGTGGAGGTCAGACCCTTATGTAAGTGGCTTATCGTGATGAAACTTTAACCCATCACGTCTAGCATAATCATCTTCTGCGTAATCGATTAATATTTAATTACAGCGTACACGAAACAGCATGACATATGCTCAACAGGTTCAATGTATTTTGGGTGATCGGTTGAGCCTAATCACAGATCAGTCGTAAGTAGTACAGTCTGTACAGATGCCTGATCATGGAGTCCTCCAAATTTCTCTAAATGCCCAATAAATAAGAAAGCGACCAGTCCGTCATATACGACCAGAAAACGATACTGTCAAAGAAAATAAAAGAAGGACGATTGACACAAATGACGCTGTGGCGTAACAAATAAAGGATTGACACCAGGTGTTTACTGGTAGACGGCGACGTAGTTGATGACCCACTTAGCATCTACAACAGAACAATGAGTAATGCGCCGGAGCGATTCAACATCCGGTGAAAACTTACCGACGTAGTTAGTAGCATTGGCAACCATATCCGTGCACTTTCCTGAGCATCCAGATTTCGAGTAGGCATCACCACCTGCCCAGTTGCCGCAGATAGTTGTGTCGATGACCATCTGTTGGTCGTAGAAGTTGTCTGTTATGTCGCAGGTTTTTGCAGACCAGAAACCAGATGGAGTGCCCCAAGTGGAAGGTGTAGGCACTTGGTCCGTGAGGTCATCAGGGATGTCAGCCCGAGCGAAGTGCCACATCGCCATGCCAGTGGAATTGTCCCATAAAAGCGCAAAGACGCCGCCCCCTGCATTGTTGAAGCCATACGCAAAAGACCTGCCCAAGGACTGTTAGGTTGAGATTGACGCACAAAAAAAGAAATACAAACGTTGAGCTATTATCCATGATGCTGCAGCCGGAGTCCGAGGTCTCAGTACTGTAACAGTTTCTCGAGAGGACAGAGCCAGTATACTCATCGGAATCATCCGTATCGATGGTGCAAGTGTGGTTTGTGCCACTATGAAGCGTCATTTGATTTTTCGCCTGGTCATTGATACCCTCGACAATGTCAATTTCACCCCCATATGGCCAGTCGGGTCCAACGGTCCAGAAACTAGGCCACGTAGAACAGCCGACAGGCATTTTGGAGGCGTCCATGATAAAGAGACCGCCGTTGTAGCTGTTTTGAGATGTTATACGAACACTGGTTGTGGCTCAGTGCAAAGATTATAATGAAGGCGGTTGATACACACGCGTCACGATCGCCGCCGGCGGCAACAGTGCTAGTTGAATCAACTGCAAGGACCGTCGAGTAGTCGGAGTCATTGACATACGCAAGTCCCTTAGACTCTGCGGCTGACTTGTTTTGGTAGATGACATTTCCACCAGTGGGGTCTGAACCAGTAAAGAAGTCCCAGTCACTAGATAGATGGAAGACCATTAGCCAAGTTACAAGTTGAAACTATATATAAGTGGCACGTGCTTGAAGAAATCTTCCCCCAGGTAAAAGTCTTGAATCGTGTAGGTTTTGTCTGTTGACCGTCTACCAACGGTGATAGGGCGGTGATTTGAGGATGAGTGAGCACCAACCAGGGTGGTCAATGGGAGAGCCGCTAGAAAGAGTTTATAGAAAGAATGCATCGCACAGTGCAAATGAGGAAAGCTCGGCAGTCGTCCGAAACAATGAAACAGCAGTAAAACAGAAGAGGGATAGTTAATGCAATGTTGATAATACCGTCGGCCAAGGGGTTTTATTGTGCTTGTAACATCAAAAATGACGTTCACCAACCTCGTTATTTCAAGAAGATTACCTCGCTTCGGCTAGCCCCCCTAAGCAAACCGATCGAAGGAAGATCAGTAGTTGTTCCTTCGTATTCGCGTCGGTCACCTTCGGGATCTTATCATACCGCGGGCTTGATTAATCTCGAGGCCTTGTCCTCGATCCAACCATCGCCCTTTGTATTACGAGAATTGATTGGTCATCTCTCCTTGTCGATATTTGCAGTTTCATAGATTGTAATTGCAGCACTGTAAACAACAGGGGTCAAAAGATTCACGGCTAGAATGTTGGCTGAAAGAGTTTACTTAGTCCTCGAGGTTTCCAGCACTATAGAGCATTATCACCGCGGCGCCAAAGTAGCTCGAATTAGACGGCTTTTCACTTCCCGAAAGTCCGGGTTAGGTCAAGTTTGGGAAGTACCAATGATGGGAGACGGTGGAGTAAGGCGCGGATAGTACTATGAAATTTATTTTGAACAAAGTTAGCCTCCAAAGACCGCACGTCTACTATACGTTACGTTCTGGCGTCATATGATGTAGTCCTAACTCGTGTTTTAGTCGTTTGATTTTGAACTGTCTAGACGTACATTACATCACAGGTTCTGCCATGTAGCATTCTGCCGTATCTGCTTGGCAGAGCGGTTGAGAGAGCGGCAGCCTTTTGCCAACGGCAGTAAAATCTAGGGGCTTGGAACCGAACAGTAGACGTACGTGATAATGGTAACGACGACAATTGCCAATATTGAGCGGATAGAAGGTCACTGTGGGAGACTCGACCATCTTCCACAAGTCCACGTGTAAATAGGTATCTCCGGGTGGCAGGTTGTATTGTATGGGCGGCAGTTCATGAATCACTTCTCTGGAACTCCGATATTCGGGGGATGGTCTGAAAATTAACGCTGAAAACGCGCATGGCGGACGCTGACAAAGGCAGTAGATTTATGCCTCATCATGATCCTGCTTTCGAACTGTGGTCAATGACGAAGTCAACGAGGGTATCAAGATGTCCCAGTGAACAAAAAAAAACACGAAAGAAAGGGATGTACATTCCAGTGGTGAACGAGTCAGTGCAACGACTGAGGACAATATTTGACTCGGATGGCCGAGAAGGCGAGGTTTCGACAGCGTTGAAGCCGTACTAGTACTACAGGGCACTAGGGTGCGTACGAGGGCACAGGTGGAATGACAAGGTCGACAAACTGAGAAAATCAAGGCACGTTGTTTGAGGAGTCCTACAACTGTGAACTACTGACCTTTGAAGTTGAATAGCGTGAATATATTTCATTTTGAGATCAAGACTGCGACGTTTGTTCGTCACCCAGCGCTACGCGCAGGAATGAAGGATTCGGGGTTCTTCTCGTTCTCATATAGATCTGAAAACTTCCCATGGAATGTGCAACCTGAAACAAGTTGCAACGTGACAGTTGCTATGTTCGAGATAAGAGGGTCAACCAGCCAGCACTAGTGAGACTAACCAGGGTCCAGGCCTCCAAAGGCTAACATCCTTCCAGCTTCACAGTGCTCACGAAATATGCAAGCAAGTACATAGCAATAGCTACGTTGCAACAGTTGCTGAGAGGATGATTGATAGATATCGATAGATACTGAATCCTGATCAGCCAAGCACACTTATTTGCTTGCACGATATATGCCATGAGGGACCGTTGGTAGCTGATGGTTGCTTGGAGTCAGCTCCATCAACGCGAGTCTGAAAGCGAGGTCTTCATTGCTAGAGATATGTCCCGACGGCACAGAAGGACCCTCGCCAAAGAACCTATCACAAACCTTGTCCATAACTTCTCCCGCACCACTGAGGTGTAGGACATGGGCAACAGCAGCATGGATTGCAATAATTTTTGGGTGTGGAAGCGGCGTTCCATGTTTAGAGTGATCCTGAAAGCGGACCTGTTGGAAATTCTCATGCCCACGAGGGACGGGTCTGAACCAGTGCACATCATATGTTTCCGGGACATCCTTTCGAGGGCATGAGTATCCGAACATTCATAACAAACTCCCAAACATACCGTGGCATGTAGACACCATGCAAAATTGTCAAACAACGTGTGTAGCGTGTATTGTAGTGTCATTCCGTTCACAGGAGCATCGATACAGTCAGCCACGGTTTTCATGAAATCCCAAGGGATGTTAGCGTAGCACTTAATGATGTCGAGTGTTGCTGGAAGGGCAAACTGGAGAGTAATTAGCCGGATGGGCGCAATAACTTGGCTGAGGGATATACCTTGTCTCCATCGTACTTATGCAAAACGGATCTTCGAAGGATGTGTGCAACCTGGAGGTCCTGAACAGGATCTGGGGAATCTGCTGGCCCACAGTCTAGTTGCCAGACTCTGCTCACAACACACCTCTGGCCATCTCGTTCGAGTATCTAAACGGTCTTCAGGTGAGCGTCCTGCAACGTACAAAGCGAGACACCGCAGCGCACCTTTTTCCGGAACGAGGGGCTTCGAGTCGCAGACACAGTTTCTGTAACCACTTGAGCCATCTTGTAATTTGGGCTGGTTAGAGAAGAGTGTGGAGTCTCGGTGGATCTATAGGCCTTCTTGACTTGGCTAACGTGAGCAATAGCATTGCCAATAAAGCAGATGACATACAAGGCCACAATAACAAGTAAAGCCAATCATGCGCCAACTTTGTTAACTCTGATGCAGAGGAGCTGGTCGCGGCTTTCCCCTTTCTATGCGCCACTATGATGGCAGATGCAGTATAACGTACACCGCAGTCACGAACTTCAAGCGCCCTGTAACATTGCGTCTAGTATGTCATACACGCGGATTGGCTCAGCCTGGGTAACTGGTGTTTCCCCGCCTTCGATTTTGAACTCCCGAAGGACGGCCCGCGCACTACGGACCAACTCTTTGGTCGTCTGCGTCTCGTCGTCCATTATCTCATAAATATCGTTGTTGCGCGCGGAGTCTGATGAAGAAGGAAGTGTAAGCGTGCTGGAGCTGGGGGAGTGTGCGAGAGGCATACTGAGGAACTGAAAACTGTAGAGATACGAGACAAAAGTTGTACGTAGTGCTTAACTTTGGTTGCTGCTGCTGACTAAGCTACTGGAACAGGAGCCATCACCTGCTCGCGGCGGCTTGGGATCAAGCTCATCAGTTGTGATACCAGTATCATTTGACGAGCTCGTGATCACGAACGAGCTCTCCACGCACGGCGACCAGACATCGGGACAAGACCAGGCGGTAAAAGTGTCCTGCTCATTGAAACGGTTGAGAAGGGAGCTGGCGCTGGGATATCGAGAACGTCTACGCCTGCGGGGTACAATGGGCTAGGATTCCTGCTACCCATCGAATCATATGGATCATCATATGCTAGGGATGCTCCACATGGTATAGGTGGTGCGAACTCTCCATCACCGTTGCTACCGGCTCCTCATCTGAGTCTGCGCCCTTGCAAAGAATGAAGAGTGGCGTCAACGTCTACTGCGCGCAAATTTTCGACATGTGGGTCAGGTTTTTTTTTGGTCGGAGTCTCGCACAGCAGAACATGTGCATGATTGATACAACGTACAAGAGCGATGTATTTCGAGTGACTGAGTCTAATTATTCGTAAGTAGTCCATGGATGTTGTATTACGAGTCCTCAAAATGCGCAGCAAATAAGAAAACGACCAGCGCAGCATATACAAACAGAAGTGACTGATCCTGCCAATAAAACAAAAGAATAGTAGATGCAAATGACGATGTGCTGTGACAAGAGCAGGGTATGATGTAGATATGATGCGATGCGATGCAAATAATGAAGGTTTAAGCTTATAAGGCGAATGTTCACTGGTAGACGGCAACGTAGTTGATAACCCACTTGGCATCTACAATAGCATTAAAGAACACTGAGCGGTGTGACATGAATAAATATCCCAAGAGAACTTACCGACATAGTTGGTAGCATTGGCGACCATATCTGAGCACGTTCCTGGGCATCCAGAACTGGAGTAGGCACTACCACCTGCCCAATTGCCGCAGATAGTAGTGTCAATAACCATCTGGTGGTCGTAGAAGTTGGCTGATATGTCACAACTTTGTGCAGACCAGAAACCAGCCGGAGTGCTCCAAGTGGAAGGATTGGGCATTTGGGCCGTAAGATCTGCAGGGATGTCGGCACGAGCGAAGTGCCACATCGACATGCCAGAAGAGTTGTCCCAGAGGAGTGCAAAGACACCACCCTCTGCATTGTTGAAGCCGTATCCAAAAGATCTGCCACACGGACACACATTAGGTCCCAGCTGACGTATAAGAAAGAGAGGTGATACAAACCTTGTGTCCGTGTCCTCAACGCCGCAGCCTGCGTCCGCGTTCTGGGTACTGTAACAGTTGGTCCCGAGGACCTGACCAGTAAACCGACTGGTACTACTATTTGACTTTCCGATAGTACAACCTTGGCTCGTGCCACTATGGAGCGTCATCTGGTTTGTCGCCTGGTCATTCACGCCCTCAATAATATCGATTTCACCCGCCGAGGGCCAGTTCGGGCCAACGGTCCAGAAACTGGGCCACGTAGAACAGCCGACAGGCATGTTCGAGGCATCAATGACAAAGAGACCGCCGTTGTAGCTCTTCTGAGATGTGATACGAACACTGCATCCGTGATGAATACTCATAAATCACAATGAACACGGGCATTACGCACGAGTCACGCTGGCCACCGGCAGCAACGGTGCTGGTTGAATCCACTGCAAGAATTGTCGAATTATCGCAGTCATTGACATATGCAAGTCCCTTAGACTGCGCGTCCGATTTGCTTTGGTAGTTGACATTGCCACCAGTGGGGTCCGAACCAGTGAAAAAGTCCCAATTACTAGATGGATAATTAGCCGAGTTCCGCGTTGAAATTGCATATACAATAAGTGGTACGTACTTGATGAAATCCTCCCCCTGATAAAGGTCCTGAATTGTGTAGGTTTTGTTGGTAGACTGTCTACGGACAGGAGTACGGCGGTGACGCGAGTGTGCGCGCGACTGATGGTGAGCACCAACCAGGGTGGTCAACGAGAGAGCAGCTAGAAAGAGCTTAGAGAGTGTGTGCATCGTAAGGCAAAAGAAAGTAAGGGCGAGCAGTCGTCCAAAGAATTAAAGGAAAGGAATGAAACAGCAGTGAAATTTAGAGAGAAGGATGTAGAAAGTGAAACAAAGAAACGCTGATGGAACGTTCAAGGGGTTTAAAGCATGAAAAGTAACAGCTTCACGAACCTCGTTGCTGCGGGCTGCCACACTGCATTACCTTGGAATTGCCTCGGCCACACTCGGCGACCTTATAATATCGGGGCCCTAATTACGCTAACCAGTCCTTTTGTCCTCAATCCGACCGCATCACTATGCATTGTATTCTAAGACCGGTTAGTCAATCTCGTCGACGTTTGCAGCTTCAGAGCGTGCAGTGGAAATGGGGTAAATCAGAAGTCAAAAAGTGACACGTGCGCACCATTAATGCTGAAAACTGAAGTGCTGAAAACGAGCTGAAGACTCAGGAAGTCAGAGTCTGAGATTTCAATAGACTTTCAATATTCCAGAGCGCTAGCTGCGTCCAATTAATTTAGTACATGGAAATTTAACACCTGGTTGACTCACATAGGTCCAAATTCACACGGCGCGGAAATTGCTTCCCAAAGAACGGCATCGGTTTTGTTTGTTTAAGCTATTTTGTGTTTTGTGGAGCAGGTACGTACCAAACGTGTAGAGACATTGGCGGTTGTGAGAAGGCTAACTTCGGATCTGATGTAAGTAGAGAGGTGTAAGCCGTTCCTCTCAGAAGTCGGTTCAAGGATATCGATGACCGGTCACCAGTTGACCCTCATGGGTCTTGGTCTGGATTACTCTATCTGCGCCAATGCATCTCACTATTGCGGATACAGTACCTCAATGAGCTGAGAAGGCACACTATGGACAATTGGACGCTTAGCTCCATTGTGATTAACATTATCTTAATCGGTGGCGTTCTAACTCCACTGCATTCGAGCCGGCTTATCCGAGTCTGCTTGATCTCTATGGCCAGGTCCACCATATTGGCCACCTAATTGTAGCCTGTGTTGTCTTTGGCATGTATGAAGCTTAGTGCTCGAATGGTGATCTACTTGCTGTAATTCGTACGCTTCCTGGGCATCTTAAATCATAAAGCGGTGATTGAGATCTTAACAGTATACAACGAATCAGTCTGTTTCGTTGTCAGCAGGTGCTGAACATCCTTACATATGTAGGCGTGTTAATGAGGGATCGATGCGAATGTTACAGAATGTTACTGGTAGACAGCAACATAATTGACGACCCACTTGGCATCTACAACGGAACGTTGAGAGTGTGAAATGGTTCGGCATCCTGTCAAACTTACCAACGTAGTTAGTAGCATTGGCGACCATATCTGAACACGTTCCTGGGCATCCAGATCGGGCGTAGGCACTACCACCTGCCCAGTTGCCGCAGATAGTAGTGTCGATGATTATATTCTGATCATAGAAGTTGGTTGTCATGTCGCAGTTTTGTGAAGACCAGAATCCGGCTGGAGTGCCCCATGTGGAAGGCTTGGGCGTTTGGGCTATGAGATCTGCAGGGATATCAGCCCGAGCGAAGTGCCACATTGACATGCCGGTAGAGTTGTCCCACAGAAGTGCAAAGACACCACCCTCTGCATTGTTGAAACCATACGCAAAAGACCTATCACGTAGAAGTATTAGGTCCCGATTGGCGCATAAGAAGAGATAAGTACGATACAAACCTTGTGTCCGTGTCCTCGATGCCGCAGCCTGAGTCCGCGTGTGCGGTGCTGTGACAGTTGGTCCCCATGATCTGGCCCGTGAACTGGTGGGTACTATTTGTCTTTTCGTTGGTGCAAGTTTGGTTTGTGCCGGTATGAAGCGTCATTTGGTTTGTGTCCTGGTTATTCACACCCTCAACAATGTCGATTTCGCCCCCCATGGGCCAGTTCGGGCCAACGGTCCAGAAACTAGGCCACGTAGAACATCCTACAGGCATGGAAGAGGCGTCAAAGATAAAGAGACCGCCGTTGTAACTCTGTCTAGACATGATACGGATGCTGCAACTGTAATGAGGTGCATAGATATAATAAACACGGTCTTTACACACGAGGCACGGTGGCCGCCAGCAGCAACGGTGCTGGTTGAATCAACTGCAAGGATCAACGAGTTGTCGCAGTCGTTGACATATGCGAGTCCCTTGAACTGCGCGTCAAATTGGCTTTGGTAGATAACATTTCCACCAGTGGGATCCGAGCCAACGACGAAAGTCCAATCACTAGATGGATGAAAGACAGTTAGCTAAGACACAAGTTGAAACTAGATAGGCGATACGTCCTTGAAGAAATCTTCCCCCTGATAAAAGTCTTCTATCATGTAGGTTTTGCTGGTAAGTTGCCTATGAGCAGTAGTGCGGCGGTGACGTGAATGCTAGTAACGGTCACCATCAACCAGAGCGGTAAACGGGAGTGCCGCTAGAAACCATTTTGGGAAAGAGTGCATAGGAATTAAAGCAAAGGATTGAAACACCAGTTAAAGCCTAGGGGAGGAGAATCAATGCAAAGCTGGTGGTTTGGGCATACTAGTGGAGTCTTATCGTGTTGAAAACCCGAAAGTGACATTCAAGACGACTCAGAGTGCACTGGACTGCATCGGCAACCTTATCATGTCTCGGCTCCGCTCAATCCCAAATTTTCCTATCCTCGATTCCGGGACCGATCGGCCAACCCCCCTTGCCGATGTTTGCAGTTTCATAGCTCAATGATAGCTTGCGATGGTAACACTGTAAATAAGAGGAGTCAAAACAAAACATTACTGAAACTGAGCTAGCTGGAGAGTTTACCTGGAGCTCTATCACCGTGGCGCCAAAGTAAGGTTGAAGTGGCTCAAATTGTCTAAGGCGGATTTGCACGTCCCTAGAGTCCAAACTGACCCGGGACACTGTCAACGATCAGGTCCGGGTGGCAGTACGTTTACATATAGTAGTACCAGCCTCGACGGTTCAGGAAGAAGCAACTACTACCACGGATGGGGTAAGAAATAATTGCTTCGGCTCTGCGTTGGATGTCCATTCACCATTGACTTGTTTCTTGGAAATATGTTGAACGGTACGTACTAGTGTCGCCAAGCGCACAAAGTTGGAGCGGCCAACTTTCGAGAATTGCACGAGGTAAGCAGCACAATGATATCTCCGCGTTGTCTCCGCGGAACCTTGTTCGTTGACAAAAACGCATGAGTTACATATGGTCGATTCCCAGCACCCACGGTTAGTGGGAGTCACTAGAATCATGATGTCGACAATATTAATGTGTTGATGATTGTTAATCAAACGCCAGCTTATTAAGCACGTGGATTGCTTGACCAATATTTGGCAACAAAATGTTGCGCGAATGTATCTCGGGAAACCCGCTGTCTTGCCCGAATGAGTGTCGCCGAAGTTTGGGTGTAAGAGGCTATGTAAATGCGAGACGAATTCTCTTTGTCCTTCTCGTGCTGTCCTGCTGCATGTAGAGGAAGGAGCGTGAACTCAGCAGTGGGACACCACCAGGTGCGCGAGCGATGGTGGAATCCCCAAGGGCTTGGACCACGGGGTCGACGACAGAAGTACAAAGCTTGCACAGGATGCCGAAAAGCTTGTGTTGATAATCAGAGCAACCAAGTTGCTCTGCGAGGGACTGAAGCTCGGAGGACAACTTGGAGACAAGTTCGGTCCGCGTGATATCAAGTTGAACGTGAACAGGATCTTGGGTACTCAAGATAATCAAGGCATCTCAGCCGTACTGACTAGCATTGACGATGACGACAGGTCCTTCTTCAGCCGCTTTCTGGAGGTCAGAAAACAGTGGAGGCAGGAGAAACCGAGAAAAGTCGGGGAGCACGCGGATACGTGAAACGACCGGAGACGGGTCTTCAGTAGATTGATCGAACACGTTACGAAGGCGGACGCTCAGTTCCTTGAACTCTTCCGCCAATGCTGCACTGGTATTACCTGACTGGGAAAGTTCATCGACTGGTGACCGGAAGCGTGCTAACTGTGTTCAGAATAAGAATACCGCACGGCCTTGCTCCACCAGTCCCGCGCGATGGTCAAAGCGTCATAACGAACACCCCATGAGAAAGCATCCGTAGCAAGGGAAGAAGTGGCCTTCTTGACGACATCAAAATGATGTAAAGAAGAAGACAAAAGAAGAAAGTAATTTCAATGCAGTGTGGTAGGCAAGCAATAGTTCGTCTCCTCGGCAGAGGTTGCCCGTGGCTTGGTACACTAAGATCGCTGCGAGAGGCGGTATGAGATAGGCGCAAGAGTTGCAAATACTTCCTAAACGCTTCATCGAGGTCAGACGAGACGCCCCATTGTATGAATCTGATCTGAAGGCTGATGGCAAGATCGCGGAGAGATGAGGATCGATCATAATGACCGGGGAGACGGAGGCGTAGTGCAGCTCGATGACCGCAACAAGAATAGATGGAACGCTCCATTGCTGAAATCTGTGTTGAAGGCTGATGGCAAAATTGTAGAGAGAGACGGATCGACCAGAATGACCTGGGGACAGAGGACTCGCGCAGTCTGATGGAGCTCGATGGCCTCATCAAGGTCAGACGGAATTCCCCGCTGCTCGAATCTGTTATGAAGGCTGATGGCAAGATTGTTGAGAGACGCGAAACGATGAGAATGACCGGGAGGAGTAAGGAGTAGTGCAGCTCGTTGGAGCTCGATGGCCTCATCGAGATCAGATAGGATGCCGCGCTGCTTGAATCTGTCTCGAATGCTGAGGGCAAGCTTAAACATAGCTCGATATTACCGGGAAGAGTGAGGAGTAATGCAGTTTGTTGGAGCTAAATGGCCTCGTCGAGGTCAGACTGGATGGAATCTGGCATAAAGATTGATGGCAAGGTTGCCAATACAGTTGGCAATGGCATGACGCTCATGGCCGGGTTGACAGCTCCGCAAGGCCGCCCAATACTCCTCCACTTTGTCTGCCATGCTATGATGGTATCGAAAACTTGTTACACGAGGACTCTCAGGCTCAAGAATGTAGCGAGTATCTTGAAAGAGCGATCGCCGAAGACAACAACGCCGTGACTTGCCGTGTTACGCGCCTAATCATCAGTCCAAAGTGAAAAATGCAATAGCTACTGCCAAGCCGCCCTCTTACATAATAAGTAGAAGCGGCCCGTGACTTCCTTGAAGTCGAACCAAGTTGAACGCCGCCCAATTGCTTCGCCTTGTACTATGTTCTAACTTCAACTTCTACTGCATTCATGTGTTGATCAGTGACGGAATCGTCAATTTGCGCCTTGTAATCGGCGGGTCTCACGGCATAGCCGCTGCCTCGTAGCGCTCAGAGATTTTGCACGCAGCACACGCACTGGCATGCGAATTGATTCTCAATCGAGCCAAAGACAAGTCAAGGTTAAATTGTCATATTATATTATCCCTCAAGGCCTCAAAGTTCGATCATCTGTCTGATGTCATATTCTGCACAGGTTTCATGTTCTTCTCTACCCCACTGTATACGCTGACTATAGCTCAACGACTCCGTGCAGCTAGTAGCCAGCCAGCCATCCTTACAGACTTTTGTTCTTGATCACATCTTTAAGGTGGTCCTGCAACTTCCCATCTTGGCTGTGCGTTCTATTATTCAGAAGAGCTGGCCTGCGCTTCTGGCAGCCCTCTCCTTTGTCATCTCGACGACTCTTTCATAGGAGCTCTTCATGATCCTCAGCAGTATCGCACAATCGAGGGCAAGGAATACGACTCCAAACTATCTTTGGATCATAGGGCTCTCCGCAGCGCGGCCGTCGATTTCTGCTGCCCTGGGCCTTGCCTAACGATCAGAAGAAGTTGAATGGCCCAGGTTCTGGAATTGAGAATCAGATGGGGATCAAGCACAACACGGTACCAAAACAGTCTCCATCACAGAATGGTTTCCGTTTGTAATAACAGTGTTCGAGCTGCGCCAGTGAATCGATGGTGCTGCAACAGCGTTTCGCTTTTGTTATGCCAAGGCCTGGCAATTATTTGGCAAGTCATAACAAAAATTAAACACACTTGTTGGGGTCTCTGGACGCGCAGCTATGAACTTGATCATCAAATGAGTAATACAGGCAAAAGACCTGTGCGGTGAGTGATCCAAGTTGAAATTGCTCACTCCGATAGGCTTACTAGCTTACACCAGTGCGACGTTGCTACAGGTGATCACAGTGTCACGCACGGCGGGCTTCGCCGCGTTTAGCTGGCATTCATTGGTCATTAGCACGAAAACATGATATATTATTGTTGCATTCGGGTCGTGCTCCTGCTACGGCACATATCAATATCACACGTGGGCAGTTCGAACCTTTGGAGATTCATTCTCTTGTGGGTCGTCTGCTCACGGGGTCGTGTTTTGTCTATCTAGAATACTTATTGGTATGTGGGTATACAGGCCACTTCTAATGCGGTGGAAGAAACTCTATTGATATACACTGGTGGTACAAGATATCTACGAGCATCAACTCATCTGCATTCACGGAGATGCGATAATTCATTAATTACTGCAGATCAAGTTGTCAGCAACTAAAAATCACCATCGACAAATGTACTCACTGTGATGACAGTAGGCTCGTCCCTACCAAGGAACTCCTTCAAGTTGCTGATTTCCAGGGCAACCTCGATGAGGCCCTTCAAGCCCTCAGCAGTGTCACCTGCTAACACTTTCTCGCCGGCCTCCGGTCCAACATACCTTTCCACATACAACCTAACAGTCGCACCAGCACTGCCAGTACCACTCAACCTGAACACCACCCGTGACCCATCATCGAACAGCACGACCTGTCCTTGGTTCATGCTCACACTCCCGTCAATTGGGTCTGTGTAGCTGAAGTTTGTGACAGATGCGATGGTAAAGTCTTGATTGGTGCTCTTCGACTTGTAAGTCTTGTTTGCAAGCGATGATGAAGTGATTGCTCCATCAAGCAGCGCAACAAGCTTGTTGGCACCCTCGGAGGAAACCTCTTCGTAGTCATATCGACTGAAGAATGATCGTCCGTAAACAGCGTAATGCATCTTCAGTAGTTCCTTGATGCCGATAAGCTCATTTGGCGACTCCTTATTGGCAGCAGCAATGATATTCAACCAAGCTGGCTGGCGATGAGTATTTGTAAATGTGAGTGAGACCGAGACTACCCATGATTGCCCAGATACCATCCTTCTCACGAATGTGGTCTGAGCCTGTTCCGAAAGACTCTTCACCGCAGATAGAAAGACGGCCGGCATCCATGAGGTTACCGAAGAATTTCCATCCTTTATTCAACAGCTGTGAGTACCGTATGGCGCTATCTTGACACCATCGACATACCAGTAGGAACCTCGAAATATTCCAGACCTTTCTTCTGCGCTACCAGATCGATCGCCTTGCTGGTTGGCATACTCCTCGCAAGGCCCTTTACGCCTCCCTTCTTGAAGTATGGAATAACATGCGCCCAGTCCGCGATAATGGCGACTGAATCACTGGGAGTGACAAACGCGCCCTTGCCGTAGATCATGTTTCTATCGCCATCGCCGTCACTTGCTGCGCCGAACTGAATGTTTTTTGCCTCGACAACCTCGACGAGTGAGTGTGCATACGTGAGGTTAGGATCGGGGTGACCACCGCCAAAGTCCGGCAGTGCGACGCAGTTCTGAATTGAGGCTTCAGGAAGCCCGAGGGTGTCCACTAATATCGCGCGCGCGTAAGGGCCTGTAACACCATGCAATCCATCGAATAGGATACGGAAGGAACTGGCGTTATTCTGAAGGAAGTCTTTAATGAGCTGGAAGTCGAAGATATCTTGAAGGAGTTCGACGTAATCTGCTACTGAGTCGATGATCTGAACTTCAGTTGGCCCATAGCTCGTCTTGCCTATTACGGAAAGATCGACCTGATCACACATGAGGGCCACCCCAATGAATAGGTGTATATGAACGTACGGGATCAGCCTCGATGACCTTGTACTTTTGGATAGTCTTTGTGATCTCATATATCTTGTTCGTTACATTTTCAGGTGCAGGTCCACCGTTAGAGACATTGTATTTGATTCCAAAGTCGTTGTTGGGGCCTCCGGGGTTGTGACTTGCGGTGAGCAGGATACCACCATCCGCCTTATATTTGCGGATTACATTCGATGCGGCAGGTGTAGAAAGAATAGAATCTTTCCCGATGATCAACTTCTTCACCCCGTTTGCAGATCCGATCTTCAGGATAGTCTGAACGGTCTCGGGGGAGAAGTAACGACCATCGCCTCCAATGACGAGCGTCGCACCATCTGCCTTGATAGAATCGAGTATAGCCTGGATGAAGTTCTCTGTGTAATGCTGATAACAAGAGAGAGAAAAATCCATCATCTCTCAGGATCATCGCGGCAGACTATCACGTACTTCCTGCTGGAACACTTTCACCCTTCGGAATGCAGATTAGTACGGCTTATCAGTGTGATCGGCCTAGTAGATACCTCTTTCTGAGTCCTGATGTACCAGGCTTCTGCCCGTCGAACGGTTTGGTTGAGATCTCCTTGACTTGATAGCCCATTGATGTAGGTGGAGAGTCGACCTCAAAACTGACGCACTTGTCTTCTTTTATCGTCGAGCACATGATATGTGATTTTCATCACGTGCATAGCATTTCGACCCTGACAGTGAAAGCACGTAATGCATATTCATCGGGTTTAATTTCATCCACATAAAATATCGAGGAATGCGAGGGCTGTTTTGGCGTGTCTAATATTAGCTGAACATGTATTGCTCCGATTCGCCACGACGATAGATCGCTGTGGCTACAATATTAACATGAATATTCAATTGTTGTTTCTAGTAATCTGTAATTGCGTGTTAAGTGCCGACTAGAATCGCCCATGTCTGTTGCTCCTTCGTGACGAGTCAGTTAGTATGTTTTTCCGCGTGCCTCGGGGTTGGACTCCTGCTACCCTCCGAGGCACATACGTACCGATCACCAGCCAGGTGCATCGCATCTGTTTCGTTGCTGCCCCTGCAGGGCCCCGCCAGATCCCTCTCCCTGTCACATTAATCACGTCAGAGCCACAAAAAGTGTTCCTCTCCCTAACCAAGTGAATGCAGTCGAACTTCTTCTATTGCACATGCATGTCTTCTATCCTCCCTTGTCCTTAAACCTAGAGCCTGCCTTTATCTCCAGCCCACAGGTCTTCTCCAAAGACCTCTGAGAAAGATTTGCCAAGCTGCGGAAGCATATCTTGCGTGACAAGACCTCTTCCCTGCAGCTGAAACGCTATTCGACTGCTAGTTCGGGTGACCATACTTCCACCCACCGCTGCCAGAAGCGGGAGACGAGAAGCAGGAATACTCCCATCGCTATCCACCAATAGGTATCAGCCACGTCTCATCGCCGAGCCAAGACTCACCCAAAGGCACCGTCCTCGTAGCATTTCCCCCACGCAAGTATCGCCCCGACTGTTCCGCTAAGAACATCGCCCTGACCACCACACCGCTTCAACCCGCCTTCCACATCCACCTCAACCACCTCCCTCACGCGTTGCCGCTCCTCATCCCCCTCATCCAGCTTACTCGCCTCAAGACTAGCAGCTTCACCCGTAGTATCGCTCGCGATTAAATCAGTAGGACCTTTCTCCAGCACCACGACACCTCCAAGTAGTTTAGAAACCTCGCCAGCACGTTCCTTTGTCGGTACATCTGGTGAAACGCCCGCCGACTCACTCAGACGTTTGAACTCGACCACATTAGGAGTGAGCACCGCACGGCGGTATCCCTTGACGAGAGAAAGTTCCTTCCCGACCATATACAGAGCATCAGCATCGAGGACGACAAACATAGCCTGTTCGCGAGCGATAGACAGCGCTAGACGAGCATAAGTCTGCATATAGTCCTCGCGGCCTAATCCTGGTCCCATGACGAGGACATGTAGCCGAGAAAGCAGAGACCTGAGTTCATCCTCCACTTTCGCATATGATCTGCGATGGTCAGATGAAACTGCGAAGTATGTGAATGGACTCACGTTTCTTCACAAAGAATGGGATGTACGATCAAGTCTGGGGAGTAGGACTTGATAGATTGGGCAGCTGTGGGTGAGCAGATGACATGCGAAAGATCTGCCCCCTGCATATAGGAGATTAGTATACGCTTGTGAAAACGTTGATACACTGGAATGTACCAGTCGCAATGCAGATATTGCTGCAAAGAATGGTGCACCAGTGTAACTACAATGCAGTCAACCTCCACAACTACGGGATCATCCTGATGATGCTCACTCCAAAGCTCCTCCGAGCACGCCGACTCTGCCTGAGTAAGGTAGAGATCATGTACATTCGCTGCAGAGTGGGGAATGGTCATTACCTGATTGTCCTTTATGCAAAGTGCCGTTCAGAGGAGGGATGATCCGCTTGATCTGCTGAATTATACTACGTGGCACGGGCATGGTTAGAATCGTAATAGCGCTCGATGGCGATGAACTATCGAGAGTTCTCCCAGTGGCACAAATAGGTCAAAGAAAACAATTTGTGAGAAGCACATGTGTGTACTAACGTCACCCTGGCCACGCTCACATTAACAACTCCTTTTATATATTCCTCTTTAAGCAAAAAACTGTTCTATAACCATACATAAAACCATAACCACGCATGTAATAGACAAAGCATCTGCAAGGACGCGACCACAGCGTGTCAACGATACAGCATACATCCTATGTACAAGCCAAAAGTAGTCAGTACGAGTAAGTGCAACGAGCAGCTAGCTAGCCATTAATCTTATAGACGGAGTGGGTACTAGTAATATGCGGAGAAAAGAAAACAGAAGCCCGTGATATGGTTGGAGGTCTAAGTCCAAGGGGTGATATATAATATGTACTGGTGAAGAACACAACAGAGAGCCAAGGTAGAAGAGAAGACACGGAAGGCGCGATGCACGATGAGACCCAGCGAAGACGAAATGGTTCCAAAATAGTGGTTATAAGTAAATCATGTAATTAGGCGTCAAGGTTGGGGAGATGGAGGGGATTGCCAAGGTGTTATTATGACAAGTCGTGCTCGCGGTAGGTGGTGCATTGATGACCGGCGGCTCTAGACTTCGAAACGAGAATCATGGCGTGGCAACACTCGCTTGGGCTCCACTATGCCAGAAGGCATTTAGGAAGGCACCTGCGTTCGACATAATCTCGACAGCGCGCCCAACGAGTGTACCACCCTGCTGTCGATCATCGCCCCTTGTAGGACTTCTCGATGTACTAGCCGACGGCTTACGCTCATGCCGTGACGAGCTCGTAGTAGAATAGGACTTCGGGGAGGGAAAGGCCGGGCGCATAGCCAGGATAGGAGAGTTAACAGGCGTAGGTTGTCGCGAGATGCACTCTTGCTCTTCCTTAATTGTCTGCGCTTGATTAGGTGCAGGGGGTATGACCGTAGACGAGGATGATACAGAGGCAGAAGCAGCTTGCATCAGATTAGTCTGCGTACTAGGTCCCATGTTCAACACAAGCCGAGGTGGCGGACGCATAGTCGACACCGAAACAGCTGATATCGTTGAAGAATCAGAAGACGAGGATGACGCAGAGGTGAATTTCTTCTTTGGTGGTTCTGGTGGTGGTGCTGTAACCACGGGAGGTACCCGTGGATCCTCCGGGCTCAAACTTGAACCTGACCCTGAATTCGAATCTGTTCGGCGCCCAACACGATCCCGACCTCGCTCCACAACACGTACGACTCCCTCCCTTTGGCGATCGCTGCGCGCGTCCCGATCTCGTGCACCTACGTAAGCACCGCCAATTCCGATTGCCAGTCCAAACCCGCCGTCGGGGCTGAGGCTCCCAAGGCTTTCCGCACTCTCACTGTCACGATCTGAGAACGAAGACGTACGTGTGGCACTCCGTCCTCGTTTCTGCTGCCCCTCGGCCTGTGAGGACAATATCGATGACGACGCAGACCGGCCACGAGGCGCGTCAGGTGGCTGAAGTAATCTAGATGGGGACGAGAACGAGCTAGACCTGGGTACAGGGACTGCTGTACTTTGGGGCGGCATCTGCATGGATGCCAACGAAGGCGATGGTGTGCGAGACCTGGAATGAGACTTGGATCTGGAACGAGATCTTGAGCTGGAACGCGATAAGCGTTCTCCAGAGTTATCCTCAGAGCTCACGATGACTTCAGGCCGTCCCAAACTCTGCGCGATAGGAACGTTCCCTGCGCCACCGTGTGAGTAGCAGAGCCCACTCTTTGGGCCCTCAGCCTGAGGCTCAACACGCTCATGCTGCTCAAAGTATGTGCGAGTATCAACCTCCTTTATTGACACATCCTCGTCCGGACTGGGCGACGCGACAATAGGGCCGTCGAAAAACTGCGCTGGCTTCAAGCTCTTATGATATCGCTCGGTCATCATGTCGTTCACCACCCCGTCGCCATCTACACCGCCAATGTCCGCGCAAATATAGCTTGGGGGTACGTAGACAAGCTCCACGGGTGAATCCTGCGCATCGTAGGCATACCACTTGCCACTTGATGGTGGATGATGATAACTATGGGAATGGGCATAGGGGTAGTGCTCATCCTCTTCAGCTCGAGTCTTCAAGATAGTTGGTGCAATGAGCGCGATAGTGACAAGCTCCTTGTCTGAACTGGGCGTGCGCATGAGGGCGCCGGTAGCGGTTCGCCTATGATGGACTGAAGAACCATTTGTGTGATGCGTATATGATGCGGAGCGAGCTTTGGGTGGGCGGGACCGCGAGGAAGAGGAAGAGGTCGACGAGGAAGAATGCGAGGATGATCTGGGAGGTAGCATGGCCCCAGCGTTAGCATGCCTGACGCACATCTCGAGGATTTCATCTTCATCTTCTTCATCCGATGTGGAAGACGACACAGGGGAATTATTCTGCGGCGGTGGGGAAGACCGAGGATGTGAAGGAGCACTCCGAGGATAAGATGCAAGATGTGACGATGAGTGTGGGCGTTCGTCTTCGTCCCCAAAAAGAAGCTCATCAGCTTCGTCGATGATCCCATCTTCGGAGTCCTCATCATACCTGTTAGGAGAGATTGATCGGCAAACCATAAGTAACACCCATAAAGGAACAACCGGAAACTGACCCATCATCCTCTAAGCCATAATCATTCGAATCCACTGTCTTGGAATTAGGATACTCGACATTCCATACTGCGCGCTTCTTCTTTGGCTTCTCGATCGCGATACATTGTTCCACAAATGTGTTGAAGCTGATATGTTTCCGCTTCTGGCCAGGCACAATCACAGCATCTAGTGAGGACCCCTGCTTGGAGGCGGGGCGCACCTCACTCGTGATGACAGGAGTTCCAGATGCAATGATCCGCGGAGGTGAATCCCGCCTACAATCACGATTAAGGCCCCAGTGAGAGATATGCGTATCGCTCTTAGTGTGCGTAAGAGGCGGCCGCTTGATTATTCCTCCGACGCCAGGCCCCGTCAAATGCTTCGGAGCTTCATAATCTGAATGCATATGAAGTATTTCATCCTCTTCCGACTCAGGGGGGCTAAACATGGGAGAAGAAGGCAGGTCGGAAGTTAGAAGTTCCATGATGGAACGGTGTTTTAGAATTGGCTTTGTAGTGGGCAGGGATGGCGAAGGCATAGGGAGATCGAGAGCGGCGGCAGTGTTGGGTGAAGGCTTGGGGGTGGGGGTGGGGGCGGGGTAATCTGCCGTGTGAAGAGGACCATATAGCCACGTAACATCAGAATCTTTCAGCCTGTAGAATTTGTTAGGGTGTATTCGAAATGAAGTAAACAGGATGACGTTGAGTAAAAGTGTGCCAAAAGGGTTTGGAAAGAAACACGATTGACAATGACACAACCATCAAAGATGATTATTGGACACATGGCGAAGCAGGGCTCCGCAAAATCGCGGAGCTCGTGCTCGACGATCATAAATGAAAGGGGGACGGATCGAATTGAACCATGCGAGCAAGGAAGGGATGTATGGTATTCGAAAAAGGGCGCTGAGCTCACCAATTAAGGGTCTCGGGGCTAACAGTGCTGAGCTTGTTGCGTTGTTTCCACCACGTGCGCCAGGAAGCGTTTTCCAACCTCATTCCATTTGTGATTTCGTTCTTTAGACGAGTCATGCTCCGCCATGAGCGCCATACATCTTCTTCTCGCCATTCATGAGAGAGATAATCGACTTGACCACGGGGAAGGTCCGATACAGCGGTGTCATCAGGTATGGTGTTTACAGACCCGAGCAAGACGGTCATATAGTTAGCCATGATATGGCGAACCTTTCGTGTGCACTAACGAATAGGGTCAGGATGGGATGTCGCGTTGGTTGAAAGGTGATGGTAGTGAACGGCCCAAGTATGTGACTTACCTTTGAGAAGCAAGAAGCTGGTTAAGAACAAGCTTGACAACGATGAGCCGAGTTCGGATTTGAGATGACGGGAATTTAGATTAAAAAGGATGAGAGGAGGTGTGGGGAAGGGAGCTGCTGGGAATAGCTAGAACCTGGCTAGCACAGCTAAATGCTCTATAGAGAGCTGCAAAGTTGGCAGCTTACGCCTTCTTTAAAGATGAAGGACTGCCATTTCTTGGAATTGCATGGATGGAGGGCAAGAGAAAGATCAGGAGTGCCACACGACAAATCCTGTTTTTTTAGTTTTCAATAACAATTTTTTCTGTATCGCCTTTCGGGGTCTCTCGTTCCGACTTACCCGATTCTTTTCACACGACTCGGTCCGCTTCAATAATAATAAAATAAAATATAACAAATAAATATAATAGGTGTGATGCCCCCCGCATTACCCCGCATTAATATTCCTTTTCAGTAGTCCAGCTGCTCATCATTCTTGTCATCTTCAGCCATTCTGCTGGCACCATCCCGGATACGAGCCGTCTCTGCATTAACATTCCCCGAAATACCGCTTTCCTTTCTCTGGCCTAGTTTTCCATTATTCGCTTCCAGTGCTCATAATCGCCTCCGCAGCGCCAACGGCTTACGGAAGTGCGCCGGGGTCTGTACTGCGCTGTGTACTATGATCCGCCCGCACTCACATGTAAACTTTGACTGTCGCTATGCCCGTTGATCGTGGGCATGATATCCGCCTTTGTTATCGGGATTTTGCCAGCATGCAAATCAGGAAGTTCATCTTTGACCGAAACTTCTCCGCACCCCCATAAACATGATTGCTGGAGCTTGTTGGAGCCCCACTATTCATTGTCTCCCATGCTAAAGTATCATCTGACCCTCATTACCTCCGCATAGCTTACAACTATGACCTGTCAGGTGGCGTGAGCTCTGGCCGGTGACCGTTAAACGTTAACGCAACGCGGCACGTCTTTCAGCCTGACGCGGCCACATAAATCGAACCAAGATAAATATATCCCATGGGCGCCTAGTCCCCGGACCTTCCCCAACAATTAGCCAGTGTTCTGAAGTCAAACTTAGGCAGTTTGCTCTGCCACGCTGCATACCTGCCAAGTACCTGCCATCATCCCATAGCCACTTGGCCTGATTGGCACGAAGTACGTAGAGCAACCAACTCATGTTAGGCATTTTTGCATGATTCCCCCGGATCTCGTCATCCAGACATTTACACTAATTTGTCCGGCGCCCCTGGCGGCCAACCACACCGAAACATCGTTGGGATCATAGGGGACCAACAAGGACCGACATTACTTTGACGGCTATTCTAACTTCCAGACCCGGTCACTGCCGCAGAGCACTCAACAGCAATGTCTTCAAGCAATTGCATTTGCGGCCCGCCAGGACCCGCCTCTCTTCCGCGATAACAGCAGTCTGATAACTCAAACGAAAATGATCGATCACGACAGCGCCGCGACAGGTCATCCAATGACAGGTCCAACAGTCAACTTGGTACCCGTACAACTGCTTTCGCCGCCCCATTTTGGCCCATCGAGTGGTCGAACCCTAGTGAAATTTGGCGAACAATTCAATTCCGCTACCAATGATCGACTGTCACTGGTCGTAACATGAGTGGTTTTTGCTTGCTTGCGACAGACATACAGAACCAGACAGGACCCAGGCTGTGCGTTTTTGTTTTTGAATATTGTCGTGCGTGCCTGCAGGGTCTTCCGAACTGCTGCTTATCAACGACATTACAATAAGTGACCACTCTTCTTGAGTGCTGGAAAACATAAACAGAATGCATGTCAAGGGAATAATTAAACTTTTGTGCCAGACACATCGAAGAGAAGTCTCACAAATGCATTTCCATAACATACCTACATACATATACGAGTACCCTGCAAAAGGCACAAAAGTACCATGGCCATGGAGATATGTCCCTTGTCGAAAAGTTGTTTTCTCAGGAACGAGATGGTAAGTACATAGACAAAAGAAGCTGATATGCCAACGCCCAATCAGGAAACTTTTCACTCCTGATTTGTTGTCCCAACGCGAAAGTCAAGATCAAATGTACATGCAGGCGCCTACAAGTGGGTAGCGAGTGTTGGTGAGCTTTGGTGCCGTCGTGGCATCGTCGGCGATCAGCGAAGTGGAGGTTGGCTGCGGAGTTAAGGGTTAAGACCGTATGGGGAAGGAAAGGGGAGGACGGACATGTGGAGAACGCTGAAGGACGTCGTTGCGTCAACGAAGAAATGATCGAGACTGAAGCGGTATGGGGAAGGAAATAGGAAATGGAAGGAAGAACATGTGGAGGGCGTCGGCGAAAAACTGTGCTGATCGGGACTGGAGTGGTATGGAGAATGAAAAGAAGGAAAGGGCAAGAAGGATGTGTGTGGAGGAATCGGCAAAAAACTATATTGATTGGGTCTGGGGCTGTATGGGGAAAGAAATGCAGACAAGAATATGCGGAGCAATTGACAAAAAATGTAATGATCGGGACTGGGGTCGTATGGGGAGGGAAACGCAAGGAAGAACATGTGGAGAAATCAACGAAAAATTGTAATGATCGGGAGTGGGGCTGTATGGAGAGGGGAGGAATAATGCGTGGAGGACGTTGACAAAAAGCCGATCAGGACTAAGGCCGCATAGAGAAGAAAAGGCAAGGAAGGATGTGTGAGGATGTCAATGAAAAACTATACCAGTGATCGGGACCGTTAAAGTTACCATAACCCCACGTCTCAAATCCGCGGAATGAAGTGTGTTAGGACTCACATGTACACTAGAACATTGTTATGTCGATCAATCTCATTTCAGAACTAGCGGACTGTTGTAGACCGTTGGCCCAAAAGATCGCTAATTTAACTATGAGATTGACACGTGCATCAGGGTTGTTGACTGAGTCGTGTTGCCGCGTCAGAAAGGAGGTGACTGATATCTGCGGCTTTAATTTCGCGGACAGACCAGCGAGTTGAGACCAGCAAAGTTGCGGCTTACACTGAGCGTGAGCCATGGCTAGCATGAGCGAAGTGCTTCTGAATTGTTAAGTATTCAAGGTCCGAAGTGAGACTTGACGCGGACGACTCGAAGTTGCATGGAGTAAGGACTTACATCGGTGCAAGACTAAGTCGTGTAAAAATGCGCTCAGAGGCTGAACCTCTGGGTTACACTTCGGAATGGTGGAGAGAGTTCCCTCGAAGCTCACCACTATCCTGAAGGGAAACTCAAACTGACCCTGATAGCTCGTCCGTTCCATGGGCTCGCAGGCAACACATGCCGAATCTGATTGAGAAGGTGCCCACCGAGTCACGATCTGAGATGCGCACCGCCTAGGGTAAATTTGTTGCACATAACCAGCGTTTTGTGCCCTACGGTGGTTCGTTTAAAGACGCGTGGGAGGGCGCGAGAAGGGTGTTAAGAGGAGTGTGCGAGGTCCAGGGCTAGTACTTACATGGCGGTGCTTGAAGTCGTTTGCTAGTCGGTCGTTGTATGCCGGCTTCAACGTGGATGGCTCTTTAATTTCGAGTATAGTGACTTGCGTAAATTCGGCCAGCGAAGCATGAGTCTATTCACTGAGAGTCAATTCAGAGTCGGAGTCCTCAGACGCTCAGGTCACACGCCAGCTGCGGCACTGTAAAGTCGACGATGTACTTTTATGGATAGTGGAGTGATGGCTGCACTGGCTCTAAGTATCTGTATTTACGAGTATTCTACGGAATTTCTACCTTCAACTTCAACGTCGTTTCCGTTAGGCAAGTCATCCAGCAGCACGATATGGTCGACGCTCAGGAAAACTCAACATTAACGTCCGACTTTGATTCCCTTCACATATCTCTTGATTCACGCCCTCCTCCTGGCTTACAGACTCCTGCCATCCCATCTGTTACTGAAGCCCAGAATCCGTGGTCAGAGGAGCAGTCGAAGTTCGAATTGAAGCGCGCGCATACCCCAGATCCAACAGCGATTAACGCCACTGTACCATCTGTTTTTGCTGCACCAGCAGACTTAAACAACATCACTCTCGATCACCAAGTGCATGTTAGCAAGGATGTTCTGAATCAGTTCGATCCTTTTACAAACGAGGACGAGCTGAGTGCACACCAGGCATGGGCCAGCTCAGAAGGGCATCCACCACCTCCCCGAATTCCATCGCGTCCGGGCAGTCGAGCACACTCTAGGTCTGCTTCGAAGGATATTCAACGCGATGGGCCTTCTTCCAGGTCTGGCTCACCCGCCCCACAACCATCCACTTCTTCCGCCTCATCTGCCTTCCCCTCACTCGCCGCAATAGCTCGTACCTTCTCCATCCCTAACGTGACAAATAGAGCGCGCCCTCGGCCCTTGTCAATAGATGCGGCCAAACCCATTGCCACTCCCTCGCCTGCAACCATGTCCTCATTTGCGCAGCAACAGTCCCAGTCTGCTGCGCCATCACCACTTTCCAAGCAGATCCCTCTTCCGTCTGATTATACTGCCTTGAAGACCCAAAGCGCACCGGACACCCGGTCCACGACTCCAGCTATTGCATCACCGTCTGGGCCAGAGTCTCCACGAAAGGATAAAGATCCTTCTTTCAACTTCCAGAAGTTCCTCGACCAGATGAAGACTAGGGGCGCGGAACCACTTGGCAAATACGTGCGATCGTGCGTCTGGTGATATTGTGTACGTTATAGGAGCTCATTTCTTTGCTCTACAGGTTTCTCAGCAACTTTACGAAACGGACGTTTACCGTCAACGACCAGATCAAGATAATCAATGATTTCCTGAGCGTACGTGCCTTTGATTGTATTCAAAATTAAGACGTTAAAGTTTTATCAGTTCATTGCTACGAAAATGCGAGAGACAGATATTTGGAGAAATGCGGAGGAGGAAGAATTTGACAACGCGATGGAAGGAATGGAGAAACTGGTGATGAACCGGCTTTATGAATACACGTACACGCCTTGTCTCCCTCTCCTTACTCCACCCCGACCAGTCACAGCCGATGACCTCGAACGCGATCGTGTGTTGTCTCAACGAATTTCGTTGTTTAGCTGGGTACGACCCCGACATCTTGATATACCTGAACTCGAATCCGACGATAACGATGGACATGGAAACACTGGATTTTTAGAATTTGCTCAACAGGGTATGTCGTATTCGTTCTCCTTGCCAGTTCGTCAAATTCTAAAATGGTAGCAGAACTTTGCAAAGTGAATCATTACAAGGCTCCACGGGATAAACTCATCTGCATTCTGAATTGCTGCAAGATTATCTTTGGTTTGCTTTTTTCACTTCCCATCTCAGCGGCATACTCACATTTCTCGGATGTCATCCAGGTTTAATACGACATTTACGCAAGGACGAAGGCGCAGACTCTTTTGTGCCGATGCTAATTTACGTGGTCTTGAGAGCGAACCCTGAGCATTTGCTTTCGAATGTCGAGTATGTACAGGTTTTTCCATCGTGCAAGCCCAACAAAATTCACACAATCTTCCAAAGGTTTATAAATCGCTTTCGAAATCCTGCGAAGCTACAGAGCGAGGCGGGTTACTATCTTTCAAGCCTCGTCAGTCTATGACTGCTTTGTCGATCACTCGTACTAATGTTTGCTTCTCAGATGGGTGCTGTACAATTCATCGAAAGTATGGATCATACCTCCCTCTCTAGTATATCACAGGAAGAATTTGAAAGGTTTTTATAACCTGCATTCGGTCCGTAATCCATGCTCACTCCTCTCGACAGAAATGTAGAAGTAGCAATCCAAACACTCCCTCCGTCACATCCTTCTTCACCAACTACAGCCCAAGGCTCACAAACCCCGAATCAACCTCTGCATCCATCTCCACACGCAGGAGAAGAATCTGCACAACCGCTCGCTCTCGCTGTCCCATCGTCAGCCCAAAATCTCACGATTGGTGAAGATGCTCGAAAATTATTGCAGAAAACTGGGGATGTGGTATCAAAACCTCTCGGTGCTATCAGTCGTATATTTAGCGAGGCACTAGATGAGAAGATGGGCTACCTTCCCGGACCATTCGCTCCCTTTGAGCTTGGTAGAGAAGAGAGGGAGAGACACTGGTCACATCCTGACCAGGTCGCTCAGTTCGCTGGTGGTGCTCCGCACACACCGTCAGGCAGTGAGGGACTTCAGGCGCCTATGCAAACACCTTATAAGCCCCGTGTCCGCCGTACGTCGCCCGTCCCAACTCCACCCACGCACACGGGGCAATCGTATAGAGCCGACGAAACCCCAAGTAGGCCTGGCTCTGGAGGGCCATATGTGCACCAAGCACTTGCGCTTGGTCCTGCCCAACCACTGCCTCCTGCCAATGCTATTCCACAGCACCTTCAACCACCTTCTGTAGGCCAACAGATATCTCGTACGCCCACTCCCTCGCTCGACCTTACTGCTGTTCAAGCAGAAATCGATCGTGCGCATGCACAAGCGAGCGCTGCTGCTCGTGCGACTCTAGCCCAGATCTTCCCAGGAGTGGACCCAGAGGTACGCGACTGGGTACTGGAGGCCAACGGAGGGGATTTGGGTAAGAGCATAGAAGGGCTCTTGGATATGGCTGGAGGATCATGAATAGCCTCAGGAAACGAGTTCGTGGTGAGCGGGGGCCTTGACGATGACAAGTCATCGCCAAAGCTCCTGAACTAGGAACTAGACGAAAGGGTTGCGACTTGCGATTGGATCTTACGGTGCGGGAAAACATATATCAAGAGCGTTTCCCCGCAATTAGTGATCGGTTGGTGCGAGACTAATATCTCGCGTCGAGGTGATATGGGTGTTAGACTCCGATTGTCAGAACGAGAAATCTGGGGTAACACTATTGTGACGCCGCGTCTGTCATTCATATCCATTCTCTTTCTCGAGTTTCATCTTTGTATGCGGAGAGGAGACTGGAAAGGCTTGGGTGTTTTGATGCGTGCTTGTATGTGCGATTTATCTCATTTCCAATGATAATTTTTTCTGTAATCTCATTCGCGCCTGTCTTCGGGAGACTGACTGACTGTCAACAGCTGTTCTTCATAGCTGACAGTGTGATATCTTCTGAAACCCATACTCATATTCGAACCAAAAGTCCACAAGCTAGACCTTACAGACACTTCAAGAAAATCCGTTGAGGGTGTCATGTTTCAGTGCTGAACACGAGTTTCATCCGTCGAAGATTTGAAATTCTGACATCAGTACGACATAGGCACCTGGCGTGGCGGCAGTTGACATGTTGTCCTAGTCGCTGGGTACGGAGCTCCATTCCGTCCCTCAAGTCTGTATCAAGGCTACGGAGCAGACTTGGTCCCCTCTTGGTCTCGAAATGTTTTCCAAGTCCCGTGCGTGTTTTCTAATATGTTCTCCGCCTATTTGACGTGTATTTGATATTCACATCGGTTTCCAAGTTTTGTGCGCGCTTTGGGAATACCGCTCATCCCTTGTGTGAGCCCTTCATGTCTTCTACTTGATGAGAGAACTAGCAGTCCGAGTTTGCCAGAGTACATGATGGTGTCTCCCTTTTCCATCAAAAATGAACCAAGTCTGCAGTTATCCGGCTAGCTATGAAGCGTGCGTTTCTTCTCAAGGTTAAATCAACTTTCACTGGGACGATCGGAATTTATGCGCCAAGGCCAAGCCAAGGCAGGCCAAGACTAGGATTTATGACTGTGGTTCCCTGGCCAACGCTCGATGAAATCCCTCACAAGATTCCACTGACCTTCCTTTCGGGGATTTACACTCCAAAGTTAATCTGATCCGGCAACTTTTTTTTTCCAAAAAAGTCCTATTGAGAGTATACTCTATGGTGAATTCGCAAATGGCCTGGTGTGAGATGTACCTCAATCCGCGGTTGAACTTTAGGTGTGCGTGCGTAGTAGTGTACCAAATGCGACGATCGTGAGGTTATAACTTACAGGCACAGGAACCTACGACCGGCTTCTTTCTGTTAGTACATGTGAGCGAATGCGCACATCCTCAGCAGAGTACGTCAGAGTACTTTGTCTCGCTGCGCATTCATCTAGTGGTCTGGTCGTATAAGCAGTGGGTCATATGAAAAGTTTTCAATTTCCAATACGGCAAAAAGGATCGCCACCTGTGAAGCGGCTAGGGAACCTCATCTCCATTGAAAAAATTGGATGTCAGTGTCTCGATCATGCGACATGACACTCCAGGACACGTCTGACATGCCAATGTTTGAGTCATCTCTTGAGCTGTCGCATTCTCACATCGAATGAAAAGGCAAGTCTGACTTATACTACTTACTAGCAGTAAGATCTCTAGATCAATCTACATATATCAGTGCATTCCTGCCTGGGACAATCGGTTTAATCACATCGTTTTTGAATCTACGGAGAGCGCAAGTATCAATGTCCAATATGTCTAGGTGATCGATATCGATGAACTTCAAAGCCTTCGAAGCTGCATAGCCACAACTGATGTCGGCAGCTTTCCCAAAAAAAAGATTAGATCACACGGACAGTTCACATATGCTTGTTCCTCGCGCCACGCGTGCAATTCGGTTACAAACTTGGGAGCCTCCACAGAATGGCATCAAGCCAATGGCAACGGTTACAAACGTTTTACCCCACTTATGAAAGGAAAGATACGGTCGCACCTTCCCCAGGATGATCGCACTGAAACATAGACCTGATTGGCTTATTAATGACCGTGACGGTTATGAGCACTGCAACCCGCTTAGATCAATAACTCTAGACTTACCGAATTGGACAACTTATGTTCCTGGAGTCTGGGCTGACAGAACTTTCGACGAATCAGGGGAGACCGGATGCCAGTGACCGTGGCCATGGGGTGATGGCGCTCGCATGTCTGTCATCACGGATAAAATGCTTATATATTAGGCTGCATCTCCGTTCCGTTCAAAATCGAGGTCCTTTTCCTACTACCTACCCCCACCCCACCCATCGACTGAGGATACCATATACGATATATCATGACGTTGTCCTCTTCACCCAGCATCTCGGAGAAAGGTGATGTGGTCCATGTCGAGGATGGAAAGGCCGCTACCGAGGGTGGGGTCTACAACCCTCACGTCGACATTTCGGGTATCGACGAGCGCGCTTTAATGCGAAAAGTTGACATGCGGACTATACCGTGGTTATCTTTTCTGTATTTACTTTGCTTCCTCGATAGAACGAGTATTGGAAATGCAAAGGTGAGCATGCATCGACTGTAGGATCACTCTCATGAGATCTGATCCCTTCGTAGCTGTACAACATGGAGGCAGAATTAGGAATAACCGACAATCAGTATTTGGTATGCCTGACAATTTTCTTCATATCCTATGCGCTATTCGAGGTGAGTGTGAACTTGGGTTCAATGGACACAAGCTGACTTTGTACCAGGTGCCCTCAAACATCGTCTTGAAGCGTCTAAGACCATCCGTATGGCTTTCAGTGCTCATGGTTCTTTGGGGTATTATGATGGTGTGTATTCTCGATGCTATTCTCTAGATCCGGTTGCACTAATCATGTGTCCTCCACAGACGGTCCAAGGCCTAGTACACAACTACAGCGGCTTACTGGGTTGGTACTTCGCCTAGTGATTGTCGGATACAACTGATTTTTTACTCAAAATAGTTATGAGATGGATGCTCGGCGCCTTCGAGGCTGGACTTTTTCCCGGAGTCACCTACTATCTCTCATGGTACGTGCGGCCAGTCGCCGGGTGCGAAAGCGTTTTCTGATCTGGAACACGATGGCCGTGCAGCTGGTATAAGCGTTCAGAATTTGGTATCCGTGCCGCCATATTCTTCTCGGCTGCGACTATTTCCGGCGCATTCGGTGGCCTTCTCGCTGTATGTGCCAATTACAACCAGCAGTCATTATTCTAATTTTTTTGTGTCATGCAGGTCGGCATAGCCAAGATGAATGGGATCGGTGGAAAGCCTGCCTGGGCATGGATCTTTATCATTGAAGGCCTTATTACCATCGCGGCAGGTGCTGTCTCTTACTGGATTATCGTCGACTTCCCGGACAATGCAACATTCCTTACCGAGGCCGAGCGGACTGTCGTTATTCGCCGCCTTCAGGGCGATGCCCAGTTCAGTGCTGCCGGAGAGAAGATGCAGTGGCGACACATCAGAAAGGCACTCACCGAATGGAAAACCTACCTTGCCAGCAAGTCCACCTGATCCGCAACTTACGTCCGCTAACAAACCGTCTTAGTGATCGTCTACGCCGGAGTTGACATGCCTTTGTACGCATTCGCCTTATTCTTGCCGAGTATCATCAACCAGGTGAGCCTGTGGTTTTACGTTACGCCTTTGTGAATCGCATGTGCTAACTCTCATGAAACAGCTCGGTATGCTCTCATAATCTAAGATGTGACATTCATTTTATCGACTGATTGTCCCCAGGATATTCTGCAACTAAAGCGAATCTACTAACCGTCCCTGTTTATGCGCTCGCTTGCATATCTACTTGCCTCGTCGGCTTCCTCGCTGACCGGTATGGTAACCGTGGGATGTATAACTTGTGCGTTTACCATTCGCTACACCGCGGCTCCATTGCTTACCACCGTGTCTTTGTTTCTAGCGTTCTACTTTCTATCGGTAAGCTTGCATGATGCGCCCTCATGGTAATAATGTCGCTCACGCTGTCTGGGATATTTACAGCTGCTGTGGGATATATCATCTTGATCGCCTCCCGAAACGCCGCATTGTCATACTTTGCGGTATTTTTAGCTGCTTGGTAAGTCAAATCTACGATACAATATCCATGCCTGACGAATTACAATGTAGCGGTATTTACCCTTGCATTCGTGAGTGGCGCCCTTTCTATTGTTTCCGTAACATTGACGCTGATTACCCCTGATTCCGCAGCAAACACGGTGTAAGTGTGATCCACCAACGAATTGTTCCCTTCTGACCGATCGGAATCAGTGCCTGGATGTCTAACAACTCAGAGGGAACATACAAGCGTAGTGTCGCTCTTGCGATGGTCATCAGCTGGTGAGTTGTTTTTGGGATGCGCATGATCCACGACTGACACCAACTCAGGGGCAACTTGCAAGGCGCTGTTAGTTCCAACGTCTATCGTGCAAACCAGAAGCCTTGGTACCCATTAGGCCATGGACTTGTGCTGATGTACATCGGGACTGGCCTCATCGCTACGGCCACATTCAGGTTCCTCTTAAAACGGGAGAACGCTCGTCGGGACCGTGGGGAGCGAGATGAAATCATCGAGGGACAGGAGGGAGGCTTTGAAGTCAACGGTCGGTTCGCAAGCGTTGAAGATGCCCAGAGAGAAAAGGGAGACCAATGGAGTGGGTACAGGTATACTCTATGAAAACTGTGGTTCGATGTGAACGGTTTGGATTTTTTCCCCTTTCCTCAATGTAACTTACGATGTGATTTACGACTGGATGTAACAATGCATTAATGTCTGATGATTTGTGGCTTTAGTATGTTCCATCATCCTAAATATCTTGCAGGAAAGGCTACATGGTATTGATATGGCTGGTATTACATAACTTGAGTCGACAGACGAAGATATAGAGTGCCAGTGGATTGTGGTAGCCCCGTGATCAGCTATTGAATGGAAGTCAGTCGCCCCTGATAGACAAACCGAATAGACAGCTTCAAGAAAATCGTTCCTAATACCTACCACATTGGCAAAGGATATGGATAAGCCCGCACATGGAAACTCGAAAGTATCGACCAATTAGACTTGTATAAAGGAAAATTAAACTCGATTAAATCCCTTACTTAGCAAAACCGACGTGTTTCATGCTCCAATAATATACTTACCAATAAGCCCACCGAACGGGCATGCCGTGTAATCCCAAGCATCTATGGTTGATTCGTCGGGGATGACAAACATGATAGCCTATCTGACAGTGCATGAAAGAGTGATTCTGAAGACTCAAAGTCTCGGCTTGGAAGCGCTCGAGTGTAAGGCTGGTAACGAGTTCGACGGTGAATGATGGGTCATGAACGATGAGTGGGTGGGAGTTAATTTACTAAAGATACGGAAAGGCGAAGTGGCACTCGCTGAGGGAGAGACTTCCACAGTTCGAGAAGCTGCTGAAATACGATCAGAAAGCTCATATTTACCCGCGATGCTCAGTAAGGATATACTTTTGTTGGCTCATCAAAGCGGTACAAAGGGAATTCCATCGTCAGCGAAGTGGCACTCGCCGAGGGAGAGACTTCCACAGTTCGAGAAGCTGCTGAAATATGACCAGAAAGCTCATATTTACCCGCGATGCTCGCAGTATAATAGTTAATGAACATTAACGCCCAAATGCCATCACCTGCCAAGGCGGCCAAGCTGCGACGAGACCGAAGCTCGGCCGTTCGAGGGCGCCGGTCATGTGAAGCACGGACGGCTGTCGACATTGCATGAACCACGGGATCTGAAGTGGTGCTGCACGACGTACGTAGTTATGCAATACCACCGGAGAATATATATCACGGAATGTTTCGAGGATCTTTGTTTTGACTTGTTCTTTGCATGAAATTGACCACGAGCCTTCAGGCCATCAGAATGCATAGACGCTTTCCTGGCTTCATCACGGGGTTCCGAAAGTACAAGAGGCGCATGGCGCATGGAGCTAGAGCGCTATAACTGATCCAAGTGGAGAACGAAGTTCGTAGTGGAACATTCCGGGCCAAGACAAGGTTTGTCAGCAGTACATAGTTACCAAAGCCCGCACCTGCCCTAAACTTTGTACAGGACATCACGAACCTATAATTAAAGCCCAGAAAGGATTCAGCGCGTGCTTTTACGCGTCTTATTCTTGTTGGACTCGCTCCCCCATCATCCTCCGTATATACCCTCTCTTCCTCAAATTTTTTTTATCTCTACTTGTTTTATTATAAAAAATGGGTCGCCCTCTTTACTCTAAAGCTTTCCAGACAGAGCCTATCATCAGAGAGCCAGAGGCTCCTTGCCCATACGAAAAATGGTCATATATCAACGCTTTTGACCCAGACTCCGACGAGTTTTTTGAAAACGATCGGGCAGTTTACGAGGCCTTCGTTGACCACGTGCCTGTAGAACACTCGGAAGATGAAGAAGAGATGGAGGAAGACAGAGACACTGTAGTCATCAGACTAGACCTCACCAGAGAGGGCAGTCTTCTCAACCGTGACAGTCCAATGGCTGTTGGTGGTGATAGCCTAGCCCAATACATTGCTCAGGCCTACCGAAGGCAGACAGCGGAGCCAGAAGCACCTGTCCGAATTCGTCTCGCAGCCCATGGCACCCCTGGCGAAGTCCAGAGTGATGTACCAGTGTCGCATGAATCAGCAGAGATCGATTCTTCGCGGGATCTCATTGCACCACTGGACGTCCCTCCACAGTCAGTACCTGCTGTCCAGCCACACAATATCTTTAATCACACGCATCATGAACGTCGAGATGAGCTCCCCCTTCCAACCCCCAGTGCACCCATCCCTGTTCCCGGCACACATTCCCGGCATTCTTCGTCTGGTGAAGGGTTATCTTTCTCCTCGTTCTACCACCAGCATATATCATCGACACCGCCACCACGCCACACACCCTTGACTCGTTTTTCCCCGTCACCGCCTCCCACAGTTTCACCGCGTATTTACACTTGGGCGTCTCATCGCCAGACATATTCGCCAGCCGGCACGAGTCCTCTCCCTAACAATAACGCACGCATGTCTCATGCTCATATTTCCCCCGCACTCGTCCGTGCCCGAGACGTCATGGCTTAACTCGTAAATCATTACACCGTCCCAATCTCTATACATACCACCCTCCTTTCCTTCATTTCGACCGGGGTTTCCAGCATGCACAATCCACGCGATCTTTATCCTGCTCCATACACTCAGCTAATCTATTACTTATGCACTATTACAATGGCCATAGATGACCCACGTCATTTGCTGTACTATCCTGTACTTTTTATAGTCCTTGTTTAGCGGATTCGTATAGATTAGATCTGGTGCTTTGAATTCATCCGCTTTCAACATTGTTCATCTCATGTATTGCGATCAAACGTTTGTATGAATTTAACTACCTACAGTGTATCATGAATTCAGCCCCATCTCGCATCCCATTGTCCGATACTCTCTGCAAGCACAAAGTTCCCATTTTGACCCGAGCCAAGGATGAAACAGCCGCTGTCCTCCGCATTGATTTCCGGTACTCGGAGAGGTGGATCTCGAGCCACGTCGAAAGAAGCATCAGGTGCCAAGGACAACGGGATGGCGCCAACAGGTGATGTGCAACAACCGTGTCTCGTCATTGCAACGAACGCGTGGTTACCGGTTGCAGATGCCAAATGTGATCTACGCAGAAAACCGTCAATTCTCTAACACCATCAAGCTTCAAAATGTCTCACGTCACCGTGTCTAGAGTGTCTTTTATGAACGATTGGTGAAGGAAAGCCGCCCATGTTATCTGTGTCACGTCGCCAATATATGAAGGAGCGGGAACTTCGTAGACAGCAACATAAGGATTGACACGGTCATTCGCTTTGAGTCTATCAAATCGTAGTCAGTTGTTGAGGACAAGTTTGAAAAAAGTAACGACTAGACACGAACCTTTGAGCTCCTAAGCAAGCCATGCCCACCCATTCAAAAAGGTCACCGATGCGTTCATCCCAATACTCTGTGCTTTCCTCGGGCAAGGGAGCAAGTGCCGGAATTGGGACATGTATGTCGGTGGAACGACAAACTTGTGGCTGAACGATCACTGCCTCATGCGACTTGGAGGTACCTGGCTGCACGTCTTAAAGAACACCAGAATGAGCTGGTTGAGAACGCACGATCTCCACCTGACACACGTACCTGCTTGACAATAAAAAACTTCCCATTTCCCAGACCCGCTTTCCCTGAGCTCGTCCCAGAGTTTTAGAGCTGCTTTCTGCTTCGCACGTACAGCGACAGATTCGGTCTCTTGCCTAACCGGTATGCGTATCACTGCGCTAGGTCTTGATCACTTCTATTTCGTGCATGAACCGGAATCCTGAGTGACATACCGTACTGCTCGGGGCACCCTTTGAAGGGGAGTCTCCTCCCGACCAAACCGAGTTGCTCGTACAGTGACTTTGAGACACAGAGGGTGAGGACGCCTCTAGGGTCGATGCACCATGTATCAACGCACTCGGAAGTGGATGGCAGTGCGGTTATATTCCTGTTTGTCAGAAAACAGAGCCATCTCAGCGTTTCTTCAATGCACGATTCAGACTCTCCTTACCCGCCAAGACTCTTCGAGGCAAAATCAAGGAACTCTGATAGCGTACAATGCCTTTTACAGTATGTGGGCTTCAGGGATGTAAGCGCCTTCTCGAGTTCATCGGAAGCAGGAAACACGATGTCAAGCTGAGGAAAGCGTCAAGCATTTCATTTCAAAAAATGTACCAAGACAATGCTATACCTGCTGAGTGAAAGGGTGTGCTGCACAAAGTCGGTTGAGTTGAGCGGATGGTAAATTGCCGTTCGTTAGCATCACTCTCGAATGCGCCATCGTGGTTGGCGATCGCGTAAGGTTTGGAGGTGAAGAAGATAGCTGAGAGATGCAATAAGTGACTTGGTAGCTACTACTGAAGGATGGGTCTAACTTCGGGTGCGCTTCGGCATTGAATAATCTTGTCATAACTGCATCTATTTGCGAGCTATCTTATTATACGGTTGAGGTCACCAACTACGATATTGTCGATCAACCTGGTCTTCCCAACCCATAGCGCACCGCTCAGAATCACAGGTACATCTCCTGCCAACTGATGGTTCGAAGACGCGTCCAAAACGTCAAATGTCTTCGAATCATTCATCTCTATATAATCCAGCCGCACATCCACTCCGTCTATGGCAGCCTGTGCTTTTACTTCGTCGATGACAGCGAAAGCTTTTGAAATGCATCGGTCCTTGGATTCGCCGTTCGACCACGCGGACTCGGCGTATTGAAGGGCCTTGTAAATCGCAGGTGCAAATTTCCGCTCATTTGCAGATAGATATGCGTTTCTGGACGATAAAGCTAGCCCGTCGTTCGGGTCACGGGTCGTGGGGACAATATGGACGTGGTCAGCTTCGGGGTGTGGAAAAAGCAGGTCCTTGCAGAGTCTTCGAAGAAGTAAGGCTTGCTGAATATCTTTCTGGCCGAAATACGCATTCGTTGGCTACAGTTGTCGTCAAGCTAAGCTGCGTCTTGCGGAGAGGCCATCTCACCTGGACCGCATTGAATAGCTTAGTTACAACTGTTACCACGCCTCGGAAAAATGTTGGCCTGCTTGCGCCTTCCATCTGATGTCCGTATCCCTTCATCTCGACGAATGCTCCCTTTTGTGCTGAAACATCTTGGCTTATACCAGATGGATACATGTCTTGGACAGAGGGAAGAAATACAGCAGAGGCTTTCCTCACGGCCTCGCCCACAGTAACCTGCTGTGCTGCAAGGAGCTCCAGGTCTCCTGGTAAAGTGCGAGGGTACGTGGCAAGGTCTTCATGCGGGGCGAATTGGGCTGGGTTCACAAAGATGGAAAGAACTGTCAGCTCATTTTCGGCCAGTGACCTCTGGACTGAGTCGAATGGTTCGAGATTAGTAATGATGTATTTATAGGCTTCCAAAAAAACAAGAAGTGTGTGGGATGTGCTCACCAAGAGAGAGATGTCCGTCGTGAAGAGCTCCCATGGTCGGCACGAAGCCCACAGATTTGCCCTCATCGAAGGCTCTCTGGCGCCATCGTCTGTACGATGCGACAGACGTTAGAAGAGGGATGGGTGATGGTGGAAGGGAGGAGGTTGTCATTGACATTGATCGATGAAGGAAAATATACGCCTTGGTGACAGAGTGCCACATACATATGAAATTATGAATCGTATCAAGCCAGGGAAACCAGTTTAAGGAGAGTCTGTGATCATGGTACAAAACAAACAGCTAAATTTTCAGACGGCCATCTTATCTAGCCGAGTTTGATTGCACGTGATCACTAGTAAATACAGTGTAAGTACGACGGATTAATCGATTACCGGTACCGTCTGAGGGAGGTTACATTTCGATGCAGCTTAGCGGCAAATCGAACCATAACCAAACATCCACCATACGTTTGAAATCTAATTGTCCCAAAATTTGATTGCTACATGGTATCATGCGTAGTTGACTTGAAGATTAACCAATGGATACAATGGATGTAACGCCACCATACTTAGCGACGACCAAACTACAGACGAAATATAGCGTGATGTCATGATTTTGTCTCATTTCGAGCTTTCTTGTCTGCCAACTCCTTTTCAAGCCAATCAGAGACCTCTTTGGCCGCTTCCCAAGGCCTGCTCTTCTGCGACATCAAATAACCCTGCAGAGCAGCCATCGACACCTCGCGCTCCGGAATAGCTGACGCAAACTGTGCAGCAAGCTCAGAAAGCTGATCGCTCGAGAGCTTTGGTGCATGTCCACGGTGGCGCGTGCCTGTGTACGTGGGAGCCACGCGCTCAGATTTTTCAGAAGAGGCTGAAGGAGATGAGGTAAGGGAGTCGGCGGTGTCGTCTGGAACGCCGAGGTCAATTAGGTTCGCGGAACCTGCGTCACATGTGGAGCCATTAGGATGCGACTGAGTAAGACTGGATTTCGTTTCTTGGTCGTCATCTGCGGGGGTCTTGGGCGAGGAAGGAAGGTAGAAACGCTTGAATAGCTCGTCTGCCTGATATCTGCTCGCAAGCTTAAATTCAACATGAAGGTCCATACGACCGGGACGACATAAAGCAGGGTCAAGGGACGAATACTTGTTCGTCGTAGCGAACAGTATCCGCCCCTCTTGTGCGCCAATGCCGTCTAATGCGTTGAGTAGACCACTGAGCGAAACTTTGCTAGTATTGTGAGTGGGCGGAGAGTTAGGGATGAACTCGGCGGTTTGTTTGGGTGTCGTAGAGGTGTCCTCCCGCGAAAGATTATTGTGGAGAGCAGCGTCGATGTCTTCCATAAGAGCGATGCATCTCTCAGGCAAATCTGAAATGAGTTCTGAAAGTCCAGTGTCGTCAAGGCCGCTGCGGGAGAGGGAGATGATGTAGACATCAAGTGCCAGCTCGCCCGCGATGCTATGAATCAGAGACGTTTTCCCTGAGCCAGGTGCACCATACTGCAATGACAATTCGATGAGCGCCATAGAAGAACTCTTGGGACTAAAGCATCCTACCAACAAGTAACCACGGCGGAAAGGAATTCCTAGAAGCAGGTTCAATCGAATATCGACAACTTCACTCCAAGTCCAAAGTAACGCACCTCGTTCAGCATACCACTCTTTACTGGCAAGGAAATCTTGCGCGTCCTCAACGACAAGTTCTTGAATTCCAGGATCTAGGATAATAGAATCTAGAGGCCGCTTGCGTCTTGTAGCAAGTTCTCTCCAGCAGTTCATACTGTAACGCGTTAAAAAGGGGGGCATCAAATTTTTTGTAGGACTCACGAATCAGAAACATAGACAGTAATGGAGCTGCCTTGCGCATCCTGATAGGCTTTTTTGGCGTCTTGTAGGATAGTATTTAGAATGTCATGGTTGCGCGTGAGGATGCTGTTTAGCAGTAGATAAAACAGATGATTCAACCGATATTTGGAAAAAGGTTACCTGATATTCAATGAGTCCCTGTTGTTCGGGCCCCAACCAGGTATTGGCTCCGAGACACGGGTAATCCGCATCCATCTGTATTTGTACCATAGGGTATAAGACCCAGAGAGTGCTGGCAGGTAAGAGACTTTGGGCATCCCGGATGGATCAGGCTCCTCTTCGGAATGGGAAACATTCCCCGAATACCTTTCGCCAGTGCTGATATTTACGTTGCGCACATTCTCTGTGGACCGACAGAAAATATTTAAAATAGTATGGCGATGGTTGATCGGAGGGCTTACTCCAAGATGGTTGCTTCGATAGCCAGATCATCATCCATTCTGTCAAAATAACAGTCACGTGTTATGGATTACCGTGTAATCGACCAATGGTCACTCACTGTAACTATCATCGTGATCCTCGAATGACGCGGTGAGAAAGAAGGAATCGATCGTGGATGACCAGATTGTGGCAAGGAGGCGTCGGCAGGTCTCAAAGAAGCTACCAATAATCAAAAGCTTCGCCCAGTCTCTCAGAGCAGAGATCGAAAGAATGAACGAGATCAGTGGGCCGAATCCATTCAAGGCAGCAGGTGCCGTCATATGCGGTGAGGTGCCATTGGTAGTCACGGTAGCGTTTGGATTTGAAGTGTTCGACGCAAGCTGTAGAAGCTGCTCGACGAGGTCTGGGATGGACGCCAGCTTGGACTAAAAAAACTCGGGAACACGGGTGTGATCCTTGGAATACTGCACACAGACATGTTTTATATCAACCTCGTAGCCGCCGGACCCGCGCTGATTCATCTTGGCTATTACTGAGATGTGACAGTGGATGACTCGAGCGTGGGCGGGTATGAATAGTGAATAGCGCCCAACGTCTGCATTGACATGGAATCTGGATTGCCGAGGATACATCTAGTGTGTTTGGCGAACACGTTCTTGATGCGCGTGATTATGATAAGTGATCCACAAGACTATCGATTGAGTATTCCCAGGTATTTCCGTGACGAGCGGGACTGGTAGCGGTCCTAGCGGAGCTAAAGTGCCTAGGCGCCTAACGGTAGCCGTGACAAATATTTTAGTGCCTGCGCTGCGTATCTTGGACGTTTTTCGGTTGTTCGATCCGCTACAGCAACTCTTGAGCCGAGCCATTCGAAGACCCGCTGTTGCTTATACACAATCAAGAACTGAATAAAATTATCTAGCTCCTTGGTACATTAGGCTTCGCACCACGATCATGACGGATCTAGTAGCCGCCCACCGTGTCTCCCTGGACCTGACACATGTAATCTGTGCGTTAAAAGAAGTTCACGTCCCTTTGCCCTCGCCAACTCACAGGTCCAGATGATGCCTCTTCAGACACCTCGTTTGTACTTGCACTGCTGACGCTGAGTCCAATCCTGCTGATGGTGCGAACTCAACATTACACCGTAGCTTCGCGAGCGCTAATACACCCACAACAGCCTGCGTATGCAGTACTCGCAGTACATACCCGCGAATTGACTATCACCAACATGTGGGCAGGACAACTCCTTTCAGAGGGTTTGAATCTAGTGCTCAAGCGCATTTTTAAACAGGACCGTCCAGTTGGTATGTATTCATTTCCCAAACCATTCCCACATAAAGCTGTGTTTCGGTCTAAGATGGTCCTTGAAATATTTTGATCAGATAGCCAGCTTCACCTTAATGGCTATGGCTTTCCCTCGTCGCACAGCCAGTTCATGGGCTATTTTTCTGCATTCCTGATCTGTCACGTGTATTTTCGACACCGGTTTGCATCCACCGGATCCATCGTGCTCGATCAGCTTTTCCGAACAGTTGTCTACCTTGGATTAGCTGCGTGGTGTGCCATTGTTGCCTATTCAAGGTAAGCTCTCTGAAGATTCTTGCGGGAATTGTTGAAACAGTGGCTTGGACGCTCAACGTTCTGTCAGGCTCGCCTTGCTGTACCATACGCCTCATCAAGTTAATTGGGGCCTGGGGATTGGCATGGTACTGGGTGTTTCACATTATATGTGTACCGAACTGCTCCCAGCTAAATTCCCGGACTCTATGTTTGGACGAATCCGATCTGCCATCGTCAATCACCCAATAAGCGTGTGGCTACAGCTAAGGGATGGCTGGGGCGTCTGGGCGGATGGTGGGAGAGAAGCTGAGTGGAAGCAATGGAGAACTGAATGGCTGAAGCAGCATGCACGTCTGGCAAGGAAGAAGACGACGTGAGCTTCACTGCCAGATACCCTATGTTTTATCCATCAAGATACATGATCGCGCGCCATATCTTCTTGGATTTTGCCTGCCCCAATGCATGTCGCATTTAGGATGGATTATTATGCATACCATAATTGTGCACACCACAACCTGCTCATGAGGTAAATGATTTCTCATGAGCAAGAGAAATTTTTCCTCGTGCAAGCCTGGATCAACTCAGTTCACTGATCTGAGTACTACTAAAGGAATGACTTCTCTTCGTTCTATTTGGTCTGTCTACTGGAGTCTAACCATCTCGGGTAGTTTGTTATCAACCTTGGCTTGACTTTACGCACACCGCCTTCCACATGACTCAAACATACACTTGGTCTACTAGTTTTTAGTCACATCAGCAGATCTTCTGCACCCACTCCAAGGATGACACGGCAACTTCACCCCCTCGAGATTGATCCCAAAACTGGGGAACCATTTCTCCGACTTGCACCACCACACCAGAACATCATTCTCACCCCACCTCGACAGGGAGATCAGTCTGTACTCATACAGCATATGAACGATCCGGCTATTTACAGATGGATAGAGGGGCCCCCAACACCGTATCTACCGGAACACGCGGACTTTTGGATCCAGTTTGTAGAGGGTGAATCAGATGCTACCTTGGAATATCTACGAAAGAGCGCGGAGGATTTCCCTGATGGCCCGCTTCAGTTTGTGGATGCGAGCCCTGTGCGGCATCTTAGGGAAGTCAAAGAGAATGGGACGGACGTTCTTATAGGAGATGTGAATTTCAGAAGAAGTCCATTCGAGGAGGTACTAGATGAAGAAGAACGGAAGCGACTGCAGGAAGATAACGCAAACAAGCAAGCAGGGGACCCGACGATTCAGTATGCTGTTGGAGGTATGCTCTGGACCTATGACGGTTGTCTCGGCGATGCTGATGAGTTTATCGTGTTTCATTTGCGATAGACTGGCTTGCTGCGAGCCACCACGGCAGGGGCATCATGACTGCAGCAATCGGTCTCTTAATGACTGCTTGGGGGATTCCTAGGATGGGAGTTCGCCATGTTGTCGCGCACACTTTTGCTGGGAACATTGGTAGCAACCGAGTTTTCGAGAAGAACGGGTTCGTGAACAGAGGGTTATTCGACAATGGGAAAATGATTAGAGGAGAGAAGAAGGTAATGACCCTTCTTGAGTGGAAACACGACCAGGATGAGTTCGAACGAACGTGATTATAAACAGATTGATCAAACATACAGTTTGAGCAAGCTTTGAAGAATATTACATACTTCGGCTTGCCTCTGGCTCTCGAACTCCATCCACTAGCCGACTTTGAAGCGGTCAGTCGTTTATCGATTATTTCAATCTTCCTTTGCAATGCGTACCGGGCCTTTAATGAATCAGGATATCATCCGCTGAGCCCTCCCAAGTACTGTCAGAATCCGGAGTTTGCATTCTTATCAGCCTGCCACACCACCGTGGCCGTGGGCGATGAGAAGTCCTGAAGCCTGATGAGTCAAATCAGATCGATCCATCTCGCTGCGGCTAGGCAATTCAATTCTCCAGATTTCGCGGTGCGATAGGTCCCATGTGGTCTGTTGATGATGAGGCCTCGAGGCCTAGGTTGCCGCCA
This sequence comes from Suillus placidus, assembly GCA_016628565.1. Lineage (NCBI taxonomy): Eukaryota > Fungi > Basidiomycota > Agaricomycetes > Boletales > Suillaceae > Suillus > Suillus placidus. The sequence continues at coordinate 96,038 of JABBWD010000044.1, forward strand.
GGTTACGTCTGCCTTTTACGACCACCTCATCGATTCGATGATTCAGGATTGGACTGTACGTAGCATTGCACAAGGCTGTAAAATCGTTGCGTAAGCTAAAGATTCCATTAGAACAGACTGACATTATCGCATTTTCTGTAACCATCACCCTCATTCCCCCGCTTATTTATTAAATTTTACCTCTGTATGATGCTTATGTCGTTGCTTTGTGCCAGATCAATATTGCGCCTAGTACTGCATATCCATGGAATGAATCGACCGACGACGTTCAATGCTGGAGTACTTGGTAGCTTATATACACTGTGTCGACGCTGTACTTAGCGAATAGCGTATCCTGCTCATCGTCTTCCATGTCGATCGCGTCGAGGGACATCTTACAAACATTCAGAGTCAGTGCTAGCTGCAAAGTGATACAAGAAGATTCTGTGTCGTACCATATACGTCTGAAACTCTCGTTTGCGACCAGCGCCTTCTATGTTCGAACATATTTCGGTCGCTGGAGGTATATCGTTTATGTTGCTATGCGGAGAGCCCCCGACGCCATACGAAGGTGCCGGTGATGATGACATTCTGGTGCTAGTAATACTAGTAGTTCAATAACGGGGTGAACAATTAAATTATCTAATCAGACAATTTTGATCGGAGTAACGGTGGTTAAAATTGACACACCTATATGTGCTAATCTGGAGGACATCAGATTCGGATGTCTCCAGTTTCAATGGGGTGTCAGGCCCCTGGCGCAGTCTTTCCATACTTGCTGCTTCCTACTTTGAGTGTTTCCAAAAGGCTTGCGTCTGAATCCGTTCCATCATCGTAAGTCGTGAGACGTGTTACATACATACTAATGAATAGAACGCGCCTCGTGCATGATCTATGTGATAAGTAAGTACTTTACCTCATACAGAGTGCAGACTTTACGTCTGGAAAATGATGGCCTTCTCTTTATAGACTATTATCATTGATCATGAACTACTTTCCACTGTCCAGGCTTGCAATTCGATGATCGATATGAAGGCATCCGATTATCATGATAAGCTAGAGCGTTGGCTTTAAAAACCGTCTGGTCGATATCCCATATAATCCGTCGCATACTCCCTGCCCGAGCAAAGAAGTCAGCCATCGTCTAGCCATGGGATCAGCTACCAAGGACCACGCTACTGTAGAGAAACCCGGCGGTTTTCCTTCTCTCTTGTCCAAGAAATTCAACATCACTGATATTAAGCAAGACGTGCTCAAGTGGGATCAGGAGTGGGAGGTGGCGATTGCATCTTCAACTGCGGCAGACGTCCTCAAGGAGATGTCTCGTCGCCTAGATGATTCTCTCTTTACTCCTAGTGACATGGAGCTCCTCTACAAGGGTCTCCGCAACTTCCAAAACCCCATAGCTGACATCCTGCGCAAACTGTTAAACAACGGTCACTTTGACACCGTCTGGTTGTTGTTGGATGCTGCTGAGCAGAAGAGACATGTTCTTGAAGGCCTGAAGGGGGCATCCGAAGCAGCTACGATCTGGGGCCAAGATTGTCGTGCTCTTTGCCCAGAGGTCACAGTTTCGAACCTCCTATCGCAAGGCGGGAAGGGCTTCATCGATCTTCTTACTCGTGTCTCGGAGATATTCGGGTCGTCCATTGAACCAGCATTCCTACCAAACTCATGGTGGGAACAGGCGTCGAATCTGCCAAATCCATGGTGGGGACAGGCCTCAGATGTTTCACCTCGAAAACAGATATCCCAAAGCACAAAGCTTGTGTTCGAAGTCGCGACTATCAATAGGAATAAGTTTATCGGTAATTGTTTCCCGCTCATCAGACATCATGCGAGTCTAAATTTCAACGAACAGGACATTTTTTTCTGTCCTCGACGATGTCAATTGTACATGACATTACCAATCGTAGCGAGGGGATGAAAGAAGTCCTGCACATCATGGAGAATACACAGGGATACGTCGCTCGATCTTTAGCACAGGTCAAAACGACTTTCAGGGAAAAACCTCTTATCCGCTGCGAAAACTGCACGAAGACGCCAGAAGACATCGGACAAGGTGCTCGCTTCATGGTGTGCAGTGTTTGCAAAACAAAACTCAAATTTGGGGTACACTATTGTTCTCAGTGCGTAGTAGTCCTATAATCTCGTCTTCTTCATAATTCCCTCATGACGTTGCATCTGCCAGATCCTGCCAGCAAGAACACTGGTCCGTTCACAAGAAGGCTTGTGGCAAAAAGAAAGTGACACAGGGTCTGAGCGGAACAAAGGGAGACTCCCTTTGGGCATTCAGCGACTCGGATCCCGTCGCCAACCTGATGCGTAACCTCCCAAAGAAGGATGGGAGATTCACTCTCAGAGATATTGGAGTGAATCCATGTAAAGGTAAACGTTCACCTGCTGCGGAGCGTCAAGCCGAGATGCTTGAGGCCGACAAGGACGCCGATTACTTCCTTTTCACGGCGAGCGGCAAACCGGTTCGCTTTGTGATCGATGATCTAGGCGCGAAAATGATCTTCCGGACTAATCGCGGTGTGGTCATGACGCAACCAACTGATACCACGGGTGTTAATGCTCTAGGGGAGTATATGCTCAAACTCATGAGCAATTATCCTGGATTGAGTCGGGACATCATCCTGAAGCAACTCTGTGCGGAATTTGGAGAGGACATCGCCGAAAAGGTCGTGCAGTTGGAGAGGGTGTCTCAAAAACGGGGAACCGACACGTTTATAGAGACTTGGTTGAAGGATTGGTCGAAAATATTCGGAAGTTTCTCTTGGCTCAAATTACTGTGAATATCTCGAAGTGGTACGCATTTCTTTCTTGTTTAGTCATGTGCGATTTCATTGATCTGCATTTGCAGTCTATGCGCATGTTTTGTATGTCAGGGATTAGGTTTTTGCTCGCGGCCACCAACCATTTTCTCCACTCTAAAAACTCCACTTGATTTCCCTACGTCTCTTGTTTTTGTGTTTTCCGATTATCTTCGAAGAAGTGTACAGTATCCGTTGGTCGAGTTGAACCTCATTCGTCTACATTCTCTATCTCGCGCTTGTCGTAGTCAACTTGTGCTAACATCCATTTCAATCGTCGCTAAGTTCACCACAAACGTTGGCTAGTATGCTATGCCTTGATTCATTGATCCCTTAATGTAGTATAAGACATTCGTGATCCTCGGGCAACGGGAATCAACAACATGCGGCCATCCTGGGCGCGCAAGCCACCATGTGCACGTGGGATGCGTTCTTATACAAGCGATATAGCAGGCAAGATATTTCTAGACGCCAGGTGGAGAATACTTGTGGCTATGGAAAGAAAAGGGGATGAATTCCGGATAAACGACGAGATGGGCGATGTGGTTGACATTTGTTGAGGTTAAAACTGCTTAGTAAAAACTGCTGAAGGGGCGGAAGTCTTGACTACAACGTTTACGCACATGTCCACAGGATGCCTACCAAATAACGATATCAAGAAGTGTTCAATGTTTCTGGAAGGCGAGGAGACACCATCAGACATAATTTTCCTGACTGCGGGAGTGCGGCAGGACAAATGGCTGAGAACCCATTTTTGCAGAATACATTGATTGAAGAATCAGCGCCCGCAACTTTAAGCCTTCGTGGACACTTGAGTCCACCATTACCGCCGGTGACCTTCGTGCAAGTGTGGATGGTAATGCAATGATATTAGTTCGCCCAAACCTATTCTTTTCTGTTGCCGGAACACTGAATCAATACCACGATAAGATATCCAAACGACCTTCTCGTGTTCCCTCCAATTTCCAAAACACCCGACAAGTGTTGATTGATGTTGATCACTCGGATCTTTTCCCGTGCTGAACATCGCTGCCAGTTGACATGCGTGCATGCTCGAGAGTAACCATGCCAGCTGCTTCGTCGGCGGCCACGAGCTTTGCGTGATATCCTCGGACACCAAGGATGAGGAGTGATCCCAGCACAAACACTTCCACAAGTACGAGAATTTGAAGAATGCCAAGATAGCTCCGACATAAGATGAGTCCTACAGAAACGATAAGTGGTCAAATGTAGATATCAGTCACAGATTGACGTACCGAAATCGGAGGCAGTAAGCCGAGGTTGAAGCAAGAAACAGCGGCAAAGTTAGGATGAGCAGAACTTCAGCGGAAAAAAACACATTTGAATTGCGAACTCACGCTGCAAAGTAAGCAAGTGAGTTTGATTCAACACTGTGAAACAGTCCTGGACGGTCCATCCTGTCGATGGTCGTCGCAGTTCCCGTAAATGTTTTATAACAATCCAAACTGCCAGACACAAGGCAAGGAGCTCCCAAACAGTGACGAGTATCCAAGTCTCGGCGATGAGAAGTTGGGTGTCTGCTCCAGAGTCGTGATAAGTGCACTGTTAAGTGCCAGAGAGGACTAGTTCTTCTGTATTTGAAGCATGAGTCGGGTGCACATTAAATGTTTGATCTATAATCAAAGCTTACCTCCTGAAACATGGCTGGTCGTTTTGCCAAGAAGAGTTCCACAGCAGATCGTGACAGCCAGGAAGACTACTACGAGAAAGGAGCATCTTTCTGGATTGTTGATACATGACGTGTAACCGAGTAATGATGATGAATTGCATGACGCTTCAATAAATATCACTGAAGGGACCACAGCTGTAGGTGAGTAGCTCATCGCCCAGCATGTTAAACACGAAGTAGGATGTCCAGAATTGAACAATCTCAAAAACAGTACCTGAAATCAGTGAAATCACAGCACTGATCGGAGAACTCAACAATTTTGAAACAAATTCGAGTGTTGCAGTCGTTATATTGAACCAATGAGGTGACCGATAATATTACTCGCCGTGACATAAGAGTGCAGTTGATTGGGCGGGAATGACAGAAATCGGTGCAGAATACTCACTACATCTGTCTGCGAGAGTGACGGGACTTTCCATGCATGCAGCCAGTTAGAAGACACAAGCGCGGTGTATCGAGGAGACATACATTAGTATGTTGGTGCTGATCATGGGAGATGAGTTATTAGCACAGTGTCAGCTTCTATGCATTGCATACATACATGGAGAATAACATTCCAGTGTAGCGCAACTAGCATGTTGTGGGGTCAGGACGGCTGCGCTTATAAAATAAGCTACGTACACCAAGATATAGGCCAGTCATGAGAGACCAGCGTTGCCTCTGCCCCGAATTACGTGGATTATGGTGTTGCTGTTCTGATATGGGTCTCTACCCAGAATAACTCAACCTATGAAACAAATCTTGATGAGATGGCTGCTCCGGTAATGGTATCAACTTACCTCTTGTCCAAATCCCAGCATTGAGAATACCTGGGACATCAACAATTCTCTCGATGAATATTGTGTTGCTAACTCCAATCACATATCACTGCAGTAGAGGATGCAACTGCGACCAAACTGAGACGTTACCAACATCATCCGACGTGTTCTCCATGAACCTATATAATATAGCTGCTAACACGAATTTTTTTGATTAGAGGCCACTAACTGGGATCGCTTGAGACGAAGGTCATTTTCAAGGAGCTGATCAAAAAGCTGTTCGTGATTTCTGGAAGCTGTTTTCAATATCAATGCCGTTCTCGAGAGGCTAGCACCACACTTCTATACCAGGCATCGGCGTGGTAACCTTTGCAAGAGCAGGATTGCTCGCTGTCTCAATAATAATAATTCCCGCTGTTCTGTCTCGTTCACCGTGGAGCGATGAATGTCTTATCACTGGGATCTATCTGTGATCACCATGCAGTGGAACAATCAAAAACGAAGGGAAATGATCCAACCACGACAGACAGATGACTCACCACTGCCACCGCCCAGAACCGCACTACAACACCGGAGTCCAAGCATGCCCTTCAATGTCCGAGAGGGGTGAGAAGATTGAGACTTGTGACTCGCCAGCGTTTGGGTTGATTTTGAGGTCTAGATACGGTTGCCCAGATATGTTCACTGCAGCTGCCTGCACGAGCGTGAATCGACACCGAGAGGATAAATTCAGGGTATAAACATATTGTTATCCAGACTGAATCTTGGTGCGGGCATTGCATGAAGCCCGTGTCTGCTTGCGATGTCGACATTCGTCTCCAGTGTGTGCAAACGCATCGGCAACTTCAAGAGGCAGGAGTGGATGTTGTGTCATGTAATTATTTGGTTCCGAAGACAAGCAAAAAGTTTGGCACACCCGTGGCTTCACCGGAAATCATGAACACAGGTAAAAGTCGCAGTTTTGAAACCGTTTGAAACTACAGACCTGACCTAGTGCCACTCGGAAATAATACATTGCTTGTTCTATCCCAATATTGAAGAGGACGTTGGTGGGATGTACGGAAACAAGGGTGTTGCATTACGAGGCAAATAGGTCTTCGATTTTGCTGGTAGGTGATACGTGCAATCACAGCGGGGTGAGGCGCAATAAACCGCGTTGTAGCTAGTATCACTGATCCAAGTGTCGAGAGCGGTACTTGCCGCCCAGCTGTAGTACGTGGGGCCTCGATATCCACTGTGACATATGATCCTCGACGTCTGTCAATTTTTGATATTGCCAATAGACATGATGGCAGTAACCTGACAGGCTCGGTGCTGTTTACGTTGTTTTTGTTTACATCATCACAGTTTGCACCAAACCTCCAACAACACTACTTGAACCGAAACGTCGACGTGGTGTCATGATGAAGTGACGGATACCAAGGACTTCAGAGGTGCGTTGCTGTTTTGCAGGTCGAGGATTACGGCCTCAGGTTAATAATACTAATTAATTTTATGGTAGGCGTTAAGGTAGTAACTGTTATATGAAAGAGGCGAGTGACCTGTCTGTTTGGTGCGTTTCGACCTGTTCTTTGTTTCATTTTTTGACTTTTCTGTTCTCTGGTATCTTGTTAATAGATTGGCAGATCTTGGATGAGCCGGTGCGCTCCCGGGACCCAGCGAGCGAGGTAGAGAGATCGCCTGATGGTCGATGACTCACACCTATATAGGATGACTGCACGATTTCGCTTGCTCCTGAACTAGCAACAACCCCTCGACAACGGCATATGCATTGGAATAACCCACGATGTTCACAGCTTTTAGAAACTCGGTATCTGAACATTCTACAATTCCACCCACACAGCTCCACACCCACTTTGATTAAATCAAGGGTAGTCGACGGCCTCGCCCGGTATTCTTTCTACTTGATTTCATGCCACAAAATTACTTCGGCATCGATCAAGGTCATCTGCATCAATGATCAAGAACGATTATTGTTCCGCATCATATCTATTTCAGCGATAAACATCGGAAGCGCTGTATATTCTGGTATATCTAAAACGATCACCATCGTTATACTTCACCAACTCGACTCAGTCTGCCGCTTACTATCCCTTGAATATGACCCTAGTCTCGAATGATCCTAGTTGGCTGCCGCTAATCAATTACAACATTCTTCTCAACGATAGAGTAAGCGGGAGTACTACATAGCCCTCCACGATTAGGGCTATGTCCTACGTAGGGTCTTACCCCAAAGGACAATAAACACGATTTAAAAAAATCCTTTTCAGCTATTTCGCAGGCAACCCTCTTACTAAGAATGATTTACAATTTGAACTGGTTTTGGTGAGCAGGGTCTCGTATCACACGAACAACAGCACAAGACAAGTGATTCGAGACAGAGGCAACTTTGGTGCCTCGTGAGTGTTCTATGTTTATATTTCGGCGGACGTAGATTATGACAGTTGGCAACTTGTGCTGACTTCAAAATGTTCTAGGTGCGTTACATGGGAATACTATTCCATACGGCGTTTTGGTTTCTGACTGGCAGCAGGCAGGGAATCTCTCGTCCATCTCGGTGACAGATGCTGATGAGTATTCCCACCGATAACTGACATTCTCATTCAAATAACCGTACTCTACATAGGGATGGGTGATGGGTGAGATTCTTGACCTGCTTGTTGGTTCAACATAACCACTTGCAACAACTGTAAGTTTGTTTGCTACGGCACCTTGTGCTTACGACTTTTGGGGCGCCTAATCTCTGATTGCCGACACTCGGATAAACGTCACTGAAAGATTTTTGTCATGTGTTTTTCAGTCTGGATTGTCCTAAAACATTTCCGTGAACTGCGACGATCATCCACAGGATCGACCAATCTATGACTGATGAGTTTGCACCTCACCACTCACCATTTCTACAGAACTAAACTTCCGTGGGAATCATGGCGCCTTGCGAATTTCCTTGTTCATGCACATTGCAGACGTTTGTCCTTGGGCCACGCTAAGCTTGTGGCTGACTGACTCCGACGAAGGGGCTGCCATGACTAAAATTGCTTTCCGGGAGCACGTACACGACATCAGCTACCGGTGGTGTGCAGCACGGGAAACGCTCAGCTGGTCGGGTACACTGGTCGGGTACATTGTATCTCCAAATATTGCTTGAACCAATACTCTCTGCCCGGCCGGTGTAGAAATCAATGACTAGCGTAGTTGGTGTTGACCCAGAGGTGGTAGCCCACCTGCGCAAATGCACAATTGGACGCGATTCGCTCATGGCTCATGGCTCTACCCTCTCTCTCCCGAGTGTCGTTCCCGTCGGTATCTGCCCTACGTTCCTGCCTCGAGGGCCTAGGCCCTCACTTCTGCTCCGCGCACACTAGCAGCCGAGGTGGTTATTTCCCCATAAATATAAGATAGAGCTTTTCGCTGATGGCCGCTGTTCTCCCCGTTTACACACACTCGAAGGTATCGCAACCATGTCTATCCAAGAGATCGGTTTCGTCAAACTGTTATCAAGCACTCAGTTTAAATCTGATGTTTGATTGGCGCAAGCAAAGTTTCAGATGATGGTGAGACTTCATCTCATGGTTTCCAGTCTATGTAGGACTAGATAAGCACCTAAACATATTATAGGCTTGGACGGGCAGAATATGTTTCCATGTGACCATTGTCAGTCGTGTGAGTATTCGTATCCTTTGACCCTTCCGTTGGTAACTAATTGTTGAGAACTTCGTGACGCCGACAAGAAGTGCGGTGACGCAAGTTCGTAATATGTCGTACAATTTTCGTTCGATCACCAACCCTGGCAAGATAACGAAACTCTGCAACTTATAACTATCTACGTCAGTGATCGACCTCACACCACGCTCACACCTTGAATTCGCCAATCGATCTGCACAGTCTCATGTCGGACGAAGAAGTTGCCTATGCCCTCCGATGGAACAACAATATAGCAAGTTCGTTAACTGACTTGTTTGTGAATAAAGCATCATGCTGAACTTCATCTTTTTTCCAGTAATGATTTTTGGATTGGTATCTTATGAGTACAGTCCGTAGCTTTCACAGACATTGCGCCGTAACTGAGCGCAAGATGATCTAGTACTTCACTTCGAGAAAGAGGTAACAACAAGTTTGTTTTCTCTTGGTCGAGTACTCATGCTCAAACCGTCGTAGGTCAAGTTTGTTTGGGTAGGTGTTCAATCTCAATGATATGATCAAGTTCCGGACACTGATTGAATGCCCAGACAAGACCGTGGTCGATGATGACGTGTCTCTACCTTGCTGTGAGTTCCTCATTGTCACAGTGCCTCGTGATTTTTTACTTTGCTGTTATGCTAGGTTCGATATTTTGGTATTTTCCTTGCAATGTACGTCGCGGTGGTTGTGTCCTTCAGTTGCTACATTGTAGGTTGACATCGACCCTAGGCTTTGCGCCTGTTGTATGTGATGTTGTGCCCACTGAGCCATCATTAACTGACTAGCACTAGGGGGAGGTCTAATGTACATTCCCGAACAGGTGAGTGTATCAGTGCTTTCTTTCTTTAAGGGATCCTGGTGGGTTGACACAGATTCAGTCGTACGTCAGAAGTTCATCTAACAGCTAAGCTTGATCACTGACTTCTCCTTTAGCTGCAAGTATGCTGTCTTCAACTTGAACTGTATTCGCTTACCACGCAACCGAAACAGGCTACGCTCTTGCCGTTCTATTGGAATGGGGCTTTTCAATTTATTTTTGGTTGGCGGAAGGTAAGTCATACGTTCTTGTATCTCACCATGTGTACCGATTTTCCATCCGCAGCCGTTCTCATCTGGCGTCTTTACGCTCTATACAACCAATCCAAGTCCATACTATATGTGCTAATCGGGTTGTTCCTACTTATCGTCGCGCTCTCGATAGGGATCGATATATTCTTATATAGTCGACCCGAAGCGTTCTCGGGTGAATACCTGCTTGGATCGGTTTGTGTGCAAGCTGACGTCTCGTTGTATAGTGAAAGAAATAGTAACTCCGAACGTCAATTACTGCACGTCTTCCTTCAACATAGGGCCTATGCCTGCGATCTATGCTTCCATCCCGGTCGTATGCTTCGATATATTCCTGGTTATTCTCGCCGTTCTCGTCCTCGTGAGACACCTTAGAGAACGAAGAGAAGTGCAAATGAAGCCTAACACATATGTGGTCCTGATCGTTCGATGTCATATTGTGTACTTCCTCCTGTAAGTTCACCTTCGCCTAATTGGTTCAGTGATTCACAAATTCCCGCTAGGAATTTGACAAACCAAATCTTAATGACGGTATTATGGGCCAACATTCCAGTACGATGATGCCGTTATTCTATAGAGATCAGTTCTAATAAGTACACCGACAGCCAGCAGTGATGAGTCTCTCGGAGGGGTTCATCAATACCGCACCATTTATTATTGCGCCTCGTCTGATTATCAGCATTTGGAATACGCATGCCAACGACGAGTGCGTACATGTCAGCACGACGTTCGAAGATTGTATATGTTGGACTTTGCCATCGACACTCGAGCAACACGAAATGGACTACGTATGATTCTGACCAGGATAAAGGAAAAAATATAGGATGAAGTGGTTGAAGCCCTTGGACTGGGTCCTGGCAAGCTCTTTAGTACACGAGAATAAGTAGTTCAGGGCCGAGTCTGTATATCTGTGCTATCTGGTGTGTAAAATAAATCGACGACTCTTCGGCGAATGCAGTGCCCGGGTGATTTTTGACGGTGCGGTCACTGAACTTATAACTGACGCCTCCACAGATGTTCAAACGTTCATACATTAACGTTTCAACGTTCAACTCCGCAAGAAATTCAGTGACAGGACAACTGAATACACCTTTCAGACGAATGCCTGCTCGTACAGCTCACAAGCGACTGTCTACTCTGAAATACTATCTAACAATTCGCATCGTTTATAACCATAATTTACATTCTAGTCCGTGCAAGCGTCCGCCGCAAGTCTAGCGTCCATGCAAGTAGACCGAAAGAATCCTTGTTCTCGTTTGAAGTTGTCATGTCCGTTTCCTCGATGCTCTGGTGTCGCATGCTTCCACAAGACAGCCGGAGGTCATAATGCTTGAGTACCCTTAACTAATATGAATCTACCTTGTTCGTGAATCCGATGTGCGACTCTTGGCCCTTCGATAGATCTGACTGGTTAGGGTTATAGTGAGAGCATATCGTGAGATGGACGCAGGGGGCTCGTTTTCCAAGTCTTCGATCTGAAGGAAATTGGTTTGTTAGTACTCTGTGGCCAGAAGGGAGGCGTACCTCGATATGACGTTTCTTGGAGAGCGCAAATCGAGACTCTTCTTCCAGATCTTCGACCTGAAAGAAATCAATGTCACAGGGTACTGACGGGAAAAAGTACGAAAGAAGCAAATAGCGGGTTGCTTTCTCTTGTTGACATGCTGTGGGACTTTACTTGCAGTGCCAGACCTGCTTTTGGACTTCTGATAACACACGTAGGCATGTAGCTGAGTGACGATGCTATAAAAATGGTCGGAAGCCGAGTGCCTTTCTTTGCGTTGCTAGTTGAGGGGTGATTGCTAGGCTCGTTAACAAATTTGGCGAGTTGGCGTAAACCCATCCTATCATACCAAAATAGAAGGTTAGTCGGCCAGAATAACTGTAGCCTACTTTGTTGATGCAACCATCTTTTTCCTCCTCTTCGTCTTCTGTGTTCAAATTGTTGGAGATCTTGTGCGCGAATCGTTTTGGTAAGGGCGAGATATTTGTTGGCAGAGATGTGAGCTATAACCTGCTCGCGTGGTATTCAGTAGCATATAGTCAGGTCAGAATAACAGGACGCGCTCGAAATTTGTTGTAACGGTCATTGTTGTCAGTCAGACCCATTGCCTCTTGTACCTTGTACCCTCGTGGAGGAGCTTGTCCCGCTCGACCCTTCGGTTTAGGGATTTTACGAGATTTGTGGTCAGGGCGATGAGCGTCGTGTTTCGCTTTGGCTCGAGTTGCTCATAATTAAGTTCAGCCTCAAAGACCGCATTTTCGTGGACTTTGTACTGGGCATGATGGTGGTTATAAGTTAGTGGTAACTGGTGAACAAACGCCGATTGAGTACTGGGGGTAAGATTGTTGACGTGTTGTTTGCGTTTCGTGTCTGTCGCATTACGTAACCATTCAAGCTCGCCCTAATCTTGGATTTCCATACTTATTATGGACAGACCCAAATTTGCACCTACAAATTAGGTGCCCTTTGAAAATTTATATGGGCGGCCTGACACTTTGGGCAGAATTACGCGACGCTTCTATGATATGTATCCGTCTTCGACGTCCGGCAACTGAGCAACAGACACATACTTGGCACTCCCAAGAATTTGGAGAAGCCATTCGAGTCCCCTTGCGACTCAATCGCTGCTCCCTGAGGCTTGAGAAACTCATTGGGATGTTTCTTTTGAACTCAGAACTGATGCACTCGGTCTGATATTGATTTCAGAATTCGAATCGTCTTGTATTATCGCCGCAGTAATTCAACATCTTTCTCTACAAATATACAAACACTATCGTACTACTGGCGCGTTGATGAGGTATATGCGTCTAAATGTAATGCAAGTCATAACCCAAACAGATATCATGAAACGGATATCATGAAGCAAGAACGTAAGATGACACTAAGCATGCAATCGCTCATGCCTTTGGTGCACGTGCATATTTGCGACGGAACTTGCTGTCTACGCTCTCGAGGTAGAATGTGCCAGGCCATATGTTCTCGATGGAACCCTCTGGCGTGTAGTTCACAGCGTTGTGGTTTTTCTCGCGAAGCTTTGAGAAAATAAATTAGTTAACTCGCGTTGAGACGAACAAATACGGGCACTTACTGTGAGGGCGCCAACGTACTCCTGGCAAGGCACGAGCTTCATGCTTGCCAAGCGAGCAAGCAAGTCCATCTTCTCCCGGATTTCTGAAGTGTCACCCTTGACATGGAGAGTGAAGAAGCTGGCAGCGCAACCAGAACCGAACGCGAACATGCTCAAACGCTTGCCCAAAAGCTCGGATGGTGTAACGGAAGAAAGGACAGAGGCAAGGCAGCCGTAAAGCGAACCTGTGTACATGTTACCCAAACGTTTCGAGCAGGCCATGCCAGGCTCGACTTTCTTGGCGTATGTTGCCTTCGAGACACCGATGAAGGTTTTCTCGAGGTTCTTGTCAGTGAGGGAAGCGGTGTATGAGATTGCGAGGGCAGATTCAGGGTTAGCGACATTGACGAAATAGGGCGAGGAGGGGTTTGCGAGGAAGTCATTGTAGAAAAGACGACCGAGACCCTTTTGAACCTGCTTGCCGTATGGGCTGTGGAAGATAGCATAGTCGATGTCATCAATGGAGAAGGAGGTCTGGGATCCCTTGCCATTCGCGTGACCGTTGAGCTGAGCCTTCTTAGCTTTGGCAGTCTTTTCACGGAAGCGCGAGTATGCAGCGTCCAGTGCAGAAGTGTAGGTGGTAACGGAAACAGGTCCGTCGACCTCAGGGTACTCCGAGTCCAATCGGGGCTTGTAGAAATCGTATGTGTTTGTCATGTGATTACCGTGTATCGCTGTAAGTTCAGACATGGAATATCAGATCTGTGACCATTACTCCAGGAGCATCGTGGAAACGAGCCATGACGTCCGTATGAAATGAAATGAACGTACGTTCGACAACGACAGGTGCGTTAGGACCAATGAGAAGAGCGACAGCACCAGCACCACCGGCTGGGCGTGCAGCACCTTCAGCGTAAATAGCAATGTCACCACCGACAACAATAGCATTGCGGCCGTCCCACGAGGTGGATTCAACCCAGTTGACCGCATTGAAGAGCGCAGCAGTGGAACCATAGCACGCGTTCTTGGAATCGATACCTTCGATGTCGAAGTTACCAGATTCTGAGAAGAGGTCCATGAGGGTGGTCTTCACGGACTTTGATTTATCGATGATAGTTTCAGTTCCGACGTCAATGCGACCAATGGACTTGGGGTCGATGTCGTAACGCTCAAGAAGACCGGAAACAGCTGGAAGAAACAAGATATGAATGTTAACGCGTGCAATGACACAGTGACACATACCATTGAGAGCAAAGGAGTTAATGTCTTCCCGGTCATCGCAGCAAGCCATGTACTCCTGGCCGAGACCAATAGTGTACTTTCCTGCTGGGACACCATCAAAGACCTCGAGGTCAGCCTCAGATATGCACTGAAATGACGTAAGATGAGATATGATTCATAGAACTAATAGAAACGTTACCCTGTGGGGGAAGTAGACCTCCATTGCAAGGATACCGACATCCTTTGGACGAGGAATTTCCTGCTCGGAGGAGACTGAGGAAGCAGGAGGAATGGCCATTTGTGTGGATATTGGATTGAAAGGACAAGAAATGGGATTTGTGGATATGGAGGCGAGGGGAAGAGGTTATATAGTAGTCATGATATGGGTTGCATGACCCGAAATAATATAACGTTCAATTGATCTTCTTTGGAAATTTTATGGTACGATTCACTTTATGGCGTGTTTCACAAAAAAAAAACCTGCTGGCGGCGATCACCTTCCTCTTCTGCTCCGAGTCTCTCCAGGCGCTGTCGAGGATCGAGCTGGCACTTTGTGTTTGCTTTCATGTTGAATCATATCTTGAGGAGTGCTCTTGAAGGTGCGGTTGACGCAGACAAGTACGGTGACACGCTAGGTGAGACTTCCTTGTTATCTCATCATTCTTTCGACTATAACGTATTATGATTTTCACAAAAGTAACCGCTGAAATGATACGACACTCTCCTCTGAGACATGCTTAACTGTAATTTGCCATTCTGATGGGCCATGGTCGGCCTCAGACCGGAAGCGATGAGCACATTACATACAGGACTCTTGCGAATAGCAAAGTCACGGATTGCCGAACTCTCTTGCAGATAGGCTGTGGATAACATGCAGTGCCGAGCGCCCATCCGGCCCATGGCACCATGATAATATCATCGCATATATCATCGCCTTCCGACTTTCTGATCTCAGAACGTACGAGCTGCGCTCCCTATAACCCCTCATTTATTCAATTTCTCGAGAACAGTGCATCCGAGTCGTTTCGAGAGCAGGGGTTATGTGTCAACACGCAGCCTGATATGAATCGTTGGTGGTGCCTATCATATCTAGATTCTCATGGTCATATCTGTGCCTCTTCAGCTCGACCCTAACGAAAGGAATCACTCGGTCGCCCTACCCTTGGACCACTATCGTCGATTCATGGCGACTTTCCGCCACTTTCTCGGTAGCTCGCGATCGAACCCTGTACCAACCAAGTGCACCACTGTGTATTTTTTAGATAATCTGTTATGCAAATCTCCAGTCAGCCTCCATGTCCGATGACAATCAGGTCAGCCAACCGTTATGCTACTCACCTCCTCATTGCTCAGGTCAACACCACATTTCTACCATGCCAGCAGCCGTGAAGCGTACTTCCACAACCGCCCTCGCCCGTCTTTCATCTGTTTTATCCACGATGCCTTCAGACACTTACTATCCACCCGGCGGCCTTATCAATATTAACCACCCTCCAATCATTCACAATCAGCTTTGCATTTCGCTGTCTGACCCGACTCTTGTGACAACAGAGCTCCTCACTTTACGCCAGGTGGCCCACCGACGTAAGCAGGAGGAAACTGTGAACTCGAACTACCAGCCTGGCACGACTGCGATGCGATACCTCACAAAGATCAAATCGTTCTGCACTATTTCGCTTGGGAAGCACCGATCCTTCTCTGCGAACTGTGCCTCGCCAGCTTGTATTTCGCTGTCCGACTCGACTCTTGGGACAACGAAGGTCTTTACCTTGCCCCAGGTGGCCCGCCAACGTAAGCAGGAGGAAGCCATTCGGAACTCTAACTATCGACTTGGCGAGACTGCGATGCAATTCCTCACAAAGATCTGCACAATTGCGTTCGGGAAGCCTGGAACCCTCTCTACGAACTGTACCCAACCGTCATACAACTTTCTGTCTGATGCCTTGGAGACTATCATAACGATCCACTCTCTCAGTTCGTTGGCAACGGCAGACGCGGGTGACACCTTCGTCACCGCAGATGAGCTGTCTGTATCTCTCTGTTCTGTATTGTTCTCCCATCCTTACATATATTGACGTAGCATCCACGTCTCCAATCTCGCACCCTTAGCAAGTGAAGCTATCAGGGAAGAACTGTACATCCGCGGTTATCTCAGCCGACCTGATCAGGACAATCGTTTTCTCCGCCAGCCACTATGTATTGTCGTTCCACGGCTACTCCAGGTACTCCATGACCGCTGGCCGAAGCAAGTCGCATCTGTTCCCGTATCCTCCAAGAGCCCTCAACGTCCGTCTCCACAAGCTATTGGCCGGCGAGGGGGCCTCACAGTTGCAGAGGCGCTCAAGGTCGGTACACCTTTGAGTGAATCGTGTGAACTGTGCTTACTCCATAGGTATAGTCTGCCAATATTGAGGAGAGTCCTCGTACACCCACTCCGACGAGACCATTTCCTAGTGATCAGTCGATCTACTGGTCTTGCGTTAATCCATCTCCATCTCCTTGTGTCCAAGAAAGCCCCATGTCGACCACCCAGTTTTGCGATCTCTGTGAATACTCGTACATCACGTCGCATACTACACCTCCTTCGTCACCGGAGCTCGCGGGCCTCAATGAGAAGAGCGTTTTGGGTACGATGAGCTCCTTCTCTGAAGCAGCTTTGCGGTCCTTGGCGCCCCGAGTTGCATTGATGAAGGCAAAGCGTTCGTGTACGGAGGTGGATGCAAGGAGTTTTCAAAGGTTGCGGTATGGGAAAGTCTGCCACCATCTTGTCTGATTATTGTGGCGTTTTGCTCGTCAGAGCTCGAATGGTCTTTATATCTTCACTTTGGGTTCATAATACCAATTCTATGTCCCCATGCTGTTGAGAATAACGCTTAGCGTTTGTTTGACAACAGCAACAGCTTTTTGAAACGGTTCTACTAGTGCTGTTGAGGTGAGAGAGGTTCTTGACACCGCACTGCTTCTCGCTCGGCACTCACGTTAACACAGCCTTCCAGATGCTACCCATGCAGAAGGTCGACGGTTTGACAGGAAACCCATCACAGCACTTGAATAGACCGTTTGAAGTCGGTGCCTGCCTCCGCGTGTGCCTCTCGGATACGCTCCTCTCTCACGTCGAGCCTCGCTGGCGCTGGCGTTTGCGGCACGGTGATCTACACACCACTGCCACATCCTTCTTGCATCCACTCAGAGCCCTGGCGTAGAGACGAGATCGGAATGCGGAATGTCAGACCCAAGGATTCGGCATCGCGTGTCAATCAAAATCATGTTATATTTGACCATCGAACACTCATTACGGCAATAAGAACCTGGGTTTATACGTACGTCACGGTTGCTCATCTGCCTCTTTCTATTCTATGAAATGCGCCGGACGTTTCAAGGGCACGACTCGAGCCCTCATCCTTGCTACCGTGTTGAAAACATTGAAAGTTGTTTTTTTTTTGGGGGGAGGAGGTTCAAGGAAATTGTGAACGGAGGAATACGAAGGTGGCGTAGAACCACTGATCACGAACAGCCTTGCGGCAGTTTCATGTCATGAGCTCATGGACTAACGGTATTTCACTGATTAGGCTGTGTAGTGATTGATCCTCGCCAAGTCAGCGTTATCTAGGACGCAATCGCCTCCCACCTCGAGTCTGCAAATTCTCGATTCCCTTGTTCTTGACCACACCTACGTCTCTTCCTACCATCTTCATTTATTAGGTATGCAATTGTCACGCTTCGTTCGCTTCTTTCTGTGTATTGCTTCTTGTCTATCTGTTGCGCGGGCGTTCAGTATGACTGTTGGGACTCCCTCTCAATGCGATGATCTCACTGTTTCGTGGACTGGTAAGCGCATGTCTAGTACGGTTTGTATATACTCCTGCTGAACTTTATCGGGATTCTCAGGTGGGCAAGCACCATTTGAGATACTTTTGACTCCCGTTCGTCGGCGCTAGCGTCTCAAGCGCATCGATCGCACGCTAATATTTGTGTCTTACAGTCTTTGGAAACGTACCAGAATATAACTGTACCAGCATCAGCCTTCAGCAATGGCAAAGGCTCTTATTCAATATCGCAATTGCCGTTGTCGATGGGAACACTGTTTATACTCACTATGTCTGACGCCACCGGATTTGGTTCGGGTGGGACGACAAACCAATTAACTGTTGGAAACCCTGTTGCAAATAACAAGTGCAGTACTACAGTTTCATCACCTCCTTACGAGTTTGGTTTATCGCCATCCCAGCTAACGCAATGCAAGTAAGTTTAGTTCGCTGGCCTACTTTTTGTGGCACTGACCTACTACTACTGCAGTCAATTTACCATTGCGGTCGATAGTGGTGCAGTTCTGCCCCTTACTATTGTGGTCAGATCATCTCCAATTCTATCAGAACAATTTACTTATCTTGCCACAGCAACTTATTCCCGGCGGACAACCAGTCGTATTCAATTCCGTGAATAGCTACACTTTGACCTCGGTCGTAAATGTAAACACAGGGACGAACCTCCAGTATTTTGTCACCGACTCCACGGGCAGACAAGGTGGTGTCTCTGGGTTCGAGCAGGTCTTAGGGTCGAGCAATTCCTCGTGCCTAAGCGCCAACTCGCCGTCGTCTACTGCAGGCATTTCTGCTACGGCCACGGCTTCACCATCATCTAGTTCAAGCAGTTCACCGAGCAGTTCATCAAGTAGTAATGTTGCTCTTATCGCAGGCGCGGCGGGCGGCGGTGCGGCGTTCCTTATTGCATTGACCATCCTCGGCATGTGCTTCTTGCGTAAACGGAGAGCGTCTCGCTTGCTGGACGTTCAGTCTTCAAGCCTGCAGCGTACAGATCCAAAATACGAAGTCAGCCATCATAGTGACGTTCCGCCACAATTTCCTTTCCCATACAAGACAAACCCCCTCAGTTACCATACCCGACCCATTCAACCCAGCCTGAGAACCCAGTCAGACATGACCAATTCGTCTGCTGGCAACTTCGCAGTTAGCGCCCCTCGCTCATCATTCCACCAGACGCAACATTCGCACCAGAGCTCCAACACAGACTTTCCTGTCTACGGAGATGCTCGAAGTTCGACTATGTCATCCGCTTACAACAGAACAGCTGCAATGTCTCAACCAACATCACCAAACTACCCATTACCATATCCTGTCGGCTACCCTCCACCCATTCGACCTGGAAGCCAATCGCCCCCTCTCAATGCGTCCACCGGAAACTTCACAGTCAGCGATCATCCCACGCTGTTCAATCAGAGACTCCATTCACGCCAGAACTCAAACGCAGACTTTTCTGTGTATGGAGACACTCGAAGTTCGGCTATGTCATCTGTTGACAGACGAATGGCTACCGTTGCTGAAACATCATTACCGTTGCCATGGGAGACAGATTCTGTTAGCTACCTTGGTCCACCCATTCAATCTGGATCCAAACCAAGCCCTATTAATAATGCGTCTGTCGCCAACTTGGTGGCTAGGGACCTTCCCGCACCCGTCGAGCATATGGCTGTGGGGCCTCGACCAGCATCACCATTACCACAGAAGACAGACCCTGTCTACCTTGCTCCACCCGTTCATTCTGGATCCCAATCAATCTCTACCCAAGCGTCTGCTGGCAACTTCGCAGTTAGCAACCCTCCCACACCCTTCAATCAGACACAAAATTCCCGTCAGAGCCCTGACACAAACAGCTTAGCTGTGTACGGAGCATCTGGAAGTCAATCTATGGCGTCGGCTAGCGCGCAAACAGCCGCGACGGCGACTGGTCAAGCAGCCTACCAACCTCCTGCTCGAATCATTGTACATACTGACGCTGATGATATTATACCAGACGACAATGGTGTAGTTGAACTTCCGCCGCAGTATTCAGAGCATCGGGGAGTTCGTGCCTTGTAAACTGAGTCGGCGTCATGACCTACGTCTCCACACTCTTGAGTCTTCTGACATGCATATACCTGTAGCGTGTTCGTTTACGCATAATTTTATATAGTTGGAGTGTCTTGTCTCTAATAATGAAGTACAAGGGTATCGTGCTCCTACTTTGAATTGGAGCGTCTCATGATAATATATAATGACATGTACTTAGTGAAGCACTGGGAAATGCGGTCTCATTCTTAAGATACGAAGCGTAGGATCTAGATCTGCTGGAGCAAAGAAAAATACAACTACTTTCCATGGTACTGTAAAATGTAACAACAGGAAATCAATATGCGATGACAAGATAATGAGTGTGACATGTTGCATAAATCTGGCAGCCTCAGACTGGTTACTGAGTTGTCACTAGAGCTTCAAAGAGATGGTCCTACATACGCAGGTCAGGTTGTGAGTCCGAAACCACTGTGAACACACACCTTTGCAAGTTTCTCGCCTTCAGACAAAATAGTGAGGCAAGACTGCAGATCCTTCACACACCATTGCCTTTCGAGCCAGGAGAGGAGATGACGATCCCAGAAAGACTTGAATATATGAGCAAGCTTCTCGCCCCATGGATTCGGAGCTCGCGAGAGATGGACGGCCCAGTTTTGACATGCGTAGTTGAAAACAGGGGAAGTTGATCGACTTCGTTCGCGTGCATCGTTTGCTAAAGTTGAAAAGGCCTGCATTGAATGAATGATCTCGATGTCTGGTGGAAAACAACCTCGCGGTAATGCAGAGGTGGGATGATCCTGGTGCCTTAACACGAGGAACACAGGAAACACCAAGAAATTCGGCAAGCTCTTGAACTGCTGGATGGCTTGAAAAGCCGGCTGTGAAAGCAATTCTGGGATGATTATGAACTGTCTGATTGCTTCCAATGTGTTCGAAAATTCCTCCATTGTCACCCAGACAGTTGTCAACCGCCATGTTTGACCATGTGAGGTCTGCAGCCAGTCTCTGCCACCCTGTGTCTGCAGCCAATCTCGCGCGCTAGGGGTCTGCAGCCAGTCTCTGCCACTCTGGGTCTGCAGCCAGTTTCCGCCACCCTGTGTCTGAAGCCAATCTCGCGCGCGTGGGGTCTGCAACCAGTCTCTGCCACTCTGGGTCTGCAGCCAGTCTCTGCCACCCTGGGTCTGCAGCCAATTTTGCACGCCTGGGGTCTGCAACCAGTCTTGCCCGGCCGGGGTCCGCAGCCAGGCTTTCCCATCCCGAGTCTGCAGCCAGTATCGCCCACCATAGTTCAGCCAGTGACCCCTTGGAGTCTGCAGCCAATCTCGGCCACCCGGGGTCTGCAGCCAGTCTTGCCTGCCCGAGTGCTGCACAAAGCCTACCCTGCCTGAGGTCTCCAGCCGGTCTTGCATGCTCTGTGTTGGTAGCGTATCTGTCCCCCCATTCATGAGCAGCCTGTCCTGGCCGTAGCGCCAGTCTGGTTCGTCCTGGATGTACAGCGGGTGATGCCTAGGCGTCTCTAACGGCTCTTGCTCCTCTCGCCCACCTAAGGTCTGCAGCCACTCCCACCTGTTATGGGTCCGCAGCCACTCCCACCCGTCATGGGTCCACAGCCACTCTTTCACTCCTTCAGGCTGCAGCCACTCTTTCGCTCCTTCAGTCTGCAGCCACTCTTTCGCTCCTTCGGTCTGCAGCCACTCTTGCCCACCTAAGGTCTGCAGCCACCCCCACCCGTCATGGGTCCACAGCCACTCTTTTGCTCCTTCAGTCTGCAGCCACTCCCGCCCATCCTGGATCCGCAGCCACTCTTTCGCTCCTTCAGTCTGCAGCCACTCTCGCCCATCCTGGGTCCGGAGCCACTCTTTCGCTCCTTCAGTCT
Source organism: Suillus placidus (assembly GCA_016628565.1). NCBI lineage: Eukaryota > Fungi > Basidiomycota > Agaricomycetes > Boletales > Suillaceae > Suillus > Suillus placidus. The sequence continues at coordinate 118,044 of JABBWD010000044.1, forward strand.
GCAGCCACTCTCGCCCGTCCTGTGTTCGCAGCCACCCTCGCCCGTCCTGGGTTCGCAGCCACTCTCGCCCATCCTGGGTCCGCACCCACTCTTTCGCTCCTTCAGTCTGCAGCCACTCTCGCCCGCCCTGGGTTCGCAGCCACCCTCGCCCATCCTGAGTTCGCAGCCACTCTCGCCCATCCTGGGTGCGCACCCACTCTTTCGCTCCTTCAGTCTGCAGCCACTCTCGCCCATCTGAGGTCTGCAGCCACTCCCACCCGTCATGGGCCCACAGCCACTCTTTCGCTCCTTCAGTCTGCAGCCACTCTCGCCAATCCTGGGTTCGCAGCCACTCTCGCCCGCCCTGGGTTCGCAGCCACTCTCGCCCGTTCTGGGTGCGTAGCCACTCTCGCCCGCCCTGAGTATGCAGCCACTCTTTCGCACCTTCAGTCTGCAGCCAGGCACACCCATCCAGGGTTTCTAACCAGAAGTGTAACTCTAAACCGTGATTTCCGCCAAGCCACAGCAAAGTTATAAGTGCCTGTATTGGCTCCGGTGGCTGAACAATGAAGGATAATGAGCGTGTTAAACTCTGTGGATCCTGGAGATCCTGAAGATCCATAGCTTGGCTCTGCCTATTCAATTCTGAGAGCGAATCTAAGAGGGCCGTGCTTTCTGGAATGTCGCGCACCATGAATTGGAAAGAGGAAAGTGCAATTAGGGAGTGCGGTGATGTGAGAAATTGTACTTGAGGGAGGCTGCAGTTGGAGTGGTGGGAAACATAGTCACGAACGGACGAGTGGTAAATATTCACGGGGAGACTGCTATCAGTAGGAACATCCAGGATGGACCGTAGCTGCGCCAATGCTGTTTCAACATCCTTGCCCTCCCCAGGGCCAAGAAGTTTCGAGATTTGTGAAACTGGCAGAGGGTCTACAAGGGCAGCGACAACAGACAAATGCATGTATGCCCGCTTGGGGTCAGCGCATGTGGAGAGGATACGGTCGTATAACTTGTACACCTCCGTGCCTGGTAGCAGTTCACTCGTCAACTCAAGCATGAGCTGAAGCCGATCACGGGGATCATTGTGTCGGTCATCGATAAACTTCATCATTGTAGACGCCACGATGAAACGTCTGCCAGCTCGGATCGCCAGCTGCTCAAGTTGACCCTTGGTTGGCTGCGGAAAAGCGGAACAGCGACTTTGCAGCTTTCTGAAGGAATGCTCCAAGTAAAGATAGATGTCCTCGTCAACATCTGCGCCGTCTAGCGAGATGGTGGCTGCAACTCCTTCCCCAAAAATCTTCACTGGTATCTCGCAAACCAACGGGCGCACATCTTCGTTCTGCATGGTTTCAGAGATATGCGCCTCCGAGCGACTTGTAATCAGAATGTGGGTCACAGGCAGATCAGGATCGTGAAGAGCTTGGGCAAGCAGGGAGATGAGTTCGGCAAGCTCGCTTTCGGATTTATCTTCATAGAGGGAGTCGAATGTGGATTGATCGAAGGATTCGGGTGTGCATTCATCAAGGGCATCAACAACGAATGTCAAAGGCGGACACTCTTGCAGTCTGAATTTAAGCTGCCGCAGAGGTTGAAGAAACAACGCCTCCATCTGGTCGCGAAGAGCCTTGTCTGGGTGTAAAAGGGCAGGATTATCCCTGATAGCTTTGTCCACGTGTGTTTTGACGCTGGGGAAATTGATGGCCAGCTGGTAGGCAAGCGTCGCGAAGAAATAACCAGTCGTGCGGCGTTTCGTGTACTTGCGAGAGAAAAAGAATGTTCCTGCAAGCCGCTTTTCTCTTTTCGTCTCCTCTGTCATCTTCAGACCTCTCATCCTCTCAGCTACGGTGAACGCAACAGCAGATTTTCCGACGCCTGCTGTGCCATGGAGCCAAATGAGTCGACTCTTCTCTTTTTTAGTGTCCAATAACCCGTAGATATAGTTGAGAAGGACCACCCTCGTTCCTTCCAAACACTTTGGATGGGGCCGGCGTTCACCAGAGTCATATTCAGCACCCTGCACAGCAACTTGGGACAGCTTCTCCCAAGTTCCTTCAGACATGCACGGGAACTGTTACCAAGGTCAGAATTGAACAAGAGAGGGGATGAACGAGGGATATACTGACGTTGACTCCTTGACAAGGGTTGATGATGAATCGTGACACAGAACGTGAGATGGAGTGGAATGACTCTGAGAAGTACTAGTAGTAGTCGACTACGACAGTGGTTAGAAATCTGGTTAGTACCTCGCCGCTTGCAAGGCCGCTGATCCAATTATCAAAGGCTGCTTCAAGGGTGGGTACTGAAATTGGGAACGATATTTCGGCGTAGTATATCTTGGTCTGTCCAACGGTGATGAGTCCTTGAATAGATGTAGAAGCTTTGCTGGATGATGGTGGAATGCAGTTGAAAGACGACTGCCAGGGCGCTTGTTGCAGGACTGGCCGCGCCGAGGCTCCCGGGTGCGGGCATGCCTAACACAACTAGTAGACATTGCCGTTCTCAGAAATCGAGAGACATGATTCGTGTCGCCGCAGACAAGTCGTATGCCAGTCCAGCCTCCGCTCAGCACTAACGGGCCTGATACCTACATGAATATTGGCCGCAAATTGCAAACTGGCTCTGATTTTGCTCTGATTACGCTATGAAGGCTATTTACTCTTTGAAAACGAACAACATCAGCAAATATTGCGGCTGAGTCAATCGCAACGCTCGAACTTCAATCAAACCTTGTCCATAGCCTACGTTTCATCGCTCACCACGCTCCCAACAAAGCTCCATGACATGCGGCAGCCTGCCTTTTGATCATTGCTTGGTGGCACGAGATTCATGTGACTCGCTCAAGTACTTGTGTCAAATAATGTGAAGCAGTGTTGCACGTTGCACCGTCAATAGATCCTCCATGAAGATCAGGCGTGCAAACTGCATGCCTTGCCCGCGAGTCATAACACGAAGGGTATATCTTCTCCCGTCTGACTTACTATCTACATTCCCCTCTGATCACTCTATTCCAGAAATTTCTCCATGTCCCAATTCGTGGGGGCTGCGCCTCTTTCTATCGAAGTTTCCTCGTTCCGCGCTCCTTTCGATGCCACAGATGCAGATTTGATCATTCATACCTCGGATGACGCAAAGTTTGCTGTCCACAAGATCTTCCTCACTGTTGCGTCTCCGCTTTTGAAGCGTTTTCTGTCGTCAGGGTCGTCCTCTCCATGCCCACCGTTTGAAGGGCTCGTCCTCAAGCGCGACGGTGATCACGCCATCATCAAACTCGAAGAAGACGCCCAGACAACTGAGAGGGTGCTGCAATATTGCTACCCCTTCTCTAATCCTGTATTAGCAGCCTAAACGATGTGCAGGCCGTCTTGGAGATGATGAGAAAGTTCGGGATGAAGGGGCTGATGGACAGAGTCAAGGGCTTGCTTGTACAACAGGCATTCCTAGACGATCAGCCGCTGCGCGTATTCGCCATCGCATACCGTTATGGTTTGGAAGATGAAGCCCGCATAGCTGCGAAGTATACAGTCCGCCAGCCCTTCTTCACTCCCTACGTCGAAGAGCTGGAACATATCCCCGCCTCTGTCTACCATCGCCTCCTCCAGTACCACCGAAAGTGCAGTGTTGCTACATGCTCGCTGACAGCCGACTTCTCCTGGTTTCCCGGCTTCGCATCACGCTGGGTATGGTTCCAATGCGATGACTGCGTTCATCACCCCCTATCGTGGCCTCTTTCTGATGGGAAGATATACGAAGTAAATGCATGGTTCATCGAGTTTATGGAGCGCGCCAGGAATGTTCTTCGTGAGCGCCCTTGTGGTAAGGTCGTTGCAGATCCATTCTTGGTTGCGGAATGTTTGGAAGCAGCATCTGGCTGCCTCACATGTCGACCAGCTGCATTTCTAGATCTCAGCGTGTTTGTTGGGGAACACTTCGCTGTGGAGATTGACAGGGCGATTGATACTGTGAGTACGTTGGACTGGTTTTTTTTGGTGTACACTGATCTTTGCTGTCCTAAGGTGGAGCTAGATATCACATTTAGCTAGATATCTGCGGTTTATTTAAAATACAAAACACCACGCTGTCACCGAACTGTTTTAATGCCACATTCCCTGCTAATCTGGGATCGACCCTAAAGAAAACTGGCTCGTGTCGACTGCTTTGCAACGCTTAAATACAGTCAAAGGCATTAACTTCTAGCTACCTAGCCCATCACATGCACGACCTTATCTTGGCTACCCACTCAGTCACCATGTCAGATGCTGAGGAACCAATAACCACTGCTACAGCACCATTCGACAATCCTGACGGCGACATCATCCTCCGTTCAACCACTGACCGTGTCGACTTCCATACTTTCAAATTCATTCTTTCGCTGATGTCGCCTATGTTCAAAGAAATGTTCACGCTACCTCAAAATGGTTTGCAGTCGGGCATATCGTCTGTACCTGTCATTCCTGTAGCTGAGAGCAGCGCAACCCTCGAATCCCTTCTTCTACATTACTACCCTGCCGCAACCCCAAAAGCCTTCAGTAGCTTCTCTCATGCTGTGGCTGTGATGGAAGCGGCCAAGAAATATGACATGCAAGTGGTCCTCAGCCGCGCAGTAGACCGTGTTTTTACTCAGTTTATACCTGATCGCATTCTCGAGCTATACGCTCTGTTTTGTCAATTCGGATGGCAGGATCATGCTCAGATGGCAGCTACCCGGGCACTCGAGATCAAAGATCTAGGACGACCCAGCCATGTGTTTAAGGGGATGCGGAACATCACCGCGTTCGATTACCACAGGCTCCTCGCATACCATCAGGAATGCGGTGCCGCTGCTCAACAGGTTGCGAAATCTCTTTCCTCACGCAATGCCTATCACACGTTGCAATGTGCCAAATGTAACAAGCCGGAGAAGTCCTTGTTTTGGACGGGGAGACCGTCATGGTTTGATGAATATCTGGATAAGAGTGGGAAGGAGTTATTGATAAGACCTTGCGAGTCGACATTATTGGAGTCGGCATCTTACATCAACGCTATCATCAAAGCGATTGAAGACACTAAGTGCAGTGGTTGCAAATACAAGTTCGTCGAGGGTATAGACGGGTTCCGTGCTTTGTATATCGCACAAGTAAAACGGGCGGTTGCGAAAGTGAGCTTTCCCTGTTGATCGATTCATCACCGATTCAATGCTCACCTTATGTAGGTGAAATTGGCGGATGCTGATTAGTAAACTACTTGTCGATCGTGTTGCTGCTGTACGAGTTGCATCATACTATCAGAGCTGGCGTTGTAGGATACCGTACTATGATAGTACTAACTTGACGCCGATGATCGAGTGGCTCTTGGAACACCTCGGCTGAGATGGAAAACAAGTTGACATGATGGATATGACCCAGCAGTGTGACCATACGTTAAGAGATCTGAGAACTTAGAACTTAGTAGCTATAGAAGACTGAAAAGATAATGCCTGCCAGTGCCAGCTCAGAGCCTGAGCTGTGCCACGGGCTCACTTGTGCATTATGTAATTTTAACCCCTGTCCCGCGATGCACCAATTTTCCATTTCAAATTTTCGGTCTCTCCTTCGAATTTTGCCTACCTTGCCCCACAGCGGCCAACATCTGGCTGCTAGCTTATATATTGATCGGCTGCTTTCATACTAGTTCTTAGCATGTTTATTGGGGAACACTTCGCTGTGGAGATTGATGTTGTAAGTACTACGTTGAAGCTGGTTCTTTTGTGTGCTGGTAAGGTGGAACTAATTGAAAGCCATGCTGTTAACCAAACTGTTTTAGAATACCACGTTCCCTAAATCTGGGGATCACCCCCAAAGGAAATTGTTTCGTGATAACCGATATTGCAGCGCTTAGATACAGATCAAAGGCATCGACTTCTAGCTATCATCTAGCCCGTCACATGCACGACCTTGTCTTCGCTATCCACTCAGTCACCATGTCAGATGCTGAGGAACTAACAACCACCGCTAAAGCACCATTCGACAATCCTGACGGCGACATCATCCTCCGTTCAACTATTGACCATGTCGACTTTCATACTTTCAAAGTCATTCTTTCGCTCACGTCACCCGTGTTCAAAGACATGTTCACGCTACCTCAAAACAGTTTTCAGTCGGGTGTATCGTCTATACCTATCATTCCTATAGCTGAGAGCAGCGCAGCCCTCGAATCCCTTCTTCTATTCTGCTATCCTGCCGCCGCAACCCCAACAACCTTTAGCGACTTCTCTCATGCTACGGCTGTGATGTTAGCAGCTAAGAAGTATGACATGCAAGTGGTCCTCAGCCACGCAGTAGACCTTGTTTTTGAACAGTTTATACCCGACTACGTTCTCGAGCTATACGCTCTATTTTGTCAACTCGGATGGCAGGATCATGCTCAGATGGCAGCTACCCAGGCGCTCGAGATCAAAGATCTAGGACGACTCAGCCAAGTGTTTAATGGGATGCGGAACATCACCGCGTTCGATTACCATAGGCTCCTCGCATATCATCACGAATGCGGTGTCGCTGCTCAACAGGTTGGGAAATCTCTGTCCTCGGGAGGCTACCGCAATCAAAAGTGGGCGTGCGTCGCACACGGTCGGGATCGTCCGACTCCTCCGAAACGGATACCGTCGTGGTTCGATGAATTTCTGAATGGATGAGAGTGGAGAGGAGTTGTTGATAAGACCTTGCGAGTCGGCACTATTGGAGTCGGCATCTTACATCCACGCTACCATTCAAGCAATTGAAGGCACTGATTGCAATGATTGCAAACACACGTTCATCGAAGGTATGAACGAGTTCCGTGATTTGTATATCGCACAAGTAGAACAGGCGGTCGCGACAGTGAGCTTTCCCTGCTGATCGAGTCATACCGACTCACATGATGCTCACCTTCTGCAGGTGAAATTGGCGGATGCTGATGAGTAAACCTACTTGTCGATCGCGTTGCTGCTGTACGAGTTGTACGATACTATCAGAACTAGCGTTGTAGGATACTGTGCTATAGTACTAAGTCGCTGATTGAGTGGCTCTTGGAATACCTCGGCTGTTATGGAAAACAAGTTGTCATGATGGATGTCACCCAGCGATCTGGCCATACTTACTACGTTGAGATCTGATAACGTAGAGCTTAGCTGTGTAGCTCACTTGCGCATTATGTAATTTTAGCTCCTATCCCGATGCACAGCGATTTCCAATTTTCCATTTCGGTCTCTCCTTCGAATTTTGCCTTTCAATCCAACTTTGCCCGTGGCACAGCGGCCAGCATCTGGCTGCCAGCTTATATATCGATCAGCTGCTTTCATACTACTATTCTCGGCGTGTTCATTGGGGAACACTTCGCTGTGGAGATTGATGTTATAAGTACCACGTTGAAGCTGGTTCTTTTGTGTGTGCTGGTAAGGTGGAAAGCCACGAGGCTGTTAACCAAACTGTTCTAGAATGAATACCACGTTCCCTAAATCTGGGGATCACCCCCAAAGAAATTTGTTTCGTGATGACCGATGTGATACAGTCAAAGACATCTTCTAGCTATCATCTAACCCATCACAGTGCAGACATTGTCTTCGCCATCCATTCAGTCATCATGTCAGTTGCCGAGGAAACAACCACCACTGCCAATGCGCCATTCGATAATCCTGACGGCGACATCATCCTCCGTTCGACCACTGACCGCGTCGACTTCTATCTTTTCAAAGCCATTCTTTCGCTCATATCGCCCGTATTCAAAGACATGTTCACGCTACCTCAAAATGATTTGCAGTTGGGCGTATCATCCATACCTGTCATTCCTGTAGCTGAGAGCAGCGCAACCCTCGAATCCCTTCTTCTACTCTGCTATCCTGCCACCACCCCAGCCTTCAACAGCTTGGATATTGCAAAGGCTGTGATGGAGACAGCCAAGAAGTACGATATGCAAGCGGTCCTCAGCCGTGCAGCATATCTCGCGATGTCCCAGTTTTTACCAACTCACTTTCTCGAGCTATATGCTCTCTCTTGTCGATTCGGATGGCAGCATCATGCGCAGACAGCTGCTACCCGGTCTCTTGAGATAAAAAATCTAGGACGCCCCAGCACCGAGTTTGAAAGTATGCGGGACATCACCGCTTTGGACCACCACAGGCTCCTCGTATACCATCATGCATGCGGCATTGCTTCCCAAGCAGTCGGAAACTCTCTTTCCTGGCTGGAGCCTATTTCGTCCAAAAATATGCCAATGTGGTCCCACACCTCGAAGGAATGCCCTTGCAGAAATTACGGGGGTCTTAGGATGCTTCAAGTTGCAGACTTCGGAAATCTGAAGATCACCCAGTGGTTCAGTGAATATCTGTTTTCGAGTGGAAAGGAGTTGTTGGAAAGACCTTGCGAGTCGACCATATGGGAGTCGGCGGCTTACAGTCGTGCTATTACCAAAGGAGCTGAGTGCAGCGTTTGCCGCAGCACGATCGTCGAGAGTATGGATAAATTTCGTGCTATGTATATCGCACAAGTTAAAAAGGTGGTTGCAACTGTGAGTCAGGCTCTTCCTGCTACTACTTGGTCCATCACTGATTCAACGCTCACTGAATTTTGTAGGTGAGATTGGAGGCTCATGATTAAAGTACTCGCTGTCATGTTGCTATAGAGTGTTGTGTACCATCAGAGCTGGCGTTGTGTTGGATACTGTACTGTATTAAGTTGGCGACAGTCTGACTCGTGGGCTCATGGGATTGAACAAGTTATGGATATGACCCAGCGACAGTGCATATGTTTGACCAATAAATATATTACTGCGCGCGCTAGGATGTTGTAGCACTTAGTTTCAAGTGGCAGTAGACTCGAGTACTGAATCAGCCCCTGTCCCGATGGACCGCGATTTCCATTTTGGTCTCTCCCCAATTTTGCCTTCTCCAGAGTGATGTACTCAACCTTGCACTGCAATTTTCTCGCTCGCCCGCTCCGCAGCCTCGCTTTCGCCTCGCGTCGTCCAATTATCCAATCTTCTCTATATACTGGTCCATTCCAGCTCAAAGCCAGACACAGCAATGTCTTCACCGCAGTCACCAGAGTCCTCTCTACCTCTTGTGTCAGATGGTCTGACAGGAAGACCGATGATACTAAAGGCTCTGCTGCAACGCCACCTTTGCGCGAGAATATATACACCATACCAAATCTGTTGACAGTTTCTCGGATACTTTCGTGCCCCGTCCTCGGTTGGTCCATACTGCACGACGATTTCTTCCTCGCGACTGGATTGTTGGTCTATGCTGGGTTGTCAGACTTAGTGGGTACTCCACGAATGGTTAGGTTGATAAAAAGTTGAGCTTTGAGTAAAGGCCGATGGCTACCTGGCAAGACGCTTCAGCATGCATTCAGTTCTCGGGACCATTCTTGACCCTGCTGCGGACAAAACTCTCATGACCACCCTCACGGTAACGTTGGCTATCAAGGGATTGCTTCCCGGTAAGCAAACTTGATAGTGGCCCATTTGTATTCGGCTGACGCTATCTCTAGTCTCGCTGGCCTCAATAATTATCGGGCGCGACGTGTTGTTGAGTCTTTCCGCCTTTTACATTCGTTATACCTCACTCCCTGCACCAGTACGTGTCAGGCAATTTTTTTTGGTATGCGTTCACTAAATTTTCTAGAAAACCTTCGCTCGATATTGGGACTTTTCTATACCATCTGCTGAAGTACGGCCTACCACAATCAGCAAGGTAGGATTCTCTGCACCTCATTTTGTGATCTGTCTGCTTAGTTTTCATTCACAGTACAATACCTTTGCTCAACTCGCGTTAATGTGTGCTACAACCGTCACACCTATCCTACCTGCACAATATAACCTGTTTGTACCCGAAATGCAGTAAGCCGGTCATATATTCGTGGCTTTTCCTTACCCTAACATGCTCAGAATTTTGGTGGCCGTGACAACGGTTTGGAGTGGGTTGTCCTACGTGTTTTCCAAGGATGCCGTGCGATTAGTATCGGAGACACGCAAGAAACTTCCGCCTTCATAACGCGCGATTCAGGTTTCTGCACTACCAAGGCTTGGTGCAGGGCGTACAAGATCTTGCTTTAGGATACCGAACTAATGATACAACATGTATGATAACAACGGTCTGGCCAAATGGGAAGATATCGCGAAGTGAGGGGCTACGAGGTAGCTGCAATGGCTCTTCGACGACGGACTTCTTGTAGCGCATTAGAAATTGCTTGTTTGTTTGAGCTTGCTTCTCGCCAAGCCTCACTGACTTGCCTGGAAAGATCTCAATCAAGGCGGAAACTGGGGATCAGTGACTGGACACTTACCTCACACGCCGTATAAATATGACACTCAGTACAACGCTCTTTATCGAGCGTGGCTTCTTCACAACCGCTGGTGGGTTTTTTGGTTTGGGGTATCCTATCCGGGATATACAGGCCAGTATGCGTTTCTCACTGTCGACCAAGATAAACGTACAGCATAATGATGCAGAAAATACCCATACCTCGCCTCAAAGCTTGAGAGGAGAACAAGAAGATACTGTTTCTGGTATGCGAGATCATCTCGCAAGGTAGACTCGCGGGTAAACTTCGCCTTGAGGTACCGAATCTGGACGACAAGGCCCTTGCACTCTTCCTTGTGCTGGTTTTTCAGCTCGACAAGCTGGTAGCCATTACTGTTTTATTTTGTTCAGCATCGAGATGTAGCACGAAAGTACGTCATCACCCACGTAGCAAATCCATAATCCTTGATCTTGAGCTTCTCCTGGGCCGTCTTTAACTTCGTATGCTGTCCGGCGAGCTGCTCGTTCAGGAGACGTATCTGGGTTTGGGCCTGCTTCTTGGCTCGCTCAGCTTTCGTTAATTCATCCCTGTGTTTCTCATGCAGCTTCTCCTTTTCTGTTCGCAGAGTTTTAAGATCACGTCCAAATGCCTCGGCATCTCGCTTGACGCGTCTAAGGTCGGACTCAAGGGCTGCAACAGTGCGTGCAACATCGGTCTTTTCAATCGCCATGCGGTTTTTCTCCTCTTCGCTACGCTGTAGTTCGTCGGCTTGATTGGAGAGCGCACGCCTGAGGTCATCAATTTCACCGAGATGCGAGTCGAGTTGATGACGGCGCTTGTCGTGCGATGATTGCGACCTTGCATAGTCATTGCGAAGCTTGTTGACTCGCTGTTCAAGTGTCGGCGCAATGCAATATTGTTACAAGAAGAGACACTCACTTCTGATACTTCTGTGAACTGCCGCTGAAGTTCCTTGTGGTCCTTTGCAAGAAGAGACCGCTCTTGCCGCAGCTGATCGATTGTCTCTGCGTTTTCTTTGACTTTGCCTTCGAGGAGACGAGCTTGCTGCTCGATGGTTGCATTGGCTGTACTTGTCAATCAGGAGTGATGATTTAGAGATAGCACGGTACGCACTTCGCAACTCGGTTTCTAGTTCATTATTTTCGCGCTTGGCTTTTTGCAGATGTCTCTTAACATCATCGATATCCTGATATCTTTCAGGTTAAAATGCTTCTGACGACAGTCGAGGGACGTACCGCCTCAGTTCGTTGTAGTTGACGAGCCACAACACTCTTCTCACGCTGGACGCGGTTCTGCTCCGTGGACATCTGCCTGAGACGCGTCCTTTCGGCCTGCAGCTCAGCCTCGAGGTCAGCAATGACAGCCTTCGCCTTCTCGACCTCTCGAGTATCAGCTCTTGATCGTCGGCTAGCTTCAGTGGCTCTCTTCGCTTCGTCCTTTGCGCTTCGTACTTCCATGTTCATCCGGTTCGCAGCATCTTGAAGGACCGCCCTTTCTCCTAGAAGATGGCGTTTTTCTTCCTCCCATCGCTGTTTCATCGTGTCCAGTTCCTTGTTAACTGCATGAAGGTCCAATCTAAGAGCTTCGCTGGTCTTCGTCGGAGGTGTCGGGGGGTTGGAGGGGAGACCACTATGCGACACATCCAAGAAGCTTAGAAATATTGTGTCAGGATATCACGCTAAGGACGCGCTATGAATCGTACCTTTCATCGGCGTCGTAAAATCGTTGCAATGTTGATGTGTCCACCTTGACCATACATTTCTGACAACGGAGCCTTTGGAGTCGGTGAAGTCGACGGTCCTCGCGTCTCTGTAACCTTCCCATCTCGTTTTCCATTTGAGAAATCTTGGATCGGGCAAGTTCAAGGTCTCTCGTAAGGGACACGACTCCCAGCCCAGCATCTTCCAGCTCATCGAGCTTTTGGTCGATACTATCGTTGGCAAGGTCGAGTTCAGTTTGAAGACGAGCAATTTCGCTTAATAGCGGGGACACTGAGGCATCACCGGTGGTGTTGTTCAGCCAGGAAAGCTATCAAGTTTCCATCAGCAAAGAATCCTCGGACATTATCATATCAGCTTACATCTTTCAGAGGACCTCCAGGTGTCTTCGGAGCCCTAACAGACATCGATAACACATGCCGATGAATGGGTGAGATCCCACTGAGGTTGACCACCTTGTTTGGAGTTGCCGTCTCGAAGCTGGTCGATCGGAGGGCCTTGATACGTGCCTGGAGCTGCTCTTTGTCCTTCTCCAGCATCTCGATCCTCTGATCCTTAGCAGCGTCAATAGCTTTCCGCGCAGGAGAATGCTGAAGGAGCTCAGTGAGTCTCGCAATCTCTTTGTGCGCCTGTTCCAGCTCTGCCTCGAGTACATTCTCAAGTTCAGCATTGCTCTCGTCTGAATGCTGTCCTTTCAGAAGCCGAGACATCTCCCTCTCGCGCTCTCTTTCTCTTTCGAGGGTGGATATCTTGGCCTTGAGATCTGCGATAACTTCTTGGTCGGTGCGCATCTTCTGCTCCGCAGCTTCAAGAGCCTCCTCCATTTGGTTGACCAGCAGCGATGCCCTTTCATTGTCCTTTTCCAGTGCTTCAGCACGATTATTAGCCTCTTGTTCTTCGGTCTCCAACTGGTTAAAGTGGTCTTGAGCGGAAGTGAGTTGCTCTTCGAGGTCTTGGATGCGTTCAGTCGTAGCTGTGACAGCCTCTTCGAGCTCAGCAGTATAGGTCCTCAGTTCGCGAACTTCTTCGTTGATATCCTTGCCAGATTGCGCAATAAGCTGCTGTGCTTCTGCGAGCTCCTCTCCCTTTGCTTCCAGCTCGTGCTGGAGACGTCTTGCGGCGGCTTCTTGAGCTTGGAAGTCCTTCTCGAGTTCAGATGCCCGAGCATTAGAGCGCATGATCTCGCCCCCCATCTCGCTCAACTGGCCGTGCAGATCATCGTTAGCCAGCTTGGCGGAGAGTCGCTCCTTCTTAAGCTCCTTCTCAAGCTCGTCAACACGGCGGTCGCTCGTCATGATTTCATCTTCCAGATCCTTGATCTGTGCGGTCGCACTCTGCAGGTCGGCTGTGAGGACGCTGATCCGCGTGTTGGCCTCCTTCAATGCGCCTCCAAGCTCCTTCCCGTTCTCCATTACTGTCTCTGCTTGTCCAGCCCTCTCCAGCGCAAGGTCACGCTCGCTTTGAAGTCGTTCACGGATACGCTCCGCCTCCTTCGTCATCTCTTCCAGAGCTTGCTCGCTCTCTACGACTTTCTGCTCCAAGTCGCCCACGATCTCTGCAACACCACTCTCAACCTCATGCATGCGCTCCCGCCAACGTTCCTTATCCCGTGCACGCTCATGCCGTTCAGTCTCAAGATCCCGATCCACGCTCTCCTTCGCCCCTGCAAGCTTGTCGAGCTGAGCCTCCAGGTTCTCGACGAGCTCCTCCAAATCTTTCTTCTCCTCTGCCCACCCTTCTTCCCCCGCCTCCTCCACATCGCCCAGTGCACTCCCTGCGCTGACCCTTCGCGCCTTTCCAGAGCCCATACTCTCCAAACTGAGCCGTCGCTGATCAGCATCCTTCACCTCCTCGTACTTCCTCAACCGGTCGACGAGTGCCTTGTTCTCTTCCTGCAGCTTCGAGTTCAGTGTGTGAAGGTAGTGATTCAGCTTCGGCGCGTCGAAGCGCGCCACACCGCGCTGACCTGTGCCCAGCGCAGGATCGTACGAGGTGTTGGCACGTGGGTGTGTGGTGAGATCATGTGAGGACGCGGTGGAGATGAAGGAGGCCGATGCGCCGCGGAGCTCGATGTCAGAGGGGGATGCGAGATGCTCACTGTCGCCTGCAGATGATGCACTGTCTGGAGCATGCGCCTGCGCAAGAGGGTGTGACATGCGTGCCCGCCCCCGTCCAGGCCGAGGAGTGATACCAGCAAATGCGGTGCGCATGGGACCTGCGGGCGTTACACCGACACCGGATGCACTTTCACTGCTTCCGCTTGAGCTCTGGGACACAGGGAGAGCACTGAGCCGGTTGTGGGGGTGAGGGGTGAACTTTATGCGTGGCCGGGCAGTGGAGTTGATAACTGAAAGAAGAAATGACCGTCTGCGGGTATGAGGTGTGAGAGGCTCTTCGCCTGCGTCTGTCCCTAGTTCATTGTATGCAGGTGGGATGTTGAACTGCGTACGAAGCCGCGGAACGGGCGTGAAATCCAACACCGATCTGGCGGGCGATAGAAACGCTGTTGAATGCGCACCTATAGTTCGGTCGTTGTTAATTTGATTGTTTGGATCAGATGATGCGGATGAGAATGTAGGCTCGCGGTCCGACTGCGTGGCAGAATCCTCTCGCCCTGGTTCGGGGTCACTTTCCTGTGATGGGTCCTGGGAATGGTCTGGGGAAAGCTCTTGTTCATCATTGCTCTCATCCTCTGGAGGCTGTATCATGACGCTTGGGAGTGAAGTGACAGCTGGAGAGGCGGTTCTTGAACGAGGTAAGGGAACGTAAACACCAGGAGTCGGGGATGGTGTTTCTATAGGTAGTGGAATGGATCTGTTGCTGCGAGGTGTGGAGTTTGGAGGTGATGAGACAGGAGAGGGCGTTGTCCGGGAAAGTGACGGCGTTCTCGTCCGCGCGAATGGTTTCCTTAGCGCGACATTACGGTATTTGTCGAATGGCGAGCGCTGGCACGCGTTGAGCTCAATTAGAGTGAGAAGCGAGCAGCAAAGAATTCACCTGAGGTTCAGAACGTAACGACATCGAGTAATCATATTTCTTCCTCGGCGTAGGATTGTCCAGAGGGATTTCGGGAGAAAACGGGGAGCTAGAGCGGCTGACGGACTGTAGTGCGTCCTCCACAGACATGTCATCCATCTCATGCTCTTCTGGCGGCAAATGAGACTCTGGAACACTGTGCCTACTATGTGCGAGAGGCGAGTCTTCTGGTTCTGTATTCTCGTCGCTCTCATGGGGAAACGAGGCTATGGAACTCACTTCGAAGCTTTGTGCGGGACTCCGAGGGTATGGATATGTTCTAGAGGCAGAGGAAGATTTTGCTGAAACAGAGCGTGATGCGAGAGAGCTTGCAAAGCGTGCTGTGCTGGAAGTACTTGATTGTAGCCTGATAGTTGAGGTCGCCGTGTGCGCTGAGACAGCGGCGGGTGTGGAATGCACCGGCAATATATTAGGGCCATCGTCAGTTGAATGTTGATCTGAGTCTGAGTCTTGTGCACCAGAATCATCGAAGGCAGGTAATGACGGAAGAGAAGGTGGCTCTCCTTCGTCTGCAGCTTGAATTCTGCGCCATATTCGAGACGGTGTCTCAAGTATCGCCATCTTGAATGATGTTGCGGATTCCTTTGGATGCTCAGAATTTCGTCAGTTCTCATGCACGCGATAACGACTTACGGAGGTTGATGTCGTTACAGATCACAACTTGATGAATCAAGCCACAAACCACGTGACCGCGTCTTATCACGTGCTGCTTGGGACCTTACATAGTCTGTCTGTACTATGTACTAATATGATCGTGAGGTAAACAAGGTACTTGTACATGTCGTGTTCTAACTTCTTATCCCAGCACAGAAAAACTCTTCAAAGAGTGCGAAATTAATTGTTTTTGGAGTGATGCAGATCAGGATGACAGGCAGTGTGGGGCCGATGCCGACAGAGAGAAGAGAATGTTTTCAGCAATATTTGTCAAACGAATTCAGCTTGCCAATGCGTACATGGAATTGATGGAACAACCTGCCGTTTCTGTCTTACAAGAGATGAATCAGTCTTGTGTCTAAAGCATTTCCTCACTACTATGGTGACTTCTGCTTCACTTCACACTTCACGGCGTTTTGTTGGTGGTCAAGATGGAAGCAGGTATCAGATTGACAAAAAGAATTTTTGGCGATACGATGGATTCATCGCCACCAGAAATCAGAGATATTGACAAGAATGTGCAGGGGCACAAAAATGGACGTTATCAGTCCTCGGAGGATCGCAGTATGACATCCCCATTGTTATCGCAGTGCGAGAGTAGCTGCAGTTGTTCGATAGTCAATTCTGCCGATCACATAGTTTGGACGCGCAACAAGGATAGTGTATATTTCGGCAGTGGGCACCTGCACCCGCCTGAGGTGCGCATCAGTGTGCACTGTTTGGAATCGGGAAAGGTGCACAACTTGAACTGCCCAGTGCCCACTGCAATACACCTAGGAAGGTGCGAGAAGCATAAAACTATTTGCGACCTAACTCGAGTACATGCATGGTGAGATGTCATCAGTGAAAATCGATGTCCAGGGGAATCTGAGAGGAAGTAAATCACAGCCACTGAGTCAGTCAGTCGATCGCAAGAGAACTCACCTCCATGATAATCGCCATTACCGGGAATGCAAGCTCCTTTGCATATTCAGCAAACGTCCTCGGTGCTCTCTCTCTACAGCCAATACAACTTCCAGCCCTCTTCACCATACTGTCAATCCACTCGGGATTAAGTAGGCTTTCCACAGATGGTCGAATGCGGAGTGCTTCTATGACACTATCTTGGTATTCCTTGAGGGACAAGCGAGAAACTCCCTTCTTGCGACAGAACTTGCAGTCGAGCAATGGTAGGGGATACGTAGACCAAAGACGGGTAAGCTGAGTCATAGCTTGACCGCAATTTGTGTGGTACTTGACCAACCGCTGGAAGTCTGAACCAGAGATGAAGTCCAATTCAGAGACATATGCAGGTTCCCACACTGCAAAACGCAGCATGTATCTCGCCGCCACGAGAGTCTCTGCCTCTGAGCGGTAGCGACATGCGATAGCAAAGACTCGCATAGGCTCTTTCTCTAGAAACCTAGGAGCTGTTATCATTCTAACGATGAATATACCGACGCGTTTCATATCGTATTTATCGGCGGCATCGAGGACGGACATGACGATGTCTAGGTTCTCGAGAGTAGGCACGTCCGTGTCGTAGATAGGAGAACAAAAGCTCAACAGCTTGCGCAAAACGACGCTCTTCTCCGTCACTGGTATAATAGGGAGACCGTGCTTTGTCCGGTCCGCATCATCATCGAGAGAGTCTGGCTGAGGTAAAGAGAACATATTTGAAAAGAAAGATGATGCTAGGGACAGCAATAGTTTGTGAAAGTGGAAATCAACATTGTCCGCACTGCGTAATATGATATCCCCTCTGTCAAAGGGGGTTCCGGCGTCGACTGACATCTGCCGTGGTTCGTCTTCGATGCTGGTGTACTTGTGCAGAGCTGTGTCCATTGTGGGAGAGTTCTGGTGAGAGCTAGGTTACGAGTAACTCGACAAGCATTTCCAGCCATCAGCAGCGTGGAAGGAGTCTCTGAGACAACAACACCAGGAACAAGTTCTCCTTTGGGATATTGCTTTGGGACATTCTGAACTTAAATTTACATAATGTCGACTTGCTCTCCAACTGTCAAAAAGAATTCACCTGCTCTCTCAGGATATCACCGCCCACTCAGTTTGATGGTATCGGCTTGCCTCCAGATTATAGGATTGATGCGTTGCATATGGGTTTTTTTTTTTGGGAAAGCGCAAATTTATACGACGATCACGACACCAAGTAACACACAGTAAGTAAGTGGTTGTCCTGTCATTAGATGGAAAGTTCTCTACAGTCTAAATATCTATCATATGTTAACTCACCAGAAGTACTCATACGCTATCCGACCGGCAGATGCTGGCCCTGCTCCTTGATAACAGGGTAATTCTAAGCTGGTTCAACTGTGACGGCTCGAATCGAACATAGCAGTTGAACCTAGCGTTCCCCACTGATTTTTGACGCGCAAGTGCAGTGTGCACTGCGCAGGTAGTAGTGTCAATCGTCCTCCATCAAATGGCAATATCTAAAGTGATCTGCAGAGGCAAGTTTAGATCCTTCCAAAAACTGCAATTTAACCATTCGCGCACCTCGGCAATGACTCTGTCCAATTCCCGAGCAAAAGTCCCGGTAAATTGAATCATCTGGTCTTGCGCCCGCCGTCGACAAGAGGGACAACTATTTGCCCTTCCGACAGCTTCTGCCAAGTTTCTCGTCAATGCTGCACCGCAAGGAGACTCTTCCAAGGCAACGGATGTCTTGTCCATGTAATCCGCCCACCACTCCCGTGGATAAGTTCCATGCGTCAGGTACCTGACGTCCGCCTTCGAGTTACATGGACAGCAGTTTGTCCACCACTCGTAGAAACTGTGGGTCTGTGATTGTTTCAGCCAGTCCAGATTGTCGCAAAGCGTTCTGGCGGCTTGGCCGCACCTCGAGCGATATGCGACGAGACCCTGAATGACGTTATTAGGAAGGCGTGCTGCAGCAAGGGTATCACGTGATGGAGCTGTATGATGGAGCGAATATTTTGCTGCAGTCCTGGCTTCCGGTTCAAGACCAAACCGACACGCAATCGCAAGGATGTGCACGGGTTTGCTCTCTAGGAGGGACGGGGCAACCATGGCTTTCCTCACCCTCTCTTCAACATCTTCTATTCCGTATTTCATTGCAGCCTCTAGGACTTCCTCCACATCATTCATGTCCTCCAAACTAGGATCTTTTACCGCTGCCGGATAACAAAATCTCAGCAGCATGTCGAGTGTCTTGCTGTTCTCCGATACTCGAATCACGTCTAGACCGTCGAGCATCTCGTCGTTAGAGTGACTCCTTCGTGGTTGAGGAAGGTCAAACATCGCCTCGAAGAATGGAGAGGTAAGTGCGAGTATGCAGCGGAAAACGCGGAAGTAGACATCGTCTGAAGAACGCAGGATGATGTCTGCCTTTGCATTGTTGAATGGCGCTTTGGCTTCGCTGGGCATTGTGAGGATTAGTTAGCAGGCAAGGGAAACATGACAAAAATGCAATTCGGAATCTTATATGTAATTTGATGCCGAGCAGAAGTGAATTTGGCAACAGCCTTGCGTTGCTCCCCAACTCGCCTCACGGACCTGGTGCGCTTCCAATGACCCTGCCTTTTAGGCCTTCATTACTTCATTCTCATCATGGCTATGTATATCGCGTCCGAGGGTACCTTTTATTTCCCCGTTATTGGCACATTGGCAGAACGGGCGCTGATACATGTACAGCAAGAGGTTTGTCCGGCGGATTCTAGCTCATATGTATTCCTATACATAGCGTGCAAGAAACGCCTTTTTGTTGTCCGGACTTCCGAAGGATCTGCCCAGTTAAAAATGGATCTTATCGGAGCTGTTAGATCACACCACTCATTCGGGGGAAATTAAATAGTTGTTTACATACGATTTGCTCGCAACATAAGTATGCAACTGGCTTGGCTTGGTGGTAAAACAATATACTTGGTATACTTATGTATACATAGGTATACCCCTTCTACGTACTCGCGTCCTCTTCTCCTCCCTCTAGTATTGTCAACGTCGAGCCCAAGTCACTAAGTCAAAGATGACATCAAAATTTGGCCCTCGCCCACGAGGTTCTGCTCCCATAGATCGCGCCACATTAATAGGCACGTGCACATTATTTTTGACATAAGTCTTGGCCGACTTGTCGCTGCTCAGCTACAAGGTCCAAGCTGATCCGAGGAGCAGCAGGACCCGGCTGGAGTGCCTGACTCCAACTGACTCCCTGGCAGCCTGCGAGTCTTTAAAAGAAATCAACACTCACCTGTTAGGACTCACGTGGCACAACTACTAGTACGACTACTTGTTTTGCAAATTTTGGTTACTGATTTGTAGATGAATTTGCTCCAAAAGCATGACGTTCATAACATACGTATTCGGTCGGGTTCAGTCCGCGAACCGCGAACAACTTGAACTGCCACATCGCTTACTCTATATATATTCATGAATACTCATCGATTCGGAAGGCCGCAGATCGTCGTCGTCGGGTGCTTGAGATGCCATTCCCCACTTGGACTGATCGCTGGCGATTCATTGTTTCAGCCGCATCATGGTACCACCACGATGTATATCACATACCCATATATCCTGTGTGTTGCGGGAATGCGCCCACAGCTGGGTGACATTTCAATCAACTTCTGTCGGTCGGCCTATTAATTGTCGGAAATTCTTACGTAATTTGAATTTCAACGCATTTCAAGCCTCGAAGGCAAGATGGCTTTTGAAATGGTTTTAAACAAAAGAATCGTCCTTGAAATATTGCCATAGAAATGTGGCTGCAATGGTACACGTTGCAGCAATGTGGTTGCCATATTATTTGCAATATATTGAAAAACTTGCAAATTTGTTTCAAGAATGCCTCATTGCAACCACTTTCGAAAATTTGACCTATTAGGTGTTTGCTATATGGGTCTCCGGAGTCCAGTCAGTACACGGACTATAGCACGTGATGCGGAGAGTGGGGAGGCTGGGGTCCTGTTCCCGCATGAGAATTCTTTCCTTTGAAAGATAGTCGATAAGATCTAAGCCGAGGAACAAGCGAACATATCTCCCGTGGCTGGTGGGTCCTGAATGGGACGATATCCTGACTACTTATAACGATACCTAGTCTCCCTTAGAGAGCCCTTTATAGACGAAGGAAGATAGTCGTTCCTTCTAAACGATATCGCGTGTATATCTGTGTATACATATTGAAGTTCACTGATCTCATCTTCATCGAAGTGCCGTCTATACGGTGGACTAGTGGTGGTAGTGGGGGATATGCTTCACACCAGGGCATTCGCGACTTCAGGGATGCGGCGACAGGACAAGAAGTATGTATTTTATTGTCCTACATCGATTCAGTTTCTCGATGGACAAAAAAAGGTCGCCAAGACGAAGTATTTAGCTTTCTCAGGCGGGGAAAAAATGGATACATACATACTGTCACGGACCACGGTGATCTCCGACTGGTTGCATGAGTGAACTGTTCGGAAGTACTTTACTTATCTTCATATTCAAGGCTAATCTCGATGGTTCACGCACGATAGCAGACTCCTTATCAACGACACTTAAAGCTTGAAGTGTGTATGTTAGAAGCTTCATAGTTCGCATCAATAACTCACCATGTGATCGATACAATGACCCGGTAGGCTGGTAGTATTAAATCTCTTGTCCACCCAATGATAAATATGATGTGTGCCACTGTGTGGGACAACCCAATTAAATGGCAAGCAGATATTATCATTACCAAAAAAAATATCAATGCACGTGCATCAGCATGTACAGTGTACAGAGAAGTGAGAGGATATATGATGCATGTGGTCTTGTCTGGATGATTTCACTGACTGTAGGTTCCGTGACACCTCTCGCAACCTTCGCACTCTTCAGGCATCTGAGTCTGTAATCCCGGGCCAATGTCTGAATGTCTCGCACGCCGCTGCCGTTTTACGAACCGAGGAGGAGGATCGTGGGATCGTTCGTCCTGCGAGGATGAAGCCACGCTTGACCTGGGAAGTGCACGCTTCATGCGTGAAGGTGCAAACTCGAGTGCATCAGGGAGCTCTTCGAGCTTCACGTTGGACTTGAGGACAAAGGAAGGGTGTTCTTCTTGACGGAAGGAAATGCGCGAGTTATCGACGCTCCCCCTGCCTTTGCGTTTTCGACCGTCGGGAGATGTCTGGGACAGGGTTGAACTAGTGCGAGTCAGCGACATGTCACAGGATGCAACTTGAGTTCATTTGTAGAAGACGTACCGGTTCAGGAATTCTCTTTCCAAAGCATCATAATTCACCTGCAGCCGGCTGGTGGCTTCCCGAGCGGCCTTGGCTTCCAAACGAGCGTTCTTCTCACTTGTGGCATACTGGCGTGAAGCTGCCATGTGTGCCTCACATCTCTCCATCAGAGCATCCCGATCTCTACTCAACGCAGCGACGCGTGTTTTGAGTTGCTCGATCTCAGCAACCAACGGAGCAGGAGAAGGGATGTCTAAATATAACTTGCGCACGCTGGGAGCCATGAAGTCATGGTATTTTTTGGGAACAAAAGATAGATCAGGCATAGCTGCATGACAGTCTGAGCAGAGAATTCCTCAGGTAACACGAAACATACCAATATGGAATATGCTTCGACACGATGGGCACGAAGATTTCAAAGCATCATTTCCAGAATTTATATGGGCGCGTAGGCATTTTTCACAGTGAACATGACCTAGATGGCGTGAACAAGTCATCACATGCAGAAGTTGGAGTGGGGCTGACCACACGGAATGCAGACAGGCTTCTTGATATCCTCTAAGCATATTCCACATTCAACCATGTTAGAGCAGTCTGTCGGACGTTAGTAAGTAGTACGGACGAAACTTGGATTGAGTGAGATTCATTGTCATGAAACAAGCTTGACAAGCAGACACTGTACAAACGCGTCCACAGTCACGTGACCGCGTCCTTCTTGGCACAGCATAACAGAGATAAATAAGGACCAAGACCTCCAATCTCGGGCCCAGCCTACATACAACAGTACTTCTGGCTGCGTCTTGGCAAAAGCATCAACGGGGTCTTCCTTGACCTGCTGTTTTACATGAAAGCAGCGCCTTAAACACTGAAACAACTAAAATTCTGGTCATTTCTGGTGGACAAGGGCTCCATCACGATCATTTTAATATCCATATTGCCTGTGCATGTCTAATTCTTTGCACACTCCTTCCCGTTCGCTCTCAAGGTCTTCTTCGCGTGGCTCCTTGCGTTCTACTCGCGCTTCGAGCCCCTCAATACCCCAAAGCGATACAGGTATTACTCTTCCACCTGTCAATTCAGACTTCATTCAAGCATCTCGGTTCGTTCTATTTCATACTAGTGGCTGTTCGTAATCAGATGTCGACCTTGAAGCACTCTATTCGACATCAACAGGCACAGCTGCACGGCTTGGAAAATATCATTTTGCGTGGATCACGTCCGTTACCACCTGGCTTTATGGCATCCTCTCATTCTCCACATCCCTCGTCGGAGGATGTCTTGGATATAAGTCCTTGTCCTGTGTCATATACCACGAGCTTTTCAACTCCGAAAATGCAACGTCGCTCCAGTTTCGATGTTTTGCAAGGCCTCGCTGGTCGCGAGTCAAATCTTCCGCTCCCGAGGAGAGAAAGTGCGACACCAATATTGAAACGCGATGGAATCCGCGAAGGTATCCCCATGGATTTCGGCGGCAGTCCCGGACATGCAGTGAACACTAAGCGAATGTCTAGTCCAACCCGTACACTGAGTCGTATGTCACCCGCGCCTTTGTTGCCTCGTTATACTAACATTTTCTCGGTTTAGGGATACCCGTAGCTTCCGTAGGTCAGTCTTTCTTTCCCTCCCCTGCGACCAGGATTTCCCTCATCGTGAATGTGGTGACTCAATGCTATTAGGGAATGCCCGTGCATTAGCCGATGATGGTCTCTCTCCAGCTCTTAACTCCTCGCCAGCAATTTTACCGATTGACACTCATGTTGGCAATAACTCAGACAACTTGAATGCCTCCACTTCGCTACAAGCTCCATCATCTCCCAATAGACGTATCTCTCTAACACCTGGGGGGACAACTAAAGTTTTGGCAGATCTTCAGGCCGGTGTTATAAATGCTCGCACCGCCTTGGAAAATGCCAAGTCTCAGCTTCGTCTCTCACAGCGGACTGTTGCGCAGTTGACACGACAGACCGAGGATTTGAAAGAAGGCCGAGAACGCCTCAGACTGGAAAATGAAGGTCTTAACAATGTTGTAGCGAGAAAGGAGAGGTTGTTGCAAGAGGTTAGTCTGCCTTATCTTAATTTCTCCTACTGACCTATTGCAGGTTCTTGAGCGGGCCCGCAAAGCTGAAGCCGAGGCAGCAACCTTAAAATCTCAACTGAAAACGGAGACTGCGACCTCCAAAAAGTCCCTTCGTGAAATGGAATCTGCTCTCGCTGAATCAACGGCCCTTTCCCAGAAGGCTGAGCGCGAGTACATTACATTGCGCGATAGCATCAAAAGCATGACCGAGAGTTGGAAACATGATACTGATAGACTTCGTGAAGAGATGCGGAAGCGCGAGGACAAGCTGAAAAGAGAAGCCGAATCGATTGGCAAGAAGTATAAAGTTCTTGCAGATGAGATGAAGGAGGCGCAGCGTCAGCAAGCTTCCGTGAAGGACCTCAAAAATGAAGACCAGAAAGTCAGGACAGAGATCGAAGAAGAATTCCGCGAGGAGGTCACAAAACTGAAGGCACAGGTTGAGCTTCAATCTCATCAAAGTGATGAGGCAGTGGAGACTGCGAG
The DNA here is from genome assembly GCA_016628565.1 of Suillus placidus. Classification (NCBI taxonomy): domain Eukaryota; kingdom Fungi; phylum Basidiomycota; class Agaricomycetes; order Boletales; family Suillaceae; genus Suillus; species Suillus placidus. Next base: position 142,405 of record JABBWD010000044.1, read on the forward strand.
GTACGCAGTATTTCTTTCTTGCCTTACATTTTACCCTTGCGAATTTTGTTCAAACAGAACTTTGGCGGGTGAGCTGGCTCGCCTCCGTCGCTTGATGCAGTCTGGTGCCAAGTCCCCTCCACCTTCCACCGGAAAACCGCCTCCCTGAACTAGATGTCTCCTTTCGTTGCGTCATATGACTGTCCAGGGGGCCTTATTCACTGACATGGACATCCATCTCATGTATATCACACACTCATTCACACTTTGCATATCTTACACCCTGCTAGCCTTGCTGTCATATACCCACCAGGATAACTTCAGATGATTTGTACATGGCGCATGATTTTCACTCTTACTGTGCACGCATTTAGTTCTCGCCTGAGTATGTAATGAGGTTTCAACTTTACGGGCGGAACTCGGCTACTTATAGCCGGAGGCATCACATCTCCGAAATACTACATGCACATGATTACTGTATTGCATAGCCTGACTCGGAGGTGCTTACCGGCCCTTGTTATTGATTCAAATAAGTTTCACGTCGTCTCCCTCTGAAATTCCTCATCTCTCTCCTCCACCATCTCGAACAATGTCTGTTATCCTCTCTACACCAATCACCGAGCTTTTTGGGATCAAACATCCCATATTGCTGGCAGGTCCGCGTCATAATTCTAGTGTTGCCCTCCAGGGAATTTAATGATTTTGTAGGCATGAATGTGGCGGCTGGTCCGGAACTGGCAGCCGCAGTGACGAATGCAGGTGGACTAGGTGTTATTGGTGGGCATGGTTATACCCCAAAGGTGCTCAGGCAGCAGGTGCGTATCGCTGCGAGAGTTGAGCTCACATGGCCACTTAAATACAACGCCGCCGCATCAGATTCAAGCCATTAAGAAGGACTTGAAGGATCCAAATGCACCATTTGGAGTTGACCTACTCATTCCTCAGGTCGGCGGGAGTGCAAGGAAAACAAATGTAAGTCTTGTGCTACGTGTCAGTTCCCCCGCGCTGAATCCTCTACAGTATGATTACCAAAACGGGAAACTAAACGAGCTCGTTGATATCATCATTGAGGAGAAAGCGTCTCTTTTCGTGTGCGCTGTCGGTGTACCGCCACAGCATGTAGTCGATAAATTACATACCGCTGGTATACCCATCATGAACGTAAGTTTCTTCTTATATTATGAGGGCGGCGTGCTCACCATGCCCTAGATGGTCGGACATCCCAAACATGTCCCGAAAGCGCTTGCGATGGGAGTTGATCTAATTTGCGCTCAGGCAGGGGAAGGCGGTGGCCACACAGGCGATGTTCCCGCATCAATCCTTATTCCTGCGGTCGTTGACGCATGTCGCGGACATATCTCTCCGCTGACGAAGAAGCCTGTGTACGTCATCGGTGCTGGTGCTGTGTACGACGGGCGCGGACTCGCCGCAAATTTGGCGTGGGGAGCACAAGGAGTCTGGGTAGGCACCAGGTTCGTTGCATCCACGGAAGCAAATGCGCCCAAGGCACACAAAGATGCGCTCGTAACCGCAGGGTACGAGGATGCCATTACGACTCTGATTTTTACCGGTCGGCCCCTCCGAGTCAGGAGAACGCCTTACGTCGAGGACTGGTAGGTTTCCATCTTGTTACTGTTTATCGTTGATTCAATGCGTCTCAGGAATAACAATCGCCAGGCGGAGATCAAGGAACTAACATCCAAGGGTATTATTCCTGCGACTTGGGACATTGAACAACACCCAGAGAAGTCGCTGCAGGCTAGAACATTCTTAATAGGAAGAGTGGCAGCACTCATCAATGATGTACTGCCTGCTCAGCAGATTGTGGATGAGATGGTGTCAGATGCAGTGAAGATACTGCAGCACGGCGCTTCGTTAGTGTCGACTAAAGCAAAGCTATAGGTCCCTCAGATATTTCTCTGTTCAGGCGCCCGCATGGTGTGAACACGAATTTTCTTTGTCTTGAAGTTTTATGCGCAGGCTTGCCCAATCGTGTACATAATTACTCGGAAGTTCCGGTCCCCAGATCACGCAGTGATCGGCACGTGCTGACAGCACGTGATTCATTGTTTGTCGCGACGACTGCCAACGGGTAACGAACAATTGATATCATTCATCGACATCCGCAAAGCATCACTCCTCCTGCGCAGTGCGAACTGAAAACACTAATGGCCATACCTAGTACTGAAAGAATACAGCAAGCTACTACGAAGCTACTACAAGAAGCTCGTGCTGAGGGGAAATTGAGGCATGTTCTACCTTTGGTCCCGTATCCTGTTACTTTGTTGCGACTCATGTCCACTATAGCAAGCTCACTGTACGCATTGTGCGCGAGAGGCTGGAGGAAAGCTTTGACCTCTCACCTGGGACTTTATACGCAAAAGAGTACAAGACGTCTATCAAGAAAACTGTCGTCGACTATCTGGTAAGGCAAAGTTTACAGCTGACCATTGACCTGCTCTCCTAATTCTAACGCTATCTTTCTGAAGGAAAATGTTCCAACGCCACCGAATGAGGCAGATGGTGATGAGAGCCAGCCAAAACCCTCCAAGAAACGCAAGGCAGCAGCCGCTGAAGAGCTTATCAAACCTCGCAAAGGCGCCTCTAAGCCCAAGGCGTCGCCCGGGAAGAGCAAGAAAGGAAAGCAGGTACCCAAGTCCTCTGTGAGCTTATGTGGCATCCCTTTATGTCCAGCCACTCGAACCCCCTTCTGTTACCTCTAGGCTATAGTGGACTCTGAAGCGTCCGAAATATCTGAAGCTGAAGTTCCAGCTAGGAAGAAACAAGTTAAACCTCCGAAAAATAAGGCTACGTCAGAACTGCAGAGCGAGGGCGAGTGTGACGACGAGCATCCAGTGATACCCTCCGGCTCTAAAGTATGGGTGATTCCTTCAAAATACCTACATCACTAATGGCATACAGCTCTCTCAAAAGGTATCAAAAACCAAGAAGTCGACCAGCAGAACCGATGTGAAGGAACATAAATCCGCTGTGAGTTGGAGATCTATTATCTTGCGACAAGTCTTCTTTATTTACTACGTACAGTCCACTGTCGAGTCTTCTGGGGACGAGGCTGATGCTAAGCGTTCGTCTCAATCCGTTGTGACGTCTCCAAAGAAAGAATTGCTGTCACCTAAGAAATTGCCTTCAAAGGAGAAGCCTGTATCCAAACCTAAGGTTACACATATTTCTCTCACTTCTGTATTCTGTGTGAATTGTTCTCTTTTACTAGTCATCCACCAAGCAAAATCCGAAACATGAAGTAGACGACGAGTTCGAGCACGGAGCGAGTTCTTCCACCTCAAAGCCTCAGGAACCCATCGTTCTGAAACATACACATCCCCACAGCGAACCTGTGTGTTCCATATTTATGACCTACGTTTCACAAAATTAACAGGCAACTAGGAGAATGACTCCGATATATCAGTGGTCATCGATGAACCCCCGAAGAAAAGAAGGAAGAAACAAGAAAAGGTTTTTGGCTCTCCCATTCCATTGACGTTCTATGCTACTTCTGACAATGTATAGGATTCAAACAAGAATATTCTGACAGAACATAAGAAGGCACGGAAGAGCAACGCGGGAGGGTCATCTAAGGATGATGAGACTGTCTCCAAACTCAAGGTAGGGGCGTCTCTTCTATTTAACATACGCGAAACGCGGTTTGAGTTTTGCTTAGGCTATAGTGGTTGCTTGTGGCGTACGCAAGATGTGGAAGAAAGAATTCGCAGATTTGGACACGCCGTCAGGGCAAATTAAACGACTGAAAGAAATCCTCAAGGACTTAGGAATGACGGGTCGTCTCACTCTGGAGAAAGCAAAGACCATCAAAGCAGAGAGAGAATTCGCACAGGAACTTAGTGTGTACTTGGGACAACTCGCTTTGAAAACCAAGCTTACAATCACGTTGTGTATTAGGGGATGTGCAAGATTTCGCAGAGGCAGAACGCCGGCGAGAAACGAGGAAAGAAAAGGGAGTATCGCAGGATGAACAATCAGGATCAGGAAGTGACGATGAGGACGAGGGCCCATCAGTCAAGAGGAAGGTTCGTGAATCATTTCCCATGTTCTTGTCTTCGGGATCACGATGTTCCTTAGAGAACTGCAGGCGCGAGCATTCTAGCCTTTTTGGGGGATCAGAGTGACGACGAATAACTTGATGGTTTACTTCTCACATCTCCTCAATATCTCTTGAATCCTATGTATTTTCCCACTGATTTGATGTTTTGTACTACGTGCACCCTGATGACTGAGCCCGTCAATACCGCTGACTGTGGTCACTGGTGTTTAGATTTTCCTCCAAAATAATTCAGAAACGTAGCACGAAAAGGTATAATGATTTGGTGTCTCCTACTTAGTGACAGGTAACGGTCAGAAGCCAATCACTAGTTTAATCTGTCGTCGAAGTCGTTTAGAAATGTTGCTAGGCCTATACAGAAATACCACGTGCCGAAGCAGTTGCCTTCTCGACGTTGAGGGCAAGCAAGTCGCTAAACTCTTCCATGTTCGCCTTGACCCCGGCAGAGCAAGTAGCACAGTTCCCTCTTCTGACTCTCTGAATCATCTTTTCTGCCTCCGACTTCACGATCCCGCCAGAAGGAGTGTCCCTCAATAAGTTGAATGTTTCCTCCATATAAGTAGCCCACCAAGAGAGCGGAGCGTCTCTCCACAACTTGACTTTGGCATCGGTCCTCCGTTCGCATCTGCAGTCAGGTACCAACCAATTACCACCATTTGAACTGCCATAATGGCTCGTCACCCAATCGAAGTTGAGCAACAATGGTGCTACTGCGATGCTACACTTCTTATGGTACGTGAGCAAAGCGAGAAGATCAGACGCGGTGATCATTTCGATCTCTGCGAACCATGCGGGAATCAAGGGCTGTCGTAGGGTGTATCTGGCAGCGGTGATAGTCTCATGTTTGAGCCGTGCGCTCCGGGCGATTGCGAAGCAGCGAAGAGGCTCTGCTTCGAGGACCTTGGGACTAGTTAGAGCCTGACAAACTTTCCTCTCTATCAGGTTTAGCGAATACTTCCTCGCAGCCCCGACGATAGCTTTAATGTCTGTCAGGTTCTCAAGCGAGGGATCTTCTGCCAATGTGGAGGGGTAGCAGAATCTGAGGAAAGTGTCTAATGTTTTGCTATCTTCCTGCACAGAAATGACAGGGAGACCATCCTTCGTATCGTCGTTTGTTCCAACTGCCGGTTGGGGGAGTTCAAACATGGTCTCGAAGAACGGGGAGGCGAGGCTGAGAAAAAGCTTGAAGACACGGAAATCGACCCCATCTGAGGACCGCAGGATAATGGGTGGTCAAAGGGCGATGATGCGCAGGTGGACATAATCGTTGGAAACTGCGAAAAGACATCTGTTCCATCAGCAGAGATTTGACATAGATTCATACTCACTTGAGATTGCAAATTTTCAAGAGCTTTAAATCAACTCTAGATTCGAGTGTTCGGATGGGTGTACTTTGAGACGAATGGGCACCCACCTATATACTATTGTAATCAGTTCCTCGACAGTCCCTTGCATGAGGTAGGGCAGCGGGTAGGGGCAGCGGGTAACCTGGTTGGATTTCCTTGCCCACTGATGGTACATCAAGGCCTTCAGGATTCGACGAGGCTTACCAGAATCTTGATGTTCGAATCAATCAGGTTATGGCTTTACTGCACAGCATGTGGAGTTGCAGCATGTCGCCGCTGCACTGGCCTGCAAAGAAGTTCGAGTAGCTCCTTGAGAACGGAATTGCGGCACCTATCATCAAAAGAAGTCCCTAAAATGATAAGCGTAGGATTCAGGAGATGCGCGTAGCACCAGTCCTGATCTCCTGATCTGTGCAGCATGAAGCGGTGGAGTAAACATGAGGATAACGCATGGAACACGCCCTAGTAGTAGACGCTCAAATGAACACTTGCCCAGCTTCCTTCACGACGATACTTGGCTCGACACATCCTTGTGAAAGATAGGACCTCGCCATAGCAAGCAACACCTGCTCCTGTGGGTCAGGTTCGAATTTCTCTTAACAAGCTGCTCGTGAGCGTTTCTATTGCGTTTCTTTTGACAAAGGTTGACACAGGATTAGAACCACTGGCAATGTTCATTTCTGCAAGATCGACCGTCCTAAGATCCCATAAAGCTGCTGTCGCGTTGCGCGTACTAGTTCACGATCTTCCTTAGTCCATACGTCTAAGGGCCGACCATGTCTTCCACCACAATTGAGATGCAAGAGACGTCGGTGATAACGCCTTCTTTCCCCATCAGTGAGATGTTAGAGATATCAGAGATTACACCTTCCTCCCCATCATCGAAACGCGAGAGGAATCAGGAATAATACCCTCTTCCCTCATTAGTGAGACACAAGAGACGTCAGGGATAATACCCCGCCAGACGTTGCGAGACCATACCGAGTGGGTGATCACCATAGCATTGTCTCCCATAGGCAACATTGTTGCAAGCGGTAGTGGTGATAGGACAGTTAGGTTGTGGAACACTGACACCGACTCGGAGAAGGTTATTGCAAATGGACGGGCCACACAACGAGCGTGTTGTCCGTGAGCTGGAGTCCGGCTGGTGAACGAGTTGTGAGTGGATCAGAGGTCCGCACGGTCCGCACTGCAAGGGTCTGGGATGTCGAGACCGGCAAAGCTACTATGTCACGTTTGGTCCAATCAAGACGGCACACTCACCCGACTCCAAACAGATCGCCACCGGTGGATACAAGTCTTACAAGAAGAACACGGTGCAAATATGGGACGCCGACATAGGAAAGCTGCTACAATCGAACATAGTCGACCAGTTTCAATACTGTATGACTTGGACGTCGGATGGAAAGAAGAGTTTATCTCCCTGGGATCAGACGTTGGCTCAATTAGGATATTCAATTTCGACCCAGTTCAATGCCACCAGGTCGCCATTCTCGAACGTCATCACAACGCTGTATTCGCCATCTCCTTGTCTCACAATGACCGTCTCCTCGCAAGTGCTTCACGCGATCGAACAGTGCGTTTGTGAAATCTCGACACCTATCTACCTGTCAGTGAACCCCTCCGCCACGAAGCTGGCGTGTATTGTGCAGCTCTTTCCGTTGATGGAAAGCTGCTAGTAACGGGTTGCAATGACAATGCATATGTGTGGGACATCTATGCCATCCTAAAAGAAGTTGGTCTCGATGACCTATTGTCTAATGTGAGTGTGAATACAATACCCACTCTAAATCTGAAAGTGTCCGTTCTTAGCCACCAAAAGTTGAATTGAAAGTGCGTATCATCTCATGGCTCTTTAATAAGAGAGCGCACCCAACTCCTAGGACGTAGCCGACAAGTTGTTTTTGGAGGTATGTGACGTGTTTGTTACGATGCTCGTAAACTTGATATTCCAGGCCGATGCTACGGGACAGCTCGGGGATGCCTATGAATCACAGGGTTTTTTCGACGGCACGCAAGGGCGCGTTCATGTGGGTCGTCATATTATATCAGTTGATTGGCTTTTGTGTTGACCTCCATGCTCTCAGTACTCCGCGACGCGCCATGCCCATGCCCAGCCCTCTGCACATCGTCGCAGCAGTACTCTCGCCTCCTTGGGGCCACGTCCACGTGCGGCCCTTAATCGTCTCTCCTCGCTCTTCCAAGACTCTCCTCCCATCGACCACGATGCAACACAACTTGAGTAGCGCTCTAGGCAAGCTCCCTCCCACCGACCCCCTGATGTGGAAGTTGCGGCTGCCAAGGACGAAAGAGTATTTTACTTGCTTGGCTATTCCTCCTGCGCTCATGTATCTTGTAGACGTTATATGTTGCCCCACCCCATAACAAATTGAGGTTACTCAAACCCAAGGACAGCAAGAAGTTCAAAACCAACCTGTAGCATCATCATCGCGCCATGAAACCACTGCCGCCGGTGAAATGTCCGCGACCTATAACCGCAGCTGACACTGCCACAACACCTGCCGTCGCCAAATCCACTCGTTGGTAAATTCGTATCGTGTTATTCGCCTGTTGCACGTCTGTTGACCGTGCTGGACCTCTGGTGGTCACCGCTAATCAAAAGGCAGCTGCTTGTAATTCCAGACACCACCCTGGCTTCATGTCTTCTACCATATGGTCGAGCTTTTTTCTCGATGTCGTTATGTTGATCGTTTTCTGCATTGACGTTTTCTGCTTTACTCATTCCCAGTTTCATGTCTTCTTGTAGTGAGTGCAAGAACCCCTTTGTTTTTAATTAGCAGGTGTAACTCGCTCGCTTTCAGTGCAATTGTCGGTTCTGCCGTGGAGTCCGAATCCAGCAATGAATAAATGCTATGATGTTACGCACATGTAGAATTCAGACTCATAAAGGATGTCTGGTTCATGTTGTGACAAGGCCGATGTATCAACATTCAGGAGAAGGTTCGTGACTCATGAGACCGCGTGGAGCCTCGTGGTGGTGATAAGTAAGTTTTTTACCCTCATGCACACAGGGCGCAGGCTTCGAATTGGTGGCCTTCTCTTCGCCTGCCAAAATTGTCGAGTTTTCTCGCCCGCAATGGTAAAGAGCGCTATCAGGCTTTGAATTAGTGACCTTCTCTTCGAGAGCAACTACCAAAATTGGCAAGTTTGCTTATCCGCAATTGTATAGAGCGCAGGCTTTACGTCTGGAAGATGATGACATTCTCTTTATGGACTACCATCATTGATCATGAACTACCTTCCACTGCCCATACTTGCAATTCGACTATAGATATGACGGTATCCGATTATCGTGATATTCCAGAGCACTTTCAACGCGTCTGGTCTAGATCCTTGATCTCACTTACGCACTGCCCGAGCGAACAACTCAGTCATCGTCTAGTGGTGGTACTGAGGGCCCCTCTGCTGAAGAGAAACCTAACGATCTTCTTGCTCTCTTGTCACAGAAATTCACCATCACTGATATCAAGCAAGACGCGCTCAAGGGAATATACTCGGTGATAAGTAAGTAATTTACATCATACAGAGCGCGGAATTTACGTCTGGAATATGATGTCCCTTCTCTTTTTAGACTATCGTGATTCATTATCGATCATGGAACCATTATTCACTCCAATCGATATGATGGCATCCGATTATCATCATGGGGCATTAGCTTTAAAACGCGTCTGGTCGATATCCCTAATCTTCCACACCCTCCGAGCGGCAAACAAGTCACTCATCGTCTAGCTATGGCATCGGCAATCAAGGACCACACTGCTGTAGAGAAACCTAAAGATCTTCCTCCACTCTTGTCCAAAAAATTTAACATCACTGATGTTAAGCAAGATGCGCTCAAGTGGAATAAGGAATGGGAGGCGGCGATCGCATCGTCAACTGCAGCAGACGTCCTCAAGGAGATATCTCATTTCCTAGATGATTCTTTCTTTACTCCTAAGGACATCGAGCTCTTCCACGAGGACCTTCGCAGTGTCCAGGATCGCGTAGCTGAAATCCTGCGTAGCCTGTTTAACGAAGGTCACTTTGACACCATCTGGTTGTTGTTGAATGTCGCTGAGAAGAGGAGACACATCCTTGAAGGCCTGAAGGGGGCATCCGAAGCACCTACGCTTTGGGGACAAGATTGTCGTGCTCTTTGCCCAGAGGTCACAGTTTCGAACCTCCTATCACAAGGCGGGAAGGGCTTCATCGATTTTCTCACTCGTGTCTTAGAGATATCCGAGTCGTCTATTAAACCAGCATTCCTACCAAACTCATGGTGGGAACAGGCGTCGAACTTGCCAAATCCATGGTTGGAACAGGCCTCAGATGTTTCACCTCGAAAACAGATATCCCAAAGCACAAAGCTTCTGTTTGAAGTCGCGACTATCAATAGGAACAAGTTTATCGATGAGTGTTTCCCGCTCATAGAACATCATGCGAGTCTAACATTCAATGAATAGGTCATTTTGTTCTGTCCTCGGCGTTGTCGATCGTAGGTGACATTACCAATCGTAGCGAGGGGATGAAAGGAGTCCTACACATCATGGAGAATACAGAAGGATATGTCGCTCGATCTTTAGCACAGGCCAAATCAACTTTCAGAGATAAACCTCTTATCCGCTGCGAAAACTGCACGAAGACACCAGAAGACATCGGACAAGGTGTTCGCTTCATGGTGTGCAGTGTTTGCAAAACAAAACTCAACTTTGAGGTACATTATTGTTCTCAGTGGGTAGTAAACCTTTAATCCCGTCTTCATAATTCCCTCATGATGTTACATCCGCTAGATCCTGCCAGAAACAAGACTGGTCTCTTCACAAAAAGGCTTGTGTAAAGAAGCCAGTGTCAAAGGGTCTGAGGGGAACCAAGGGAGACTCGCTTTGGGCATTCGGTGACTCCGATCCCGCCGTCGAGCTGATTCGCAACCTCGGCAAGAAGGAAGGTCGTGGTCTCACGAGCCTCAGAGACATTGGCGTAAATCCTTGCAAGGGTAAACGTTCCCCTGCTGCGGAGCGTCAAGCCGAGATGCTCGAAGCCAACAGAAATGTCGATTACTTCCTCTTCACTGCGAGCGGTGAAACAGTTCGCTTTGTGATCGATGATCCAGGAGCGAGAATGATCTTCCGGATCAACCGCGGTGTGATCATGACGCAGACTGGTGATACCGGTCTTGATGCTATGGGGGAGTACATGGTCAAACTCATGAGCGGATATCCCGGATTGAGTCGAGACATCATCCTGAAGCAACTCTGTGAGGAACATGGGGCGGACACTACCAAACAGATCGTGCGGTTGGAGCGGAAATCTCGAGAGTGTGGAAAGAGTACGTTCATAGAAGGTTGGTTGAAGGATTCATCGAACGTGTTTGGGGATTGGGCCTGGCTCGGATCGCTTTGAACGAAGTCGGCGTGGTACGAATCTTTTTCTCGTTCATTCATGTCATTATCTCATTGATGTGCATTTACAGTCGCTACGCATGTTTGGTATGTCAGAGATTCGTTTCGCTCGCGGCCATCAACCATGTTCTTCATTATAAAAATCCAAAACGCCCGGTCTTTTTGGGTTTTGTCTTTGTCGATAGTCTTCGAATAAGTGTACAGTATCCGTTGATCAAGTTGAGCCTCAGCGACGTTCGTTTACATTTCACTATCAATTGTCGTAGCAGTCGATGTATGCTAATGCCGTCCAACCAAATCGCCGTTAAGTTTATTACCTCGAGTCCTCCTGGACGTCGGGGCCCGGGCCCTACTCGATCGAATGCTCTTGATTCTCCAGGGCCACCAGATGTGACTCATGCGAGTACTTGTCCGTTCTCTCGGCCTCTTCAAAGCCACCAAAATATGAACTTCGTACAGTCAATTGCAAACAAGATCTTTTTGGTCACAATAAGTTGACAGTCCTTAAAAAGCCTTGAAAGAATGATGGGATGAGACTCGATGAAGATTTTTACCCAAAGGGGTACGTTATACTGGCTACGATTATGGACAAGTACGGGGGCGGTTGAATACTACATTTTGGCATAAGCTTTTGCTAGATACGATCTGCTCGATATCGTTAAGAAAGTATTTTTCCACAAAATTGTATATTGCCTTACTCAGAATGAGGATGGTCAAAAGTCCATCTCAAGCTCGATCTGTTGGTCCGGAGCTCTCAGGATTGGTCTATACATGATGTAGAAAAAAGTTACATACCGGAGCGCAAGCCTCTTCGACTTTCCGAGCAAGCAAGTTGTTAAACTCCGTCATGCATTCTTTCACCCGGCCAGAGCATATACTACAGCCCGCGCTTCTGACTTCTTGAATCGTCCTATCAGCGACTGTCCTCACAGTGTCGCCAGAAGGTCTATCAATCAACGACTCGCATACCTCCTGCATAGACTTTGTCCACCATGCAAGTGGATAGGCACCCCAAGGCATAAATCTGACGTCGGTACCCTGTCCGCAGCAATTCTGGTTGTAATGGGAGTTATTTGCACGACCAAACAACCAACCGCAGCCACCCTGACTGCCATAATGATCTGTCATCCATGTCAAGTCCTTCATTAAAGCTTGTACAGCGGTGCTGCACTTCTTGTGGTATGTGAGTAAAGCGAGAAGGTCAGATGCGGTGATGAGTTCGATCTCTGCAAACCACGCTGGGATTAAGGGCTGTTGTAATGTGCATCTGGCAGCGATGATGGTTTCATGTTTGAGTCGTGCGTTCCTCGCAACGGCAAAGCAACGAAGGGGCTCTTTCTGGAGAACTTTGGGATTCACCAGGGCTTGACATACTTTTCTCTCGATCAGGTCTAGTGAATATTTCCTCGCAGCTGCGAGCACAGAGAGGACGTCTGTAAGATTGTCGAGCGAAGGATCCTCTGCAAGAGTTGATGGATAGCAAAACCTGAGAAACCCATCTAGAGTTTTGCTGTCCTCAGAAACGGCGATGACCGCTAAGCCATCCTTCATTTCTTGATCGGCAGCTCCAGGTGTCTGAGGGAGGCCAAACAATGTCTCGAAGAATGGAGAGGCGAGGGAGAGGAAGAGTGTGAAGACTCGAAACTCAACACCATCAGCTGATCGTAAGATAACGTCTGCTTTAGCGTGATCGAATGGGGCTGAAGGACACATTTCCATCTGCGATTCGTGATCTTTATTTGTGATGCCATTAGTATGGCAGATCGTAGCTAGTAAGTTGAACGCACCAGGCGAAGTCTGAAAATTGTGGGATGTCCTTGTGGGATGATGATAGAGGCTCTGAGAAAGATAAGAAAATCGGACTGGCCGTGTGCCAGGCTGTTTATTAGGGCGCAGCGCACTGCATTCAGCATTCATTACATGATATCTTTGACCTCATGGCCCTTTTGTATGTTGGTATACATGAACCTGGGCAATACGCAACAGTGATTAAGGAGATACGCAGGAAGATAAGCCATGTCGTGAGATTGAAACCAGAGGCTGGGTTACAGATTGGCAAGTGACAGTTCGGCCAGTGGCACAACAGCCCTGAGTAGACGGTGACTCTGTCACTGCGGACTGTAGCTCGATCCTTCTCCATGGTAAGAACGTAGGATAAACGGACATGACAGACACGTAAGTATATATACCTGGCTTGCTAGTTTCCCCAGCTATTCGAGTTCAACTCTGAGATGGTCTAGACTGAGCGACAGAGAGCAGCCGAGAACTTCTGGCAGCGAGGATGGTTTCAGGTTTGAGCCGTGCTTGCCTGGCGATCACGAAGCAGCGAAGGGGCTCTGTCTGGAGAACTGTTGGAGCCACGGAAGAGCCTGTCATGGTTTTTTCTAGCCTCCCCACAAATGCAATCACAAGTAGGGCATCCATCAGGTTGTCAAGAAGAGGATCCTTTGCGAGTGTTGATGGACAGAAAAGCCTGATAAATGAATCAATAGTTTTGCTGTCCTCAGACATGGGGGTGACTGTTAAGCTGGCCATCCTTCTTTTCTTGGTCGGAAATACCACCATTAGGGCCCTGGGGCCTGAGGAAGGGAGAACAATGACTCAAAGAACGGAGAGGCAAGGGAAAGGAAGAATGTGAAGACTCGAAACTCAACGCCATCAGTTGAAAGCAAAATGACGTCTGCATTAGCGTGAGCGAAGGGAGCTGAAGCACAAGTTGCCATCGTCGATTCGTAATTTGGTTCTGTGGTGTTGTTAGCATGGTACAGTACACTTTTTCATAATGCATGGCCCCATAATGCATAATTTTGATAATGCATCACCTTTGGGTGGGTCCCGTTGTGGGACGCGGGCAATATGCATGCGAAACGCATAACGCATAACGCATAAGCCTCCGGGCTGATTTATGCATTATGAGGCCGTGTTCGGGTCAGCATCAGTCATTGTCAGCACCTATACTAATGTAGTTTAGACTATCTAAAGTGCATAGCGGTGTCAAAATTTGTCTTTGTTCTCCTCTTGCATGTCCAATAAGACCCGCAAACCGCGGGAGAAGCCAGCTCCCTACAAGCAGCGCTCGCAGACAGTCACAAAGAATAAAGATGCACCCGCTACCTCAGCCAAACCTCATAAGGTCACGATTCGAAAAAATCTCACCTTAAATGACTGGCTCGCTGTCTTCGCATACATTGATACCCATCCCCATCAGTCACAAGCCGAAATTGTTTTACACTTCGAAAAAGAACTCACAGGGGCTTTGGCCTTTAGTCAATCAGCTTTATCTCACGCCCTTAAACGACGGCCAGAGTTAGAAGCGCGAGTCAACTCTAATCCGAACGCTTTATCATCAAAACGTCCACGTGTTGTAACAAGGCCAGATGTAGAGCGGGCCTTGTTCACATGGGTCAAACATATGGAGATAAAGGGAGATACGGTGAATGGGCCAATGCTACGAGCCAAGCGAGCAAAGTTTGAGGAAGAATTTGATGTGCCAGAGGAAGAGAGGCTATCAGGAGATGGTTGGATTGCTTCTTTTTGTCGAACGTACAAAATCCGAGAGCATCGCCGGCATGGTGAAGCAGGATCCGTGAATCTTGATGATGTCGCAGCTGAACGCATTTGATGCCAAAAGATTTTGGCTAAATATACTCCCAAGGACCGCTGGAACTTTGACGAGACCAGCTTCTTTCCCTTGTAAGCTGCCATTTTAGTTTTTCAAATTGCTGACAACTCACTTGTATTCAATGTCAAGCGCACCTCCAGATCATGGACTCGCAACAAAACAGATGAGTGGCAGGAAGAAGGACAAATTTCGCATATCAGTTGGCCTTGCCTGTAATGCTGACGGCAGCGAGAAACTTGAGCCGTTTTTCATTGGAAGGGCAAGGAAGCCTCGGTGCTTCAAAAAACAAACACCTGAGCAACGTGGTTTCTACTATCGAAACAATAAAAAAGCTTGGATGACAACCGTGCTCTTTGAGGAGTAAGTCATGTGTGAATTGATTCGCTATGTTACTTACCGGAATTCAGATGGGTTAAAAAACTCGATCTCCAAATGAAGCGGGAGAATCGGAAGATCTGCCTATTTGTAGACAACTTCTCAGCCCACAAAATCCCCTACGAACCTTCAAACATCGAGCTCAAATATTTCGAGCCAAATATGACACCTTTTGTCCAGCCGTGTGACGCTGGCATCATCCGCTGCTTTAAAGCTGGCTATCGTCGCAATTTTTGTGCTCGCGCCATTGAACTTGATGATGCTGGTGAACGGGAAATTTATAAAATTAATCTTCTCGAAGCCATGATGATGGCAAAGGAAGCATGGAATATCGTAACTTCAACAACCATCGAACATTGTTGGGATCATACTGCAATTCAACCGTGAGCATGCACATCATTTTTATTGATTACGAAGATCTCATCTGCAAGTAGGGACGACTCATCCATTCCAACAAGTGCGGGTAACAGCGGCCCCCATAATGACCCTGTAGCGTGGCAAATCGTTCGGGAATTTGCCTCCAGTGAGATGTCTCTGCCTGAAGCAGAAACTCGCCTGGAACAACACCTCGCTGACCGCTATGCCGACACGGATTGGAGACCTGCTTTGAAGGCAGTTATGGATGCCGAGGGTGACATAGCTACTGCACTCGAAGCTGTTGGTACACTAGCTACTACTGCATCTCAACGAACTGGCCTCAAGATCCGGATTCCCGCACGTCCAAAGATACCCACCCAAGTTACAACCCTCGAGATTGAACTCATGGATTCAATTGGCGGTCTGAAGTCTCGTAACCGAATTTTTGGCGAGCCGCCCACAATCGAAGAGCTTTTGGACCCTGTTGAAGAGAGGGAAGTTGGTGATCATGATTACGAGTTTCCGGGTGGGGACAACGAGATTGTCGAGGAAGTTCGAAGACAAATGGCAATTGAAAGGGGGGATATCATGGAGGTGGATTCAGATAGCGAGGACGGCGACGAAGATGAAAACACGACGCCGGAGTACACTTTCGCGCAAGTATTCACGCTGTGCCAGCAACTCGAAGATGCTTGCCTTCAATTTGGTGAACTCGAGCTCTCATTTGATCTCTCAAAATGGCTGCGGGCATTTAGGGCTTGTGTGCGCAGAGAGGAAATTCGAGGAGCAAAGCAGACAACAATAGATTCGTACTTCGGCGGTAAATAGACAATGATATGTTTTGTACCGCTCTCAGCTGTCACACTCTTGAGGGAGGTCACATGGCATCACAATGTGTCACATATGTCACACAACTTGGTAATGCATAAGGGGTGATAATGCATAGCCTGGGAGGGGTCCCGACGTTATGCGTTATGAAAAAGTGTACTGTACATCGTAGCTAGTAGCTCGAACTCGCCAGTTAGAATTTGATACTCGTGGCACCATGAGGGGTTGGAAATTGGGATGTCACAGGTCGGACTCGTAGTAGGAGACTGGAAGAAAATATATATTGCTGGAAACTGTAGATGAGTGCTCGCTTGCTTTCAACGCCTGGCTCGTCTTTGTGGCACCAAATTCTCGGTCTCGAAGCAGGTGTTTTAGAACGACGTGTACAATGATCATCTGGTTCTGGCACTGACTCGGAGTAGTACTGAGACACGATATTCAATGAGCTACTAAGTAATTTAGTTAGTCGATGGCACTGCAGTGTTCTAGAATGTGCAGTCTGGTCTCGAGTGTCGGACTACTACGTATAGTAGGATAGGATGATTTTGCCAACCTGCGTGCAAATCATGATGTAGTAGTTGTATTGAAGAGTTCCCTCCGAGTCAGACTCAGGCTATTTTTTCTTCTTCTTCTTCCCGGCGCCGCCCGCCGGGGCCTTCCCCTGGACTCGTGCCGGGGCCGTTAGGGTAATCGGAACGAAGGGTTTAAGCAACTCCATGTCAAGATCAACCTTTTCAAGTGCGATGTAATGAGCCTGATGCACTGCTAGCAAAGGAACAAAGCCATCAAGTCACCTTTGCCGTCAACGTATCAACCTTCCTGCTGAAAAATTCAGCGAATTTCGTCATATTCGCCAGGATATTTGAACAGCACTGCGAGCAACCACTAGCTCGAACGCGCCGGACTGTATCACCGACGCCCGCAAGGACCGTGTGACTAGATGGCTTGTCATACAAGGACATCATACTTTTTTCCATGTAATCACTCCACCATTTCAATGGTTTTTGACCATTGAGCAAGAATCGACTGCCGGACTCGCAGCCACAGGAGCCGCTAATGATCCATTGGTATCCTGTCGCATTCAAGATGAGGTAACCGCTGGTAATCCAGGACAGATCCTTTCCCAAGGATTGCACCGATATGCCGCACCTGTGATGATAGGTAAGTAGTGCGAGCAGTTCCTTTGCTGTGATGAGGTTGATTTCCGGAACCCTCGCAGGAATGAGAGATTGGCGAAGAGTATATTCTGCAGCGAGCGTGGCTTCGATATTTAACTGGGCACGCATTGCAAGTGCAAAGCATCTCAAAGGCTCTTTCTCCATACGGCTTTTAAGCGCTTGGCGAACTTTGTGCTCAAGCGGTTTCAAAGAATATTTCCTGGCTGCCTCAAGGACAGGTATGATATCTTCAATTTCATGCAGAGGAGGATCCTCCGCAAGAGTAGAAGGGTAGCAGAATCTGAGACAGATGTCAAGGACTCTGTGGTTTTCTTCCACGGGCACGATGGGCAGATCACCTTCGATCTGGTCTGATTGTGCCGCTTGCTCGATGATAGAGTCAAAAGACGACGAGGCGAGACTCAAAAAGAGCGTAATCACGCGAAAATCAACGCCATCGGATGATCGAAGGATGATATCTCCTTTGGCATGCAGAAATGGCGGGGCTACCATGAGAGGTTTCTTTACTTGTATGAACAGTATAGTCAAACAAGATCTTTCTGTGCAATAAGTTAAACTTACCTTTGACTATTGAGAGAGAATGGAGAGAACACAATAATGATTGAATTCTGGAAGGACAACAAATGGACGATGTGAATGAAACCCGATAAAATTTTGTCCAGAGGGTACGTTATATATATTCTCGGTACGCTAGAATTCATCAAGAAGGTTACTGGAGGCTATGGGAGACCTATGGAGAAAAGGAATATTCGTAATTTTTGAGACGTATTTCTACACTACTAGACGCAGTCGTTCCCCTAAGTACTAACCCTTAAGTAGAGATACCCTTTCTTGATATTCAAGTTCAATTGCTAGATCTGACCGAGTCATGATTATGGACACTGGGGTGGTTGGATACTACACTTTGGCACAAGCTTATAGACGTGATCTCCCTGATGACGTTAAGAAGGCGTTTTACCACAGTATTGAATATTGCCTTACGGATGAGGATAGCCGCGATCAAAAGTCCATCTCCAGCTCGATCTGTTGGGAGCTCTCAGGATCTCTCCATGTTGTATAGCAAGGTACATACCGGAGCGACAGCCTCTTCGACTTTCAGAGCAAGCAAGTTGCTGAACTCTGTCATGGCTTCATTTACCCGGCCAGGGCAAGCACCACAGCCCGCACTTCTGACCTTGTGGATTGTCCTGTCTGCTGCCGCCCTCACAGTATCGCCAGACGGACTATCCTGTAACAGCTCATACATCTCCTGCATATATGTTGTCCACCATGCAAGTGGAGCGGTACTCCAAGGAAAAAATCTGTTGTCGGTACCCTGTCCGCAGCAGTACTGGTTGTAGTGGTTATTACTGGTACGATTGAACAGCCAACCGCAGCCACCCAGACTGCCATAATGATCTGTCATCCATGTGAGGTCTTTCATTAGGGCTTGTACGGCGATAATGCATTTTTTGTGGTATGTTAGTAGGGCAAGAAAGTCGGATGCGGTGATCAGGTGGATCTCTGCAAATAACGCAGGAATTAAGGGTTGCCGTAAGTTGTGTCTGGCAGCGGTGATGGTTTCATGCTTGAGCCGTGCGTTCCTCGCAATGGCAAAGCAGCGAAGGGGTTCTGTCTCAAGAACCTTGGGATTCGCCAGAGCCTGACATACTTTTCTCTCGATCAGCTCTAGTTCATACTTCCTCGCAGCTGCAAGCACAGAGAGGACCTCTGTGAGGTTGTCAAGGGAAGGATCCTCCGCCAGCGTCGATGGATAGCAAAACCTGAGAAACGAATCTAGAGTTTTGCTGTCCTCAGACACGGCGATGACTGCTAAGCCATCCTTCATCTCTTGATCGGAAGCCCCACCAGGTGCCTGAGGGAGACTGAACAATGCTTCAAAGATCGGAGAGGCAAGGGAGAGGAAGAGCATGAAAATTCGAAACTCCACGCCATCAGCTGATCGTAAGATAACGTCTGCTTTAGCGTGATCGAACAGGGGCTGAAGCACAAGTTTCCATTGGGGTTTCCATTGGCGATTATGATCTTTGTGGTGTCATGAGTATGGCCGATCGTAGCTAGTGAGTTGAACTCACCGAATGAAACTTCAAATTTGTGGGATGTGCTTGTGGGATGATGAAGAGGCTCTGAGAAGATAAGAGAATCGAATTGGCCATGCGCTGGCAGGTTGCCTGTTGGGGCACAGACCACTGCATTCGGCATTCATTACATACATAGTGTCTTCTTTGACCTCATGGCCCTTTTGTACGTTGGTGTTCAAATCAACCTGGGTATTTGCAAAGCGAGATGGTACGTGACGGTTATTAAGGAGATATCCAGGAAGATAAGCCATGCCGTGATATTGAAACTGGAGCTGTGGCAAGTGACAATCCGACCAGTGTCTAGTGCTGAGAAGACAGCCACTTTGTCGACGCGGGAGGCTATAGCTCAATCCTTCTCCATGGCGTGAGCATCTAGTATGATTTGCTATTATTTCTGGCTTCGATCAGCAACCCATGAACTTTCCTAGTAGAGTCGGGTTTCAACAGATGGCTTACCTGCAAGAACATTCCTTCACGGCTTTACCCAGGTTAGGCTGGGTTAATTTCGAATGTCAACGTGACAAAGTGAGTAACAGTCACGTAATGACTTGTACGTGACTCACTGAGCGTCAGATTCAAAGAGGGCGACTCGAAGTCGAGTCTTGCGGCGCCAAAACTGAAAACTTGTTAACTTGAAATAGGGGATAGCGCAAGCCGCTGTGGAATGTTTCCCGCTACCTCGACGGAGTCTTTCCAAAAGAAAAACGTCTTTCAAACATCAAAAGTGGTCGGGGACGGACGGTGTGGGTGTGTCGCACGTTCTTCCGACGCAAGTGCTGAACGTCGTCTCCCGTAGTCAGGCCTTGAAAGAAGGAAGTCAAATGTTCCGCCTTTTTCAAATCTGAACCTGTGAACATAGCTAGCAGAGACGCGTGGGTTTGTGAAGTTGAAGTTGATGTAGGTCTTACGGAACGTCCTGAGGCTTGTCTGAGGCCATAGATTACAGGGTTTCGGGCTTCAGGCAATTCAGCTAGATCGTAATAGCCAAGACTTGCGCACCGAAAGCATGGATTCATAGTGACAAATTCTAGTCGACGAGAAGCAGAAAGTTAAGAAAAATGTAGCGAGCCTTGCCAACGACGGATGATGCTACGACTGATATCAATATCAAGGATCCATGCTTATGAAACAAGAGAAAAGGTTGTGACAGACATGCAAGTAGAATTTTTTTCCTGGCTTGCTGGTTCCATTCGAATTTAACTTCTTAACAGTCTGGACTGGGTCAATAGGACAAGGGGCAGCTGAGTACGCTGACGTCGTTTTGCTATAGCACAATATACTGACTTACTCACGATGACAGTCAGAAGTCCACCATCAGATTGACCTATCGAGAAGTATCAGAATTAGTTCGTAATCTAGAGCAAGACACACCGAAGCGATAGTATCTTCGACTTCCCGAGCAATAAACTTAGTCGTGTTCGCTCCCACCCAGCCCGAGCAAGGTGAACAGCGTGAAGTTCTGGCCATTTGGATCGTCTCGTCCGCTGCTGTCCGCAGTGTCGCCAGACAGGGTATCCTTCAACAAATCGAATGTCACCTGCATAAATTTTGACCACCACGCAACTGGAGTGGCGTCCCAATGGCAAAAAAAATACCTGGTCGGTGCCAATTCCGCAGTTACAGTACGTCAGAGTATCGTAAGCGTCATATATCCAACCAAATATCCAATTGAAGTCAATGGAACTGTCACGATGGTCGTCATCCATCTCAAGTTGTTCGTTAATGATTGTACAACACAGCAAGTTTGATGGTATGTCAGAAAGGCAAGAAGGTCAGATGCGGTGATAAAATCGATTTCTGCAAACCACGCGGGAGTTAAGGGTTTTTGTAAAGTGCTTCTGGCAGCGAGGATGGTATCAGGTTTGAGCCGTGCTTGCCTGGCGGTTACGAAGCAGCGAAAGGGCACTGTCTGGAGAACCGTTGGAGCCAGAAGAGCCTGTCATGCTTTTTTCTCGATTAGGTCTAGCCTCCCCACAAATGCAATCACAGGTAGGGCGTCCGTCAGGTTGTCAAGAAGAGGATCCTCTGCGAGTGTTGATGGACAGCAAAGCCTGATAGATGAATCTTTGTGCTGTCCTCGGACATGGGGATGACAAGCCATCCTTCTTTTCTTGGGCGGAAGTGCCAGCATTAGAGCCCTGAAGAAAAGAGAAAAATGACTCAAAGAACGGAGAGGCAAGGAAAAGGAAGAGCGTGAAGACTCGAAACTCAATGCCATCAGTTGAAAGTAAAATGGCGTCTGCATTAGCGTGAGCGAAGGGGGCTGAAGCACAAGTCGCCATCGTCGATTCGTAATTTGGTTCCGCGGTGTTGTTAGCATGGTACATCGTAGCTAGTGGCTCGAACTCGCCAGTTAGAATTTGATACTCGTGGTACCATGAGGGGTTGGAAATTGGGATGTGGTCGTGGCAAAGTTAGGAGACTGGAAGAAAATATCGTTGGAAGGCAAAACGCGTAACGCGTCAGTAACAGTCACGTTAACCGTGACCGTGACACCTTCTTCCCTTGCACCAGAACGCGTTCTACTCGGGCTGTCAATAATTCTAAATTCTAGGAGGTAAACATATACGCATGCTACTATCAGGATCATCGTCACCTCTAAAGAATTGAATACTACCTACTACTTCTTCTCGCCGACTAACATCGACCCAACGATCGCCAAACTGTTGCCTGAGCTTAGTACATTGTACGCAGAGTCCGTTCGGTAGTCGATCTTCTGATATGTGTGCGGAAATGCACGCTCATAATCTTTCAAGGTCACCATCTAGATCTAGTTCGGGAAAATGCCAGATGAGCTATTGGTAGAATGCTCTATACACCTCGATGCTGTTCCCCTGAAAGATGTGCGGTCATTCAAGTGCGGTGAGTCAGTTCGTCATCCATGCAAATCCTGAACACGTCCAACTCGTTGATATCATCCTTGATCGTATCCAGGCCACGGCTTCTGCACCACATGCATCGAAACCCTTTTCGAAGCCGGACCTCCGCCTTTTAAATGCCCCACTTGTCGCAAGCGTATCCAGCGCAAGGACGCGTTTCAAATATTCTTAAATCCTCATCGCTCGTTCAGCACACAATCCGCGTATAAAGATTCGGGTGTCGATATTGACTTCACACTACCCGATGATCCGGATTCGACTATGGAGCGCGTCTCTAGCCTCCGCAAGAAAACGCGTGATAACGCGGCAGAACTCCAACGCTTGAAAAAGCGCTTGGAACAGCTGCAACGGAAATTGTCGGTCGCGAACATGGAACGCGATGAGTTGGATGATCAACATCAGGAGCTGCAAAATGAGTATGATTTTCTCGAGTCGGAGCACGCGGACCTCAAGAGTACATGCACGACTCATGAGAATGAGCGCCGCAAAGCCGAGCGTTCATTTTATACGCTGCAAAAGAAGTACGAAGTCGCTGAGAGTGCTGAGCAGACGTGGAGGGAACAGTGTAAGGCTGCGCAAAGAGATGCGCGAGATGCGCGAAAGGAGAAAGAAGAACTACGCGAAGGAATCAAACAGTTGGCCGAGAGGACAAGAGAGTTTGAGCATCGTGCGCTCAGAAACAAAGTGGCGGTAAGCATGCATTCATTCTAGTAAGTATTGCTAATTTATTTCGCACTGGCAGTATGACAAATACAAAGGAAAATACGAGGCTCTGAAGGACGAGAACGCGCGCCTTCAAAAAATCCAACAAATCGCAGAAAATCCAGAAGAACAGTCGCTCGTGGTTGTCGATAGAAACGCCCCTGACACGCTTGAGCGTGCAGTTGACGAGGACTGGTTAGACGATGTGTGTGAGGTTCGAGGGGACAATCTCGATGATAGCGATAGCGATTATGGAAACGACTCGAGCAAGGAGAATGAAGACGAAGGGCCCAGTCGTGGCGCCGGATGGCTACTAGGGGGCAGGCGAGCAACGGAGAGCGTGGACGACCGTGACCGACCACTTCCTGAGGATCGCCCGTACCGCCCTGCAGTCAATTTCGCCTCTGACTGGAACCTCAAACAGTACGGCAATGGGCACAACGAAGTACCTAAGACGAAGAAGCGGAAGAACGAGGAGGACGCCGTCATGGGAGCGCGATCGTCCAAGGTAGTGAAAATCTCCTTGCAACCTGCCAGATCGGCAAAGGGAAAAGGAAGGGCTACTGAAGAAAGAGGTGATGCGAGACCGCTCTCGTCTTCCACGCAGATGCTGGGTTCTCCGCTGAAAAGAGCCGCTACAATAAAGCTGGATGCAATGGGTCGTTTGATGGGCGTTGCGGTACTGGGGTCAAGACGTAAATTTGACAAGAATTCATGAGTTCATCAAGGACGCTCGGACTGCGATTAATTGTACTATTATCACTGTTGTTTGTTCATACCCTGCTTTGCGGTAGACTACCATATATTGCGAATAAGTCGTACAACGACGTACATCATCAGATTACAATTCTCTGTTCTAAAAATTATCCTACAAAGAACCTCACACCTTCGCCATCAGCAACCCCGATTATTTGTGCTCGATTGGAGCGTGAAAGAATAGTAATAGCCCGCCGTAGGAGTGGTATGGGAATGCCAGAAAGAGGCGACGGGATGGGAGGGTCTGAGATCTCATAAAAAGTGAGGATGGTATTGAGCTGGCCAGTCGCTGTTGCCTGTATACGACGATAAATCACTTCTTAACTTGCGATGAAAAGAGGCACTAACCCACGAATGGAGGACATCAGCCCATTCTTCCGGAAGACGCCAGTAAAGCAGCACCGCACGAGTCTGCTTGGCCGGCTCGTACACAGCGATGTTCTTTGCGACCATGGCAGCCATCAACGACGAGAGATACGAGGGTAGGATTCGTCCTGGAA
The DNA here is from genome assembly GCA_016628565.1 of Suillus placidus. Lineage (NCBI taxonomy): Eukaryota > Fungi > Basidiomycota > Agaricomycetes > Boletales > Suillaceae > Suillus > Suillus placidus. The sequence continues at coordinate 166,485 of JABBWD010000044.1, forward strand.
CACCATGTCACAACAAGTCTTCGCAGAATAAAAAGAAAAGTTGGGACAAAACGCACGGTTTATCCTCTCATTGCGGAGGATCTCATCCCAATCGCTGCCTGGGGCCTCTGCATCCTCGACGCGCAGTACGAAGAGACGCTTGTGTCTCGCGTATGTCAGGATGAGGCGTGTCCATTGCTCGGTGAGATGTGCGTGAGTGGTTTGGTTTGGTTGCTCGCTGTCTGGCGGGTGAATATCGGTCAGGGTTTGAGGCGGAATGCGTACGTGAAGAAGGGGGGTGCTGAGTGGATCGAGGGTAACAGGAATCCTAGTTAGCAGGTCAGCATGGGACGCTGTCGATGTCGGGGACTGCGGAGTTACCTGACGGTGTGGTGTGGGTGGAAAGAGCCATGCACTGATCAGAGCTGACAAATGAAACTCATTTCTTCCAAGATTTATCTTCCTCTGAGTGTTACCGTGACCAACATTGCAATTTGCTTCATACCAGTACCTCGCTCTGCAAACTCTTTGTGCTCTGATAACCGTATGACGAGTTTACAGAGTTGCGGCTGAGGCTACTATTAGCCGCCCCACTGTCCTGCATTCAACAACAGTCCCATCTTCGTCTTGTCCGCGACATCACGAAGACTGCAGCAAGACGAGTTACGATTTTCCGTCTATAGAAGGAACAATCATCACGGTATACCTAAGGGAGCTAACATCATCCCCATGCCTCACGAAGCACATTTCTTCTGGCTGAGGTGTTAGGCCCAGACCCAGCATATTTCGGCTCAGATAAACTGGATTTTGACCGGGCCTGGACAAACCCTGGATCTCCCGCTCGCTGGCACAGCGCCTTTCAAATGCTGTCTTCTCAGTCTCGGAGTCAAATCAATTCACGTCTAATCTGAGAGTGAGTCGGTGATTCAACGTTCTCTTTTCGTTTCCTCATGTTCGAGTTCACCTCCAGTCACGGACAGACGCACATCTCATGCTTAGACGCGCAAAGCCAATATGATGCTGGGCAGGAGGAAAAAATGTCGGTTCTGCTGCTATTGCCCAAGCCGAGGTCCTACATATTTCGTCCCTCAAAGATCATACTGGCTCTTCTGGACGTCAGATCGAATCAAACAAGATCTTCGGCGTCTTACGCACGCTCTGGGCTAGTGTCGTTGAGTGTGTATTTGAAGTACTCAGATTTTATTTTCTGCAGGTTACGCACCTCACCCTGCTCGTTCTACATGTAGCGGGACCCTACGAGCTGGAAAGCCATGATTTCTCTCTCTGCGGTATGTAATTGTGCAGTGTGATGGATTCCATGTCGGCCGTTGACGATGATATCGCATGTCAGATCGTTTCTGCTTTCAATGAGAATCTGGTTCATGGGTCTGGAGATTGAATATTGAGCTGCAAATGCGCTGCGGTAGCGGTGCACAAGGCTATGAAGATTTTGCGGAAGAAGATTCCGTTTGAACAGCGCTAGCAGATCCTGTCTAGTTCGAGACTCGTGCGCCATGTTTTTGCGATTGCAGTAAGTGATCCATGCACTACCAGCGACACTGGTATAGTACATGCTCACATCATTCTACACATGTATGGACGGAGCGATCTCGTATTTCGTGTTCCCTCCATGTGCGCGCCTCATGTGAACGCGACGCACGTGACTGTGTGTGTGTCGTCTGTGTGTGTGTATTTGATGTGTGTGGAATAGTTGAACAGATCCAGCGCCATACTTACTTTGAATGCCACTATTATTCATCAAGGCGCTGCCATGGTCAACAGTCTAACAGAAAAACTTGGATCATTGCCTGCAGAAGCACTCATACTGTACGTTGGATTACACTTTCCAAATGCTGGAAAGTCGTGCTGGGACAAGATCAAGATCGCTGATCTCAGTTCAAATATCCACAGGCATATAGATGAATTCTTCCAGCGTGCCAGGGAATTTTATCCCTCTGACAAGATAACAGAATTGAGGAAGTCTGTGGATAGTGTCGCCAGCACAGCTACAACACTGTACCAAGTCATCAAAGAAGCCGCAGAACGACGCGGCATTCCTCTCTACCCCGTATTAAGCTTCAGTATCCTACTTGAAATGCTCAAAGAACAGTTTCCGCCGCCCAATGAGGCTCCCGGTCATGAGAAGCGTATGGCCATGATAAACACGGTTCTCGATCGTGTCGAGGAGTGTTTTCTGCAGGTCATCGGCAAGCTCGGAATGAACAAGGAACTCCTGAAAAGTCTCTCAAGTTCTCTCAAGTCCGGTGTTAAACATATTATCGTGACCATTGGTGCGTCACGACTAAATGACGATTCCGGAACGTTGACAGCTTAATATCAAACGATGATACAGGAGACATTGACGAACAGCATCCGGCCCTCGTGTCGGCCCTCTTGAGCATTGTGATTAGCATGCTATTTGCAGAAGTGCTGAGTCTTTCCGCGATTCTCCGCATAGTTGGGTTTGGGTCTTTGGGACCAGTCAAGGGTATGATTTTGTATAGTTGCAACAGATCAATATTTATGACGTTTTAGGTGAAACTGCTGCGTGGTTGCAAGGGTTGTTATTTGGCCCCGCTGTGCCAAAGGGCGACTGGTTCGGGAGGCTTCAGCGCCTCGCCATGATCAGAGGAAAAGCTGGTGCAAAGTTGTGATACATGACTGAAACCCTCGGGGGTCTGTTATATTTGTACAAATATTTCTTGTTACATTTATAATTAGAGTGCCCGACTGTTGTTGACGTCCAAGGGTGTCTATGATGCTCCGAACACAGCAAAGGTGATAACAGTAGGAAGCCATAATACAATCACTGCACGACTGTCGTGCATCTACCCCGCTTTGACAAATCTCCCCGCTCGATACCAAAAGAGGTGCTCCTCCGTCCCCTCGCCCGCCTCCCACACACCTTCTCCCCCGACCCATCCCCCAACATCCTCGATCCACCTCTGAGTGGGCCTATCCAAACAACACCCGCCAAAAACGACCCTCCAAAGGGGCGTCCAAAACCACTGCCACCACCCCACATCCTTCCTATCACTAAGACAATGTTCGCAGAACAACACCTGCCCTCCTGGTTTCAGCACCTCTGTGATCAACCCCGATATGGTGCTTTGGGGAGAGGGGATGGAGCAGATGGTGAGGATGCTGATGAGGGTGTCGATGGGTGGGTGTGGAAGTGGTGTAGGGAGGGAAGAGAGGATTGTGGTGATGTGTTCAGCGCCGCAGGGGAGGATGATGAGTGTGCCGGCGGATTCGGTGTATCCGGCGGCCGAGGCTGTGCGGCGGAGCTCGGGGTGCATGTGGATGTTGGGTTCTACGGCGACGTATTTGGTGATGCGGGAGTGGTCGAGGTAGTTGATGGTATGGCCGTGTCCTTGTTTTGATGTGAAGTGGGAGTATGATGATGGGTTGACGGGACTTACCTGCGCCGATGTCGAGTACTACGCCGTATGCGTGTGGGGTGATGAGTTTTTGTTTTGTGGATCTTGCGTTTGCGTCGACGCCGTGACTGAAGAGGTTCCATACGTGGGACATGAAGATGTGGGAGAGTTGGTGTGGTTGGAGGAGTAGAGAGGGAGTGTGGTAGATTGTTAGGATTGTGGGCCAGAGGCCGGCACTGATGGCAAGATACATGTCTTGGAGGATTGCAAAGGCTGCGAAGAGGCGCATTTCAGGTAACGCCCGAAGCACGGTGGTGCAGGTACATATATGTACCGATGGATCAGCCTAAGCTGGCGTAGTGTGGCTTTGAATTGAGACTGGATTGTATTGCATCCCAGGTCCATGTGGATGCAATTTTAAGGACAAAAATGCGTACACATGACCTGAGGATTATACGTACGAGGAGGTCGAGCATCCAAGGCGAGCATCCAGAGCTCGGCTGGTATTTATCGGGGCCCTTTTTTACCACGTCACGGGTCTCGGCTTGACCCGATTTGAGTCCGCGGTAATTGCCGAGTACCTTGCCGATTGGATCTGCACGTGTATTAGATCACGATCGGGGTGATTCATTTGTATCGCTTCGCCTCCAAGTTGCTTTCTTTTTGCTCCCACTACATCCTGTCAACAACGACCACAACGACGAAGACGACGACAACGACGACGACGACGACAACGAGTCTAGTACGATGAACGTTTCTGATCTACTTCAGGATTCACCTAGTCAACATCGAAAACGACCTTCCGGTAGCACCAGTTCTTCACCCCAACAAGTTTCTGTTTCACCCCAAACAAACGCAGCTCGTCCTCCCAATGCCCCGTACCCTGCACAGCCATCTTACTATCCACCTTCCCCTTTCGTACCACAGCGCATCACACCGAGGGAACAACCAATGGCCAGTCTACAACACCCTCACCCTCACAATCCCTGGGGTCCTCGTTCATCTTCGGGGTCCTCTTCTCTGCCATCTGCCTCTACCAGACCGCCATTACCCGTCGGTCCGTCTTCTTTTCTTTTCATCCTCATGTAATCTCAATGAATTCTATAGAGAGAAGTCCAGTCGTTCAACGACAAAATGTATTAAGCACACCAGGTCCGTTCTCTCCCACTACCCATCACAACCCTAACCCCCCAAATAGCTCCCTCACCCCAAATCCAGCCTCAACCCCCCAAACAATCTCTCGAAAAACGTCCGCCTCAAAACTTGAACCCAAATCTCAACAATCCAAGTCCAAATCTAAACCCAAATCTCAACTTTCGTGACCGCGAGCCTATGCGAGACCGTGATGGCCCTCTCCGCGACCTTGCTCGTGATCAAATCCATCTGCGTGACCCTGTATTGTTACCCAGAGAACCTCCTTTGTTGCCTAGAGAGCGCGATCCAGTTTTGCTTCCCAGAGATATACCCCGTGAGAGAGACATCCGTGATGCCCCCAGAGAACGCGACCAGCGTGATGCAGGTCCATTGCCAAGAGAACGCGACGCTGCTATACTCCCAAGAGACCCATTGCTCAGAGATCCCCATTTCCCACGCGAGCGTGACCCTCGTGACCGCGAGCCCCTCATACCTGCCAGTGCACGCGAGAGGGAGAGAGACCCCCTTCTCCAACGCTATCGAGATGAGAGGGATATGGATGTCATACGTGCAGCTGCCGCTATTCGAGAGAGGGAGCATGAGTCGGATAGGCGGGAGATGGGCATAGAGAGGAGAGAGCCTTTGGGTTTGGATAGACGGGACCCTGGTCTGGATAGGCGCGATACAGCTCTGGATAGGCGGGACCCAGCTATCGACAGACGTGACACAGCTATCGACAGACGTGACCCAGTCATGGATAGGCGCGATCCAACTATGGACAGGCGTGATCCCGTTATGGACAGGCGCGACCCGCCCATGGACAGACGTGACCCGCCCATGGACAGGCGCGACCCACCCATGGACAGACGCGAACCTCTCACCAAAGACAGACGAGACCCACACCACCACCCAATGGACCGCTTCGACCGCCCTCGCCCTCCCTCAGAACGTGGTCCTGTCCCCGCAGGCCCCGGCGTCCTCCAGCTCCACCCTGGCCCTATCCATCCCCATCCGCACACGCATGCGCCGCAGCTGGAGCGTGATAGAGATAGAGACAGAGACCGGGAAAGAGAGCGAGAACGCGAACGCGAAAGAGAACGCATCGTCCCTCCTCTAGACCGTGAACGCGAGATGGTGATCCACAGGGACCGCGAAGCGTTGCGTGAGAGGGAGCTTTTGCAACAGCAGCAGCAGCAGCAGCAACGGGATCGTGACCGTGACCGAGATCGAGAAAGGGAACGCCCAGGAGAAATGCAGCGAGATAAACCCAACGCTGAGAGGGCGGGACCTAACCCTGTCCCCGGATCAGGACCCAGCAGCCATCGTGCATCTCCACTCTCCCGACCCCCATACGTACCGACAAACACCCACACCCACCCATCGCCTCACGCACATACTCACGGACACACTCCGAGCCATGCACATGTGCACATCCCACCGCCACATACTTCTCATAGCCATCCCCCGCAGACTCAGGGTCGTGGACGGATGTTGCCTGGCCAAGGGCAGTTTCAGGCGTTGCCTCCTCCGCATCCGCATTCACATGAGTGGGATAGGGAGCATCCGCAAAGTCAGAGAGTGGAGAGGGACCGCGTGGATCTGAGGCTTCCTGGTCCTGAGAGAGAGAGGCACCGGGACAGAGACAGAGATAGGGAAAGGGAGAGGGAGAGGGAGCAGAGAGAACGCTTGCCTGTTGATCAACGGTTGAGCGAACGTCCGGGTCCTGGGGAGATCTTACAGTTGAGGGATCCAGCGCTTTTGGTGAGGGATCGAGAGAGTGCTGTTGGGGGGAGGGAGCAGCGGGCTGAATTTATGAGAGAGCGGGAGAGAGCGGGGGAGAGAGAACATGAGCAGAAGGTGTTGTCGGATCGAGAGAGGGGTCATGAGCAGCCTGATCGACGTGCCGGACGTCGTACGCATCCACATTCGCAGGCTCCGACTCAGGTGCACTCGCGGATGCCGTCTCCCATGGCAGAAGAGAGGGAGAGAGCGTTGATGGAACGCGAACGCGAACGCGAGCGCGAGCACTTTGAGCGTGAGAGGATGGAAAGAGAGAGGATGGAGAGGGAGCATCTTGAGCGCGAGTACGTGGAACGAGAGCGTGAGCGGGGGATGAGCATGAGTATCGCCGAGCGGGAGAGGATGGAGCGCGAACATCTCGAACGTATGGAACGACAGCAGCATGACGCCCTCGAGCGTGAGCGCTTTGACGCTCGCGAACGCGAACGCGAACACGACCTCATTTCGCGCGAACATATCGAAGCCCGTGAGCGTGCGGAGCGCTTGAACATGGAGGCAATGGAGCGTGAACGCGCTGAACGTGAAGCCCTCGAGCGCCTTCCCACCCCGCAGGAGCTTGCGCTGCTTCTCCAATCCCGCATGGACCGTCCGCATATCAGCCTTGGCTCATGGGTGCTTCCTGAATTGCCATTCCCCTGTTTCTTTGGAGACCACATGCCCTGCATGAAGCAAGGAGATGCACAGGAGATTGGAAAGGATGGCTTGGTTGTCCCTCCGGAAGTACGCCTCACCGTCCTCATTCCGTCCTCCTTCCTCCCTACTTCGAGGCTACACAAGCTGCGGTTATGGGGTGGAGGATTACTGCCCCCTCCGCCGATACAGTTCTGGCCGGTACATGCGAACTTGAGCAACGCAGCAGGAAACGGTTCTGGCCCAAGTGCTACGCCTAACCCCTCAGGATCTGTCGCAAGGACCACGCCAAACCCTGCAGCACCCACCTACCACCCAATGCATGCCCCCCGCCGGCGCGTCTACACCGACGACTCAAACGTTCTCGCATGCGCAGTGCACGCCGGTCTTCTAACATGGAATGCCGTCTCCCGCGCAAAACACGAAGGCAAAGACATCAAAATCGTGCTTGGGGTCGTGCCCACCGTATCAAGTTATGGAGGCAGCGTCGGGGGCGACACAAACCACGCAGATCCTCCTGCAGTTGCGGGTATCGGACCAGCGAATGGCATGCCCTCGAACGGCGTCACGCCCGCTGTATCGGCGTTGAATGGGATCACGCCTAGCACCTCGCAGTCGTCCGCTTCGCAGCCGTCTCATGGTTCTGGGAGCAATGGTGCTGGTGGTGTTGCTGGAGCTACGGCGCTTGATGGGATGGGTTATGCTGGTGGTGTCTGGGCGAGCCGGTTCGTGGGTGGATGGGGGGAGGCGTTTTATGGGCATCCGAGTGCGGGGTATGATGCTCCGATTGGGGATGCGGGACAGAGGAGCTTTGAAGAGGAAGCGGAGGATGATGGGAGGGGTGTTGTCAGTGCTGGGTGGGGGTGGGGGCATGATGGGAGTGCGCTTGAGGTTGTGCATGTCGAGATCGTTGAGGTGGGTGTTTCTTTCGTTTCGTTTTGTCTCGTCTTTCTCTTTCGTACAATTTTTTTTTCGTATTATTGGTTTACTGATTATCATTATTTTACAGAAGGGCTCTGCGCGAGGTCCTGGGCTCGGGCGACGCAACAGGTCACAAAGGTTGCAAGAATATGCGTCGCGTCGTGCGGCTTTGGCCCTTTCTCCTGCAACATCTGCCTCACCGCCACCACGCACACATTTGTTTGCTGACGTCACGAACGGCCGCAAGCGACGGCGGTTTGCCTTTGACAATATCACTGTGAATGGAAAACCCAACGCAGATCCCGAGAATCTAGAAGAGCTGCAGAAGATGCACGCGCGGACACTGGTGTTTGGTGGCTCGGAGATGGGTGTTGGGTGAGTTTTAGTGTTATTTTTTGAGTACAGAGCGGGTGCTGACTGCATGTTTCTTTTAGATTCAAATACACACCAATGCTCCTTGCATGTGCGCTCTTCCCGCATCTCGCAGATCCTGCTGTACGTGCATCTTTGCCTCGAAAGCGGCGAAAGATCGTGCACGCGCAGGACACACCTGCAGGGGCAGGGGACGTGCGAATGAACGTAGGCGACGCCGGGGAAGAGACTGGAGATGAAGGACATGCGGTGGTTCTCGAGAGCGACGGCGAGACATACCTTGTTGCTCCTGGGCCTAGCCCGAGTGAAGGGTTCGTGTTGTCTGTCCTTGTGTCTACACCTTCTATAGACGGGAAGATGATGGACGATGTCGAGGAACCTGCGGACGATAAGAATACAGTAACAGCGCCTGCACCTCCTCCCGCTTCGAGTGCTGGTGAAAACACGACCACTACCTCTGATGCGCCGAAGGATGACCAAAAAACGCCAGTCGCAGATCTGCCTCTACCTCAGCCCATACCTGCTTCGCCGCCTTCAGACAAAACAGTGCCTCAGAGCAGCCATACGAAGGTCGTCAGAAGCAACCTCCAGGATACGGATTTCAAGTTTGAGCAGGATGCTGTTGTTGTGTGTGGGCAGGGTGAGGATATGAGGGTGAGAGTGGTGCGGTGGAGGTGGTATCTATAATACTTGGCAGGATTTGGTCGCGCTTACTATTAGGCTTGGAATTAATATTGATTTGGTGCTGTTCTATGCTCTGGGATGGGCTCATTTATAAGCCCGATTAACTTGCTCATCACCTGACTTGACCGTCACTTTGCGGTTCAGTCATCTGCACGCGGTAGCAGTTATTTGTGCAACTTGAAGTTCAACATTGGTTCAACACGTCAGATACGTTATGGCCAGGGGTGGGATTGGCCCGATAGCTGTGACATTGCTGAGCGCTGAATGTTGAGGCCACGAGACGCTACACGTGCTCACTAAAAAGGGACCATTTCATCGGGATAAGGCACCTTCTGGTGACTGCACCCTCCCCGTCCCGTTAATCACCTCGCTGTGCGTCAGAAACGAATTCAGAAAATGTGTCCGCATATGGATGCTACTTACGCAAGTTAACACGGCGTAAAGTCATCATATTTGCGCAACTTGAACTAGATAGGTTCAACACATCAGATGGGGTATGTGCCCCATGGCCAGGGGAGGGATTGGCCCGATAGCTGTGACATATTGATGAAGGTTGAGGCCACGAGACGCTACACTCACTAAAAAGGGACTCCCACTTCATCTATGGTGGATCTTTGGTTACGATGAAGTGGTCCCTTTTTAGTGAGTGTAGTGCCTCGTGGCCTCAACCTTCAAATCAATATGTCACAGCTATCAGGTCAACACCATATTCATCGGGATAAGGCGTCTTCGCCTGCACCTCCCCGTTAATCGATCAAATCGCTGGGCGCCAGATGGATGCTACAGGCTTACACAAGTTAACAACACGGCGTAAAGTCATCTGTTCTGTACTGTATGACCACAAACAGCTTGTGGGAAACAAAAGGTTTGACTGTATCATGATACGGTATTTAAGCCCAATGGACTCACCTCACCATAATCTTCATAACCCATCTCCGCAATGGATTCTTCCACCACAGCATATCCACCCTGTGCTTCAAACGAGTCACGTTTGTCTCTCATCGCTACCCCACTCCGAGATGCGAGTGCAACACCTTCCACTCAAACTGATGGTACTCCGCTGCTGAATCTCACACAGCCATCCCCGAACCCAAGCAGTTGTGTTATCATCATACAGAACAACTACATTGCGGAGGGGGGAACCATCAACATACTTTCAAGTCACTGCAACGGTTCCAGTGAGTTCTTCGCATGTCTGACTTACCAGACACTCACCTTGCAAATAAGCCGTGACCAAGTTAGAACACGTCCCACTAACCGCAGAGCCCACACCCTTGAACCCTCCGTCGGCGAGGCAGGCAGAGTCAGCGGAGCACGGTCGTGAAAGCATAGTGCTGAGCGGTAACACGTTCGGCGAGTGCGTCATGATAAATGTAGGATCGCCAGGTTGCACTGGAGCTGGTAGGTCGTTGAGTTCATCGGAAAGATGGCTGAAAATTGATTGCATCAGTTAAACAAACGGCTCTTGCATCCCGAATTGACCGCAACATTTAGGGGGAGGAGTTTACTGGTCTTGTAATGTATTCAACTGTATGCACATGCATGAAACGATGCAGTTCATTGGCAGTTTTAAAAAATCGGGACGAACTGTGCGCGCCTAAGCTTAGTGCTCGGGTCATTTCGACATCTGCCTCCCCAAGGGTAATAATGAGCTCGCAATAAAGAGATAAATATCCACGGCAAGAGCGCCAATTTCATGCCGGTGGTCCCTCGGAATGTTCCGCGTTTCCTCTGGAAGAAAATGTACACTTTGATTGACATTCGAAGGACATGTGGTTGTACATTATGTATCATATCGCATGTCGCATAGGGAACCTATAAAGGGCCGTGCTGTTCCAGAAAATGCGCAGGAAGGGGTCGCAATCATTAGTTCTAGATAACAGCATTAACAATTCGCAAAAAAATTGGACTTGCCAATATAATACCATCGAACCTGCTGCGTGAACCGATTCATACGCCTCGCTCTGGGCTGGGATACATATATACCGGTCTCTCCTCCCTTTAACAACATGGGCACCAGCGAGACCCATCATGTCATAGAAGTCCGAACCTAAAAACCGCCACCAGAATCCTATCGCGGATCAAGAACTATGTGCTCTTAAAGTGAAGTTGCATACCTCCGGGAAACCGAACTCAGGTTCGATCACCTTGAGATCGCGTTCAATAATTTCCTTGATACACGGAGAGTACATCTTCTCGTTACAAAAGATACTGATTCAATATATGGACGGTGTAGCGAGCTTTCGAGGTGACTCGGGTCACGGTGGCGGAGAAGACTAGTCTCCCCTAGCCAGACCATATAGAAGGAAGACAGTCGAGACTCGACGTTCCTGGAGAAGACCTATAGTGAGTTGTTCTAGAAATTTGAATGCGCGGGCGAAGTTGCCGCGTGATCAGAATCATCAGATGTCTTGCCAAGCTGAATCGGGGCTCTATTGATACACTCGTTTGGGGCTTCGAAGTTGCAAGCTGACTCAGCTACTGTCACGATCTGCCCAATGCCCATCCTGTTCTTCCGATTACTTGGCGCGAAGTCTGGGCAATAAAACGGTCGAGTGTTTTTAGTGCACTCCGCTTCTACTACCACCTATTGTCTGCCAGCCTTGTCTCCCCGCCCATCACATCCGAGTCTGACTGCAGCCCCGGCTGGCCACCAGAAGGACTTATTTGACGCTCTTTAGCATGTATCTCCTTTCCCATGTCTTCATATCAAGTCAAAACCCGAGCGTTTCATCAGAAGCACCAACCGAGTACATCCCCAAGGGATCAAAAACGGTAAACAATATTTCAGCGTCTGCCTGCCTATCCTATTACTTCTAGTTTTCACTGGGCAATGTCGGACCGCCACTCGGGCTTCTGTGATCAGTGACAGCGAAGTCACGATTCACAACAAACTCGTCCAGATAGACCCAGGCTGCGTGATCATTGGCCTCCTGAGGCGCGTTATTCAATTTCCGATAACCACACCACGAGGAGTGCGCATGCCACTAAGGTCCAGGTGTCCCTTGGTCCTGTGAGTATCTATTCTTTACAATCTCATCGGTACCTTCCGTGAGGCAGCCTCGACGTGTCGGATGGGCACCAAGCTTATGTGTGTACAGTTCGCCCCATTCCAAATTGCTTGTACATCGCAACTTCTATAGAGATGTATTGTACAGATGAGCAGAACACCAGTAAATCTACCTCTGCCACTTCATTCCGCTAGATGGGGCTAATTTGGGATGCTAGAGCAGTTTGCTTGACTGGCACAGACAATAGTCAAAGCCCGGTTCGTCCAAATAAACTAAACGACTTACCAGCTCCAGTACAATCTAGCGATCCTACATTTATCATGACGAACTCGCCGAACGTGTTACCACTCAACACTACGCTTTCACGACCGTGCTCTGCAGGCTCTGCCTGCCTCGCTGACAGAGGCTGCAAGGGTGTGGGTTCTGCAGTCGTCGTCACGTGATTTAACTTGGTCACGGCTTATTTACAAGGTGAGTCTTCTGGAATCTGAATAAGTCGGACATGCGAAGAACTCACTGGAACCGTTGCAGCGACTTGAAAATATGTTGATGGTTCCCCCCTCTGCAATGTAGTTGTTCTGTATGATTATGACGCAGTTGTTCGGGTTCAGGGTTGGCTGTTCAAGATTCGGTACTATGGTTTCGGTGTTGCAACACTAGCATCTTGGAGTGGGGCGATGGTGAGAGGCAAACGGTCCCCATTTGAAACACAAGATTTGCATGCCCCAGTGGAAGTATCCATTTGCAGAGATATGAGAGTGTTGATGAAAGCAGGGGACACGCCCTTTTTAAAGGAGACTAATTGGCGCCTCGGGTACACCACCAACTGCTGCTTTCAATCTAATCATCACAGGCAAACAACAAGAGGCCGCGATTGTACGTACCCGGCCGAAAAGGTTTTGTGTCACTGAGCCTGTGTTCATCACTTCAGCTGGCTTCTAAACTCAAGTTCTGCGTCAGCCCTGTCACGTTCATCAGTTCAGCTGGCTTCTAAATTCAAGTTCTATCTTTGACACTTCCAATCATGGACAGCCAGACAAGCTCAATTGTGAACGTTATGTGCTCTCCGCTTCCAGCTTCGTCTATTGCAATCTATATCGAAGGTCAGACAAACAGCACGTGGGTATTCAAATATATAAACAAAGGCACGAGGCAAATATTGTGACGAGAGTGCATTAAATCCTGGGAGTGGAGGTTCCTTCCGGGTCGTTCAGGAACCGGCACCTATCACATGGCGAGTCCCTTAGAAACTCTTGCCATGTTGGTTTCCTTATCGGTAACTGGGCTCCCTAACTAACCCCTGATGGACCTGAGAATATGCACTGCAGGGATAGTTTGCAAGATGAGTAAGTAGTAAAACTGAGAGCGGCAGTACTTGGCTGGAGGAAACTGCATGGTTGCCGTGAAATCCCCCGTATATACATGCATCGCTTTCTAGTTCTTGTTTGCTTTTCCGTTACTCTTGGTCGTGCTTAATCGAGATTCGCCCTTTCCCTTAGTCCGCAAAATCACTTGCTTGACTAAAGATAAACATTTTCCGGGGACTGTATTAAGCGTGTTGCAGTGGACCGAAAGAGTCCCAAGCGCTTCGTGTTGTTCGACCAATATTAAAAAGGTTCACCGGTATGGGCCCCCAAATTCCCCCTTCTGCGATGAAGTTGTTCTGGATGACGGTGATGTGATTATTCGCGTCCAGGGCTTGACTACTCAGCAGGGGAGTTTTATCAGATATTGTGGAAGCCTGATAGGACGCATGGGCTTCAGTGGCGGTTGTTGAGATCAAGGTCAAAATCAAGTTCTTTGCATTCAAATCAAAGTAGTGTATTTTGTCCAATACGGTCCCCATAATATGTCACATACTCCCTTCTCAGACATGGCGAGTGGCCCACAGCTAAGACTTTGTCTATGCCAGCCTCCAGGACATTGTAAGATGCGCGCGAGTGTTGCTAAGTAAAAAGCCTTTGGGTGACTGGATTTGTGTGACACGCCATCACATAGTGTGACAACCCATGAAAGTGTGACACGAAGATCTACTTACTACGAGTTCTACGGGAGGTCACCGTATATGGTTTAATACAGCTATAGGGCTCACCGTCTGTCGTCTTTGAAATGGACCAGCCCGTCCTTGTTTATTCATTCACTGCTCTGGCCATCTCTTTACCTTGTGTGAGTGATAATTTCAGTGTCAACGTTTGGTCTTTCACTTTTATATGATGAGCACCCATTTCATCCTTGTTCTTCGAGCCATGGGCCGTCTCGAGAGACGTTGCGCCGCGGCGAGGACGACAAACCCTGGGTCAGGGAATCATTTCCCTCTTGTCTGACTTTTTTCTCCACACCGATTCGCTTTGGTATTTTCGCTAATCATTACTAGCTCTATCTAGCTCTCATCTTGCTTTCGCCTCCCCCAATAATAACCCGACCCGCAGAAAAGACATATCGTTCACGGAAGTCCCTCAAAGACCCTCTTAACCTTCCATCCCTTGCCGATGTAGGCTCCATTGATCTCAGTGTCATCATTCCCGCGTACAACGAGACATCCCGTCTCCCGTCCATGCTCGAAACGACACTTGATCACCTCAACTCTGCTTCCATCCGCCAGACACGGACATTCGAACTCGTCATCGTCGACGACGGTTCAAAAGATGACACGTCAGCACTCGCGCTAAAACTGGCACAGCAACATCTCAATAGCGATATTCGGGTTGTCACGCTTGAAAAGAACCTTGGCAAGGGCGGTGCAGTACGCCATGGGATGCTACACGCACGCGGAAACAGGCTGTTGATGGTGGACGCGGACGGTGCAAGTCGCTTTGAGGACTTAGAGCTGCTGTGGAAGAAGATGGACGAACTTGGGCCGAAAGACGAGCCGACGGTGGTCATCGGCAGTCGAGCGCATCTCGTCAAGACCGAAGCTGTGGTCAAGGTGCGCCTTTTGTCCGACGTGACATGACTAGCTTCTTACACCGCTCTCCGTTAGCGCTCTGTGCTTCGCAACATCCTCATGTATGGCTTGCACACTATCCTACGCATAGTGGGTGTGGGGCATATTCGTGACACGCAGTGCGGATTCAAACTATTCTCACGCCGTGCTGCACAACAGATTTTTCCTGCACAACATCTTGCCACTTGGATATTCGACGTTGAGCTCCTCCTGCTTGCGAAGCAGTTGAGTATACCTGTTGCAGAAGTCCCTGTGCAATGGCATGAGGTAGCGGGGAGCAAACTGAATGTTGTTAAAGACTCGTTACAGATGCTCAGGGACCTGCTCGTTCTCCGCGCTAACCATCTCACTGGACGATGGAAAGTATCACCATGATGATATACCACGACCAAGCCAGTCACGGAACAATATATTTTTGTCTATGCGCATGGCGAATGTGCTCTCACTGGCTCTGCAAAGACGGCTTGGAATATATCATGATTGTACATAGAGCAACATTAATTATCATAAATGTAGCATTGCAGGCGCCATCATGAGCGGCGCGGCAACTTTGGAAGCGTAATCTGGAGGTCAAGCTGGATTCTGGAATATTATAACAAATCAGCGCGATGATTAAAACCAGGTGATGGCGACGAATCCGAACCATGGCCCGTACGAGGCAAATGGATAGCCCCAGTGTCCTTCTGCAGTGGACGACTCCAGATGGCATTGAAAAGTCAAGCGCACGCATTCATTCCAAATGTCTAATTGCCACGCATATAATCCTGTCATCCTCCCCGGTAAACTCTTTCAACACAAGACCAAGAATGCGAGACTCCGCCGAAGTGATTTTGTGAACATCGACAATGAGTCAACTTCCCACCAAGACTAATATTCACGACTTCGACTTCGACTTCGACGTGCGCACACTCTACTTAGTAGCCATGATCAGGGCTCACTTGATGGGTACAATTGGGAGAATCGAGGGACAAGTCAAATTCTGGTCAATTGAGTTACTCCTACTAAGTCAACTGCCAAACAGCACATGAAGAATCTCAAGTGCGAGATTGTTCGTCTGCTAAATCGGATGAATACACGTTGTCCATGGAGCCAGTATTTGTTCGACAAAACGGCTTCAATCGCGAGAGCCCTCGAGCGCTTCATAGGATCAACCGAACGAGTACTAGTCAATGTGGCGGGCTTCATATATAGGCTAGTCCTATACATCTTATAGCAAGTATGACACATGAAAGAACGAATACGAACCGCCCTATGAAAGTGAATTGCAACCATCTTCAAGTTATGGAAGATAAAAGTACTGGCGATGTAGTTGATGGTCCTCACTGACTCGCGGAACGAGTCTCGGTTCCAGACTTGTCGGTATTTGAAGACAAGATGTAAAAACTGTAGCCTGATCGTACATCTTTTCTTAAAATTCCGACGTCAGCTCCAGAGAGGTCTGGAGCTGGGATGAAGTACTGTCAGTACATTACCTCTGGAAGGTGGAATTGAGATAAAAACAGCAATATGTTAACGTTTTAACGTGCAGAGGCTTATACAGAACAAACATGAATAAATACAACAATCAAACTGGAACTCTTCGTCTAGCAGCACGATCTAAGGAGACGAGCAATAAATTTGTATATTTATACCACATGAATAAAACAAAGCGAGAGAGACTACTATATAAAGGGGAGTGGTGGGTGGGAGCACAGAAAGATAGTAAGTACGGAGGATGCGTGAGCTATGCCGAACGGCATCCCGGCGGACGTGTGGTGCCGGGTTACTCCGGCAGGCTCAGTCCCAAACACCTTCATAAACTATCGCCTGAGCTACTCTCAATGAATTGATCAAAACCGATATTATTTCTCCATTTAGTGCCTAGCTGTAAAGCTCGGACCCACTGAGACAGTCTATCTCTAGAAGCACGTTTGACACACCGCTCCGAAGTACTGTGACTGCCATACATATTGTGCCCTCCAGCCTATATATCGCGCACCATGTATTAAGGTTCGTTCACATATCAACATTCACTGTGTTTTGGCCAAGTTTCCTCTCTTTTGCGGCTCTTCCTCTCCACGCAACTCCAGAGCTTCATTAGTGCCAATTATTTTCAAGCATCATCCGCAAATCATCTTCATTTCCCAACAAGACAAGTGCTTTCTCTTCTTTAGGTTAGCATTCCCAAAACACCCACTGATGAGCTGGACTGGTGCATAAGATGAAGTCACAGGACGCTTCTCGTCATTCCTATATAAATGGGGCCCTCGTACATTCCCAAACCATCCAGGTTATTCTCGCTATGGTGTCAACAGGCATTCCGCTAGATACCGCTACTATAATCTCAACGGCGCTGGAAGGCGTCTTATACGGTGAGTATCACGATGGCCATTCGTCCCATGCCCGTCAAGCTAGGGTTCTTCAGGCTTTTCGGTTCGCATGTTTATGGGTACCATGCGGGCATTGTCCTACCGCAAACTTAGCGCGAATCGCCCGATCGCTTTCGTGGCAATCCTGATGTTGATATTGAGTACTGCAGTGAGCTCCTCGCCTCTCACACCTGATGCCATCTGCTGAATTCACTCAAGCACTTGGCCGTAGACATCTTTCGTCTCGAAGATGGATTTGTCAAGCATCGCGACATCCTTCCTGGTGGTCCTGTGGCGTTCTTTCAAGACATCAGCCAACCAACGTTTGTGATAAAGAATCTGATATACGCCGTGCAAACTATGCTTGGCGATGGGGTGGTGGTGTGTTCTATTTTTATTTGCCAGCTCACAACCTTCTGGGCTTAAAAAATGCCCTGTCTGGTAAAAGATTTATCGCTGTTATGTCGTTTGGCAATCCGTTTGGGTTATCATCCTACCAAGCATGCTGTGGTGCGCCTCCTCAGGTCAGGTCGCTACCGTGCTCGGGGAGTTGCCTGTGCTGATTTTGCATCGAAGTGGCTGCTTTAATTGCGCCCTACTACGCTTCGCAGGCAACTGGCGGAAACATCTACACCAATCAGACTGCACAATGGATCACGGCGTTATTTGCCTTGACACTTTCAACCAATCTGATCGGTTCAGGTAAGCGTGCTTCTGCGTGAACGCGATCATAACGACCTGAATTCGTCCAGGATTACTCGTGTATCGCATCTGGACGATCGAACGCAAAGTCTCTTCAGTTCGCGCTACGAATGGCACTATGATGCCTATCGTGCACGTGCTTGTGGATGCCGCTATCGTGTACGCTGCAGCCTTGTTCGTCGTACTAGTCTGTTTCGTCTGCACGAATGATGCCCAGTATATTTTGCTGGACATGGTAATTATCACCGTCAACTCCCGTTATGAGATCTTGCTGAACCTCGACCAAGATCATGCCAATCATCTCGATTGCCTTCTGCATGGTGTTGATTAACCTCACACCCAGGAAAACCACTTCAAGGCACCTCTCGACGGTCTCTGACGCAGAAATAAATCAGAGGGAAAGAAATTTGCAGCAACATCCTATGAAGCCTGTGCAGATCTATGTATCCCAGTGGACACAGAATGACGGTGTGGAGTAGAAAGTGAGGACTGATTCTACGGAAGCTTCCAATGTATCCGAAGGTGAAGGGTAATGGCTCTAGCTCTTTGTCAGGTTCCAAGAGTCCTGAGTCAGAAGCAGATCATCTCCGACCTCACTCGACACTTATTGTATTTTGCGCAAATCTTTGTCCCTGAACAAAGCCGCGCATATGTAAACCATAACACCTGACATGTTCGTTGTGCAGCCTCGAAATACAGTTCCAATGTACTAACAATTCATTTCCAGACCTTTGTTTCTCGTTGGAAAAGGATCATCGATCATCCCTAGCAACGCTTTTCACCCAGCCCGAATACATGCACCTCAGTCACAAATGAGTAAATGACTACTACTTGTTGGCGCATGAAATTACTATGACCGTACATTCAGCAATCCAACCATAGTACTAGTCTTTTTGCTTTCGAACTTCCATCAATATTGTCATTGCCTCGCAGCCAGACAGCCACATGATAACAACAAGATACAAAACTGGACACCAAGAAGCCTTTGAAACGAACAGCAACGATAACAATATGAAAAGCGTGTATGCGGGAGTGAATAAAGATAGACAAAAAGATCCAAGATAAAAGAACACAAATCGTTCGCGGTAGATAAGGGCGCTGTGAGCAAAGAGGACAAATAAGCCCATCGGCATTGAGGTCATCAAGGTTCATAATCTTCGTCGCCGCTCGTCCGCTATCATCAACATTTTCACCAGGCTAGATTCAAAGACAGGTTTTGTCAAGATGCTGGTAGAAATTTAGTTTGATTTAAACGTTATGAACTAGGAGAGTCACATACTGGTCTACACCCGCCTCGGAGTATTCCTTCTGGTCATTGATGAGCGCATTACCTGCTTCAGCGTCAGAATACTCAAAGGCACGATTCAACTGCAGCACTGACCAGTAATTCCAACGACGAAATCGGCCCTACCCATTTCTCGAAGTTTGGAGACCACCTCCAAACCAGACTTAACTGGCATCTGATTGTCAAGAAAGACGACATCATATGCATAACCATTCTCCATCCCTTCACTATTCTGGCCCTGTTCACTGTCATGACTAAGGTCGAAGACCCTGGAATTAGGTCCACCTTCGGTCTTCGAAGTTCCTGGACCGCCGATGATCATCTCCAACGCGATCTCACCATTCTCAGCGGTTGAGACGTTGCATCCTAATCTCGTCAGCATTCGAGACATGACGGTACGAGTAAGGCGGTCATCGTCAACGACTAAAACAATTATAGGCGGGTCAAAACCAGCCATGGGCCCCTTGCGGCTCAATGGCAACGGTAGGGTCCCTGATAATTGGGAAACTAGTGATGGCGTTCGAACAGGTGGATCTGAGCGAGTTGACATGGATGAAATAGCTGGCAGTGGTGTAGCATCATCAAGACTCTTCAGCGAATCCGCAGCGACTGTAGGTGAGCTGTCAATTGAGTAGTTTCCCATTCGAGAGAACATTCCGGGACTACCCAGGTTCTCGCCAAACCCATCGACAGCTGGAGTGGGCAGCGGAGGACCAAGCTGTGTGCCTGACGAGAGTTCGCTGATAGTCCGGGTGAACCCGTGAGTTTCAGAGCTGCCAGCTGTAGTTGGTAAATTCAACTGCATCAGGCCCCCTAATTTAAAATCGAATGTTTGCTTTACACTGACGAATGTAGAGTATGCATAATGCTGACCTTTGTCCATCATGGCCTGCATAATGTTCGTCGAGACTGCCTGCGTTGGGGCGCGGCTTGTCAGTAGATCCACCGATAGTGGCCCGGCTAGCTCAAAGGTACGCTGCTTCTCGCGCAGAGTCGACTCCGCGTCTGGTTCATCGACAACTTTAACTCCGACTCCCAGCGCTGTTGCAAAACATGTGCATAAACAATTAAATTCGGGATGAACAACCTAGATAACGTACGCAGCTCGACCCAAAACGTCGACCCATGACCGACTTTAGAACGCAGGCCCAGCCGACCGCCGCTCAGCCTCACGATCTGGCGGACGAGGGCCAGGCCGAGACCAGTGCCCTTTCCGCCTTGTTGTCTACCTTGTTCTGTCTGATTGAATGCAGCTGAAAAAAGTGAGCGTCTCGCGACGAATTCACGAGACGATCACTCACAAAACAGCTTGCCCTGCGCCATTTCCCTAGGCGGAATTCCATGTCCGGTATCACCAACTTCAATCCGCACAACGATTTGCTTCAGTGGGCCCTTCTTTGTTGAGGATTCCATGCCTTGTCCCCCGCTCATCGTCGCATCATGTAGGAGATCAGAATCATCAGCGGGGGCGCAGAGTACCTCCTCTATCGCGTCTTCGCCTATATCAACCTTTGGTCTTGGATTGTTGGAAGGTTCTGGCACAGGATGTGCAGGAAATATCAGGCGTGTTGAACACTTTATTCTTCCTCCCGCAGGGGTAAATTTACAGGCGTTGCTAGAAATGAAATGTTCCAGATAGTCTCGATGGCGTATAGATAGATGCAGACCTTGCGAGATTGTTGATGATCTGTCGCAGCCTAGTAGCATCCCCAAGAACGATACCGTCCTCTTTGTTATTCAGATACTTGTCGGATTCTGCCAACTTGTCGCCTGCGGCCTCGTAAGTGGCTTGTCGCGCAACCTTGTCGATGGTCTCGTCAAGACAAGTCACGAGTTCAAGCTTGCGGGCATCTGTTGCCATGCGCAGTGGAATGAACAACGAGCGCATGACAGCATGAAATTTGTAAGGTTTAGACAAGATCTCAAACCGACCGCTATCCATGCGATTGCTAGAAGCGGTGTCAGACACGGTTCCTAGGAGCGAGGGAGCTACTCAAACAAGTCGAGCATATCGTTGAGAACTGCTGAGCAATTAGTTAGCTGCAGAAGATGAACGAAGATGAACTTGCCGTTGGACATCATGACCAAGCTGCCCCCTAATGCCATGAATTCTATTTCTTGCGCTTTAGATACGGCGCACGATGCCTCCATATTCTGCACGGCAAGTACTAGACGCTCGATCAGCACTAGTTGCACATTTGTACCTGATAACACCTACGGGCTGTGTTCAAGGGCACTCGGACCTGTGAATTTCCGGTGAGTCAGGCAAGGGCAAGAAGGTACTGTACTTATCATGGAAGACATATCTAACAACAATAGTCATTCAGCAAACTATGCAGGCATGCGAACATGATGCGCACGACGTAAGCCTCCTCTTAGAGTCCGCTTCTTTTCGCTCATTAATTTGAGCCTTCTGGGTAGCCTTAAACTGGGTTTTGAGTTGCTCTCGGAGAATAAAAAGACGACGTTCGGACTGTGAAGGTGAGGGTAAAAAAGATAGGGATACTTGTTTTCACTTACATTGTCGTGCGTGTAATGCACAAACAAGAGGAATGTGTGATACAGGAGAAAATAAAGCATGTCTGGAATTTTTGGTGAGCTAGCGGTGTAAGATTAGAAACATTCAACGCACGCTTGGTCCATATTGGCTTATATGGCAAGATGAGAGTACTTGAGCTATGGGAAATCAATATAGGCCTCGCAGTAAATGAACTCGTGCACATCTCACATGATCAGGAATGTCAGTGCCCCCACCATAGCGGCGATTCTATCCATCCTCATCCCGAACAGTGCTATAGTTTGTAATGCAGAGGTATAGCTAGAAGCAAGGATGAGTGGTTTTGAGCTCGAAGACCGGTATAACGCACTAGAACGTTCCGAGGAAATCCTTTGTTCCGCATGTATTGTCTGCGCTATAATATCCACATACATATCTTTACCCAGTGTCAGAGTCTTAGTAAAGGGCATAACGCTAAAGCTTACATTGTCACGATCTCATACAAACACCTCGGGGGAAGTCAAAACTGTTATACTTGCAAACTACATATACATGATGCTCACCATGACCATGTTGAGATCATCAAAAGCAACTGGTAAGGTATTGGACGGTCGCGTGGGAAATCGAATACGACCAAGAAGAGGAGAGGAATGGTATGTGCAGGTATAAACTATAACATATGATGAATATTGCCAATGCATGCCAAAAAAAATGGTACCCACACCCCATATCCATGATTTATCCAGTATGGTGATAGGCGAGGCAATTGTTGCTGCTCCGATGACCCAGTTGGCGATGAAAAATATGGCTGACCAAACTGCTAGCAGCTGAGCAAAGCGTCAGTTACGTAGCAGGGAAGTTCAGAAGGCACAGTAGTGACAGTACCTTTTTAATACACCAACGCTCCCCCTGATATCGTTCTTCCGTCTTTGCATCATTAAAACGAACATGAAAGAATTTATGCACTGCTGGCCAAACCTCCAAGCAGAGAAGAACGAGAAATCGACGGAAGAAGCCACTATCATCTGGGAACGCGGTACTTCCATGGCCAATGCTTGTACCAGTCCCTGCACCGACGTGAGCCATGTGGCTATCCCCTGAATTATCCGGAGCGTATTCCGAGTGGTCTGGCGAGTTCTTCATATCCTCTGTCCAATCTCGGTCCACGACAATTTCGTCGACTTCATCAACATCGGTACCATCCTCTGTTCTTACTAGCCTAACTTGACCGCTATCACGAGTACTGTCCACGAGGGCGGAGGATGAGGACGGGGACTCGGTGCCCATGCGCTTCATGAAACATTCCCAGTACACGCGGAGACCACGTACGCACGCTCTTTTTGCCTTTTGGTGGGCTGGATCCGCAGTGCTAGCCTGTGCAACAGGAAGTGGCAAGCCCGAGAAATCCTCGGGCTGACGGGTAAAGGGTGTGGATGCCGTATCGCTTGTCTTTGCCTCAGCAAGCTGACATTGAGCAGCATCATTGAACTTGGACATTGCTGCAAGGTAACCGGCCGAGCAGCATGTGGAGGGGTGTATATGAGACCGAACGTGACGATCTGATGAATGGCCTAGAAAGTGTAACTGTAAGATATCCAAGGGCAAAAAACGACATGAATTTGCATGATGAGCTTACTATCTCCCATAGAATTCGCGTTCAAGGCCCGCTCGGATGCTTAAGCCTTCTTCTCCTTTAGTGTCATTGTGGAAAGTCAATGCATGTACTGGATCAGTCATCAAGCGCGCGTGCGGTATGATAGCATTGACAGTGCTGCGGCCTGCCGCTGCGGGGAATTCACTGTAATCATTCGTTGCAGAAGGGTCCGGAAGGTTCCTGAAGATGACGGTCCACTACTACGTATGTGCTGCAAACGACAAGCTACATACTTTCTTGGTATAACGGAAGATGTATATGCACAACTACGGGAAGCCTGGACTGTTCAGGCTACGTAGGTCAGGTACGGCGCTCAAATGGGAACAAGTATCCAGCTCCGACATAAGCCTTCAAGGCTGCCACACTAGCTATGAACATGTCCGCGTTGCAATAAACTCAGACATTGGTTTCACTTTTATTCTCGTGAAAACATTCAAGAAAATACAGACTGAAATTTAACATGCGTGGCAGTGGGCTTGTGTGCGCACTAATATTGGTGTTTTGTGTGAATATTCGCGCCCGGATCGGAGTTTGATTACTATGCAGACTTCTGCCTTTCGTGGATCGCACCTTCTCCACCTCGTTTCCTTCATTGTACAGCTCATCCTATCCACACAACAACACAATAACCAGCCAAGGTGAGACAAATTTTTACTGTATTGAACTTGATTAAGGTCAAAGGGGTTGTTTTGATCCACCGCAGATTTTTCTTGCAATCTTTTCCGACAAGCGCTTATGACAGCCCAGGTCACACTGAAAAGTGGGGAGAAGGTCAAAATCAACGGTAAAAATCTAACTCATTTCTATATCTTCCCTTGACATCATTTTGACTTGAATTATGAAGACCATGTATATTGTTCTCCACCATGGTCTGTTCGAGACGGTACCCCATACTCCGTGGCCCGTATCATGGAATTCCTGCCACCGGAAGGGGCAGGCAAAGGGAAAGGGAAGGGAAAGGAAATATATACCCGCGTTCGATTGGCTTGGTATTATCGTCCAAGCGACGTCAGTGATCGTCCGGTCGCGGATTCTCGCCTCCTTCTCGCCGCCATATATTCAGAGATCTGCGACATAAACCAACTTCGCTCCCGGTGCCACGTTTTGCATAGGGATAAAATAACCGACCTAGCGGGATGGAAGAAGCGCCCTGACAGATTTTATTTTAATCGTCTTTTTGATCCTTATATCAAGAAGGAGTTTGATGTTATTCAAGCGACTGACGTTCGGAATTGTACGTACAACTTCTCGTTACCTCCACCGTTTCGAGTCAACATTTTCCTGCAGTGCCCGATAACATCAGACATGTTTTGACTTCAAGATATGAATATGTGGTAGCCGAGAAAGACGTGGTTCCCGACCTCACCGACACTCTGCGGTTGTGCGCGACCTGTAGTGAATGGTGTGCAAAGTACGTTGTTGATGGAGGGGATATTTCTATTTTGTGCATAAACTAACATTATAACATCAGTCCTGACACAGTAGGGTGTGATAGATGCAAGAATTTCTTCCACATGAGCTGCGTACAACCTCCACTTCTGGCAAAGCCGTCACGTGGCTACGGCTGGACATGTGCTCCTTGTTCTAAGCGCCATGAAGAGGAGGTAGATAAACATGACGTTCGGCATCCGACCCCCGTTACGAAGCCAAAGTCTAATGCGCCTGCTCCACGAGGTCGAGGACGCCCGCGCAAAGACAGGAGCCTTGCGGAAAAGGAAGAAAACGTCGAGATCAAGTACTTTAAAATGTGGCCGTTTCGGTACTTTGGGTAAGTGTACGCCTGACCCCATCCCTATCTCGATAGGTATTTAAGAGCGAAAGCTGACCGCCCATATTCCCCTGAAGGCAATACACAGTGGCAGAAGATACGCTTGGTAAGTGTGGGTTTGATACGAGATGTGTGAAGCTTAGTACATCTGGGCGATAGATCCTGACGATCTCATCTTCCCTCGATCCGCTACCCGCGTTGGCCCTAAATATCAAGCTAATGTTCCAACTACGCTTGATGTTCCCCTCTTATCTCGGGACGCTGTTCGAGGCTTAGATCCGGAACAACGGGGCGGAGACTATACCGTCGAAGTTCTTAGTGCGATCAACACCTTGACAGATGAAGAAAGTGCGTATTTTGAGCCTTCCCTTGGCTTAGGTAAACAACTTTTCTTACTCTTTTCGCAGCCGCTAAAAGTAGGTGCCTTATGACCTTGGGGGACCGGGGTTTCTAAAACAAAAAATTTCAGTGGAAGTATGGAAGGTGGTGTTGAGCAGAACACAGGAAAAATTGCACAGTGTCGACTGGCTGACCGAAGCCCTCAGGCGGTTTTCTCAGGCACATTTGTTGAATCGTGGCTGGTCCACTGTCGATATGAATGTTATTCCCACCCGTCCAGAGAAGGTAATGTCCCAGACAAAAATTAGTGGATTTTTTGGCGAGAAGATCTGACTGGTTCGATAGTGGAAGAAGGGCGAAACGAGGCATACCGACCGGGAGTGGACCGCAGATGAGGTGACTGCTTTTGAGGATGGCATTTTCCTCTACGGCGCTGAACTTCGGGCTATACATGACGAAATTGGTACCCGTTCCATGGCCGAGGTTGTGCGGTTTTATGGGCAGTGGAAAAAGTAGGCGTGGATTATCTTCTCTGATTTTTATCTTATTATTTTTTCCTGTCCAGCTCGAGACTAAAGGAAGAGAATGCACAAATCAGAGCTGCAAGACTCAAGGCCAAAGACGAGGGAAAAGATGAGGTGCCCTCCGCCACTGCTGTCGTTGCCGATCAATTCTCCGACGACGAAGGTTCAGTCATGCCTGGGTTGTCCAGACACAACAATAGTTGTGGCGCGTGCCGCACTCGTGAATCTGAGATTTGGTGGAGGGCCCCCAAGGGCCTTGCCACTGATATTCTCTGCGATACTTGTGGGACGAACTGGCGTAAATATGCGGACCTTAATTTCCGTACAGTCCGTGAGGACGCTCTACCGCCCAGCAAGAAGGGCTCGGATAAACGTGAAGGGACACCCCTAAATGGACCTAGTACGAAGCGAGTGAAGGTGAAAGCGAACGCACCCTGGTACTTCAATTATTTATTTACGTTTTATCTCAGACCTCAACATCGGCCTCCGTAAATGCGACACCTCCCCCTAATGCTCCAATGGCCCCACAACTGCGTTGCTTGGCATGCCAGAAGAATGGTCCAGTGGGTAAGGTGCTGAGGTGCAACCAGTGCCAATTCCGAGTGCACGCAGGTGAGGTCGCTGATTGAATTACGTCATACACCAATTAACAGCACGAATATCTAGCATCATGCGGCGTCCACGTGGACAAGAGCGCCGTTGAGTCGTGGATGTGTGACATTTGCCAGAACGAGGAGACCCTGGAATCATCTATGGTAAATCGACAAAAAAAACGGTTTGTTCTAACTTTATGACAATAACTTGTATTCTCTAGCACACCGAATGTTTGCTGTGCCCACGGCGCAAATCCAAGAAGAAAGTCCAATTCCCCAATGCTGATTCGTTCTTGCGTGCTTCCAAGCCTACAGAGGGGCAAGGGTGGGCACATGTACTGTGTGCTGTCTTTGCTCCCGAGATCAGCTTCTCGGATGTGTCGCGACTCCGGCTCGTTGAGGGCATTAGCACCATACCCAAACAGCGATGGTTATCTGTAAGGACGCATCTGTTCCCTTTATCCTTGTTCAGTTGACACGATTCACCAGAAATGTACTCTATGCGGCGAAGCCAGCGGTTCAATTATCCGATGCAGTGACTGTGTACGGGAATACCACTCATCTTGTGCTTGGAGGAACGGTCATCGTTTTGGCTTCGAGATTCAGCCCGTACGGTTTTTTTCGTTTTTTTGTCGTTTTGCATCATAGGATAATTATTGCAGGTGCGTCATCCACGTCGGGATGGTATAATTAC
Source organism: Suillus placidus (assembly GCA_016628565.1). NCBI lineage: Eukaryota > Fungi > Basidiomycota > Agaricomycetes > Boletales > Suillaceae > Suillus > Suillus placidus. The sequence continues at coordinate 193,744 of JABBWD010000044.1, forward strand.
CACCTTCAAGGGTGAGACCGGCAACATGGTTCCTATCGTATGTTGCCAGGAACACGAGAACAGCAGGCGGGAACTATATGATATATGTGAAACGGATGAGACTGGAGAGGTGAGGGATCAAAATGTTTCACCTGTTGGGATTACTGACGCAGTACAGCAGACTGCTCTGCAAGTTTACTGCCGGATCTATAAACAAGCGCCAGTAACTCAGGCGCATGCTCTACTTCGGAAGGCTAGGAGACTCGACCAAACCTTGAACATCCGCACGGAGAACACCTCGTCGGTTGATGTTTCGGCTGAGCCTGCGTTCCAATGTGATATGTGCTCTACACAATACTCCCCTGCATTCTATCCGAGCGAACATTACTCGGGTCGTTGGCGGTGCCACAAATGCCATTTTGAGCACCAGAATGGGGTCGGTACTGGCCATTCTCCTGATGATAGTCTTTCTCCCCTTGATGACACGATGGATGGTTAGACCCGGGTCTTTTTAAATAGTACCCCGTTGTATCTTAAATGAACTTTGTACAGTACTACATAAGAAAGAATATGAAAAAATATTGAGAGTCTGTTGAGTTATGTAATCGGGATTGTCACACGAGTGTTGTTCTGCCAAGTAAGTATTTCGCTCCGTCGCCGAGCGGCTCAGCATACGTACCTGCCACGCACTGAATCGCTGACTCTACTCGGGGCTGCTCGAGGCTACTCTTTTCATTCTCTTGGATGCCTGGTGTTGTTGTTCTTCCTTCATCACCTAGTCTCGCAGGGTTCGGTCCAGACACTCCACACCTGCCTCGACAACCTATCAATCCTCCCTTGAATTCTCCAACTATGCACAATGGCTTTTCATCTTTAGGATCTGTCCTGGAGATCAAGGAACATGCTAAAAGCACTGCGGAACGCAGTAAAGGTTTCAGTGCCAAAGCACTTATTGGGTCGGCCCGTTCCCAGATGCATCTGGCTCAGTCGAGGGAGGCCGCTCGGGACCCAAAGGCAGCTCTACATGCCTTCTACGTCGCAGTCAACCTGATTACGACTTATATGAACCACTCCAGTTACGCCGCAGACAGGATTAAAGGGAGCCCAATTCATAATGATTTCCTACAGTTCTACCAGGTTCACTCTATGTCTTTAGTGTCGAGTACCATCCAATGATATTATCCACAGGAAAACAGTGATTCTATGAACCGTATCAAAAGCCTCGAGGCGGAACTTGATCTTGAGAGATCGACCGCAACGTGAGTGCTGCGCCCAACAGACTGTCTTCTTTATATTGACTATTCTTTTCTCCATAGTGTTCCTCCTCATCAGGGAGAATTATCCAGTATAAAGTCGCTCGCAGATCGGATGAAGATGCTTGGTCAAAATGGACTGGTCGACCCCACGACGAAACGTTATTCACGGGAAGTTCCCCCTGGGACTCCTCCACTGTACCTGCCGGATTTAGCCCGCTCTAATCGACCGTCGCCCTCGCTGTCCTCCACTGCTGTTCTCAGCACCGCATCATCCGCATCAAACTCTACAACACCTTCACCATACGCAGTCGTCCCGCCGTCGTCATTGGGGCCGCCGTCCCCGACGTCTACTGAATCATCAGAGACCGGCCTTGATCAAGTTGTGTTCGGTGCTGGTGGAGTTGCTGCAGCCAATGAAGTAGAGAAACCAAGTGCAGAGAAGGATCTGGGAGGTACATCAACATTCGAACCGGCTTCACGCCCCTGGAAACCTACAATAGATGACGCGCTGTCTGGCTTACCCTCATCACCTGAGCGCCGGTTTCCAGAATTGCCGATTGACTCCTCAGGGTGAGCATTCATTCTTCCAGCCTGCGCCCAGTATTGATATCCCGGTATAGGTCAACGTTTGAATCAGCTTCACGCCCCTGGAAACCTCCAATAACTGACGTGCTGTCTGGCATACCCTCATCACTTGAGCACCGGTTTCCGGAATTGCCGAATGATTCCCCAGGGTAAGTTAAACTTTTTCCACCCTGCGTTCAGTATTGATGTTCCGGTACTAGGCTACTGCTTAAATCCCACGATTCAGAAACATTAAGTGACACTCCCGCGTCCATAAGCCGCGCGAACATTCTTACACACATCCCGTCATCCATATCATACAGCTATAGTCGTCCTGATAGTGTACGTGGCACTTGCCTTGATTTGATTACATGTTACTCATTGTCCCACAGACACCCCGCACACCTCCCATAATACCCCATTCTCTCGCAAACGGTTCTGCAGTGGCATTCACACCGATACAATACCCCTCCTTCTCAACCAGTTCTCCCTCTGCTTCTAGGTCAGGGGCCACGTCTGTAATCTCTCAGCCCCCAGCGATTCCACCACAAGCGAGCATCAACCACTCTCCACTTGTCCGGAGGCGAAGTGACTACGTCGAACAAGGTAGTGGCAGTGCGTCGTTTAGCGCTCGCCTCCCCATCGATTACCCCGATCTACCTCATTCTCACGTTATTCGCCCTCCCCCTCCGGTCGCTTCCTCCTCGTTCCAGCGGCATCATTCGCACTCGCAGTCATATTCCGTTAGCACGCTCAAGGAGCCTCCCAAACCGCCTACAATAGCGTCTACTTATCCCGTCACATATTGGTCGGACATGCAGATTGTCACGGTTGGCCTCAAGAATCTGGGAAATACATGTTACATGAATGCTACAATTCAGTGTCTTAGTGCCACGGTGCCATTTGCGAGATTCTTCACTGGTATGTATAAATGTCAAAATCCACACCCAGATGAAGGGCTTACGGGAGATGACTGATATAGAAGGCCGGTGGAGGAAGGCTGTCAACGCGATCAACCCCATGGGAACGAAGGGGCACCTTGCATTGGCATTTGCAAACATTCTCTACGAAATGTCACACTCCGAACTTCCGCATCTGATCCCCGCTTCTTTCAGGGTAAGTTTGTTGTTTCCTTTGGTGCACAACTGACTTCGTCGGCAAGAAATCAATCTGCACACATGCTCCTCAATTCTCGGGATCTGACCAGCACGACTCGCAAGAATTCCTCACCTTCTTACTTGATGGTCTCCATGAAGACCTCAACCGTGTCCTCCATAAACCATCCAACGGAACGACGCCTGAACGCGAGGCCGAATTGGAGCGGCTTCCTCAATCGATTGCCAGTAGACAGGAATGGGAGATTTACCGGATGCGGAATGATTCACTCATTGTAGATTTCTTCCAAGGACAATTCAAGAATCGGCTGGTGTGCTTGACATGTCATAAGGTGTGTTCGGAATTTTCATGGACGTTTTCAAACACTTGACAATACGTGCAACATCATGCAGACATCGACGACGTATAATTCCTTCATGTACCTTTCGCTTCCCATGCCTTCTGTGAGGGGCCCATCCAAGACATCCCTGCAGTCATGCCTAGATGCTTTTGTCAAAGAAGAGGTGCTTTCGGGAACGGAGGCTTGGTATGGTGTCGCGCAATTTTATGGCACAAATTGTTCTCATGTCATTACCAGGCACTGTCCGCATTGCAAAACTTTGCGTAACGCCACCAAACAACTCTCGTTATCACGCCTTCCACCAATCCTGCTTATCCACCTGAAGCGCTTCTCGCACAAAGGGGTATTCACAGACAAAATTGAGACCGTCGTCGACTTTCCTCTCAAGGGCCTGGATCTGACGAATTACATGCCTCCAGCTCTACCCCCTGGGATTCATAACGGTTCAACGAATGGTATTGGCGGCGATGATCCGAGAGTGCAGACGCCACCATATAAATACGATCTATACGGCGTGACGAATCATTTTGGAAATCTAAGCAACGGACATTGTGAGTTTTACCGTTGTTGCTATGTTGCCTTTTTGTTAATAACTCGGGTGTCCAGATACCGCTTTTATTGCGTCTCGTGGAGGATGGGTTTATTGTGACGACAGTCGAGTCACGCCGACTGACGCCAAGGACATAGTGGTAAGCTTTTGATTTGCCGGTAGGACTCGACCCTGACGATTTCCTTAGGGACGCCCAGCATACGTGTTGTACTACAAGAGAGTCGAATCATAGATCAAATTATTATTTAAGATGCTTATTTGGATGTTTATCTCCTCAAATCAAATCAAACTTACATCGCTATACTTGCTGTCATCCCCTGTAGCTCGCCTGTCGACATGTCATTCCTTACCATTTGTTTCCTTTCACGGAATTTTTGTAGTCTACGTGTACTTTCACATCGATAATGACATTTGCTCTCGGAGCCGTGGTCGACTGCATTGATCTATCATGGACCAGACATGGCAGACATCATGTGCATAGTGTACACCTATTGTTAGGGCTGGTGATCAATAAAGTCAGTAGGAGGATGGTCATACCAATGAATATTGAAGACGATAACGCAGACAAGTCAATATCTTGCTAACGAGCAAATTCAAAAGCACGTATCATAGGCTCGCCGAGGAATATGACTTTCTTCCATTGGTCTTCCTACGGGAGTAAAACGATCTGCCATGATCCTATAGTCAGACAAGGATTTCATCACGGCACATAAATCCAGCAATACTGGTCCTCGACTTAACTCAGTGGCTGAGTGTTGTGTGAGTGAGGCCGAAACTCAGTCAAGAATGGATCCCTTTGCACAGAAAGAACGGAAAAAAGGACTGACAGGGGCGGCTATGACGAGTCTATGGGGGAGGGGCAGATCTTGGTGGCCTGGGAAGGTCTGGAACCCATTTCTCTGCGAGGACGAAAACAGAATGTACATTAGAGCTGAGGAGAATCTGAGTATGCACGCAGAAGATGCGAAGTCAATGACACATTGAACGTCTCATCATTTGAGTGCAATACGGTTGATAAGTTTCCGTGGCTCTGGATTAAACCCTGGTCCCCTAGTCTAGGTTGAATTCGAGAGATATCGATGAACTTGATGTTAAGCCACGTCTGATTGATATTGTCGAGGTCCGCAATCATGATTGGATTTGTGACATTGTCACAGATCTTCCTCTGTCACGCGTTAACATTGAATACACGTGACCGAATCGCGTCAGAAGTAGTTCAACATCGACGACGCCGACGCCGACAACATTGAACGAAAACAACCACAACCAACAACCCAGCACCACGACCGATGATGGCCGCTACACCGCGCAAGCTGGTGCATTGGGCTTTTGATGTCTCTATCTCCGACTTTGGATCACCGTGCTCGAAGCAACATCCTCCGATTCCGTCGCGTCCACATCCAGTCTGGAATACATCAACTCTCAGCTTGTAGCACATGGATTTACTCATTCACCTGGGCTCTCCTTTGATGGTCTCTCAAATTCTGACACCGACCAGCTGGCAAGGTGTTTGCTTGCTATGCTAAGCCAAAGAGTGGTGCGTTAGCGCAGTTGTGTGATAGCGCGAGTGTCACTAGTCTCATTCAAGACTTTCCTGAAATATTAGAATGATATGTCTCGCGCTGAAGATTTGTCGACCAGCCTGCGTACCCTTTCTTATGACCACGAGCGGCTCATGGGGATGCATCGCTCAGCCACTGAAAAGGCAGCTAATGCAGAGCGCGAAATGAACGTTTACAAGTCACGAATTGCGTGAGCAATTGTAGTTTTATCGAAAATTTAATCTAAATTCTGTGGCAGAACGGCCTCCAAAACCTTGGCAGCTTCGGAATCAGCCCATAAGCAAACTTCAGCTGAGCTTCAACGGACGCGCTCTTCGTTGATCGCTCTCCGGGCGACTCACTCAGCAGAAATCAAAAAGAAAGAAAAAGACGTTGAGCGCATCATCGAGAAATGGTCAAAGCTTTCCGACATGCAGACAAAGCTATCAACTTCGTCCTCAGGATTGACTTTCCGATGCGGCAATGCCGACTGTGGTGAGCGGGTCCGAAACCCTCGGCAAGGGGAAGGATACCTTGAGATTGCTCTCGAGCAAGCCGAATCTGCTCGCGCTTCACTAGCTGATGAAACGTTAGCGTTACAGCGGCTTGTTGTAAATGTCGCAAACCGACTGCAGTCGGTACTGCACGAACTGCAATGCTTGGTTTCACCTTGTGATGAAGAGGTGTGACTACATCTTCGAGCACAGACAAGCCTGCTAACCTGCCCGTAGCCCTCGATAATAACGCACAGCGTATTGTTCCCTTTAACACATCCCCACGCTGCCAATGACAAACTTTCCACTCTCTTCTCCTCGGCGCACAGCGTCCTCGATGACATTTCAGAACGCCTGTCACAGCGAGCTGCCGCACCAACAGCACCAGACTACACCAAGGCCTCAGATACTCTGGAAAATAAACGATTGCAAGGAATCATCGACGAGTTGCGCTCAGAACTTGGTACGTCTCTAGACGCCATCGGGTTTCCTTGCGTATACCTAACAAGTCTTCGGAACAGATGAAGCTAAGAAACTCCATGAGAGGCATATTGCAGAGACCCAGGCCCTCTTAATGCAAATTGCATCTCAAACATCATCTGCGGAACGCGATCCAAGGGACGAAAGCATCGAGTTCATGACACAGCCAGAGCGAGACCTTGCCGCCGAGCGCCTTGAGCGAATGAAGATCGAACTTGATGAGGAGCGGAGAAAGTTTACCAATGCTGCGGTCAAACTTGGCAAGGAGAAAGCCGCTCTGGAGGTAAAAATCTAATATTTGGGTCTAGCGCATTACTGATGATCGCACTCAGACTGAGCGCACCCAGTTCCTTGAGGAGAGGCGTTCCTGGCATGTCGAGCAGATGCTCTCCGATCTCCCACCAACACCTGCCACAACTTCCCAACCTGCATCTCGACCGCCTCAGGCTCATAAGATCAGGTCGCCCCGAAAGTCGCCTATGAAGCCCAAGGTCGTCGGCAAGGTGGCGAGCAGAAAGACCCGTGTGTCCCGGCGCTCCTCGTCGTTCTCGATCCCACCACCAAGTAAAGTGGAGCCTGCTTACGAGACGGAAGTGATTCCTATCGCTATCCCACCGGCTGCTTTCGAGGCGTTGGGCAAAAAGTCGACCTTGGCGCAGTCTATTTTACCCTCAGCGTTTGTGCTCCCTCCGCGTTCACCCCGGACGTCCTTACCCCCTGTAGAGGCATTCCTTCCTCCAGCGATAACCACGCATCAGGCGACGTCAGGAGGAAAATCGTATACGCCCACTGACGCCAAATCAGCTTTCGCTTCGAGCACTGATACATCTTCGTTTGATGATACGTCGCCCCCTGCTCAGGCACGGGCCGCAATACCGAAAATTGTCCTCCCATCGCCTAAAACACCTCCTGCCCCTGTTGTGAATACACGCCGTCCATTCCCACTTGCGAAGCCACTTGCGCCACACATGTCACATGCTTACTCGCCTGCTAAACCGAGTCCACTCTCTCGCATTCTCATGCTTGCGAACTCTCCTGACAGCCTGGACGGGGTATCAGAAGAGAGCGAAGAGTCTGTTGTTCCCCCACTCGTTGCTACAAAGGAGACATTCCCAAGCGTAGCAGAATTAGATGATAGTCCTCTGAGGGAGAAGAAGACCGAGCCAAATGTTGTTCCTCTTCTTCCCTTCAAAAAAATGCTACCCCCCGAATTGAAGCGCTTATCGACGAAGGAGAAGGGAAAGACCAAAGCGGAGCTTGTCGTACCTGGAAAGCTGAAGCCAGAGAAAGAAAACCGCGACAAGGTCTCCCGAAAACCATCTCCTCCGTTGCCTCCTGCTTCTCAACCAAAGGTGAAGGTCAGCACCTTAGCTACAAGCAAGCCTGCGCCAAAACTGCCTTCCGGAAAGGGTGGTGCGAGAAGAGTATTAATTGGAAGTGCCGAAGCCGCTCCTTTGCCTGGATGGCGAGGATGAGAGAGGGCATGACTGGTGGTTGACATACCCACACACGTCCGTGATTTTCTCCTACTGTATCATTATGATACCCTACGGTTGTCATTGTAAACATTCACTTGCGCCTACGTATGCCACAACAGCGTTTCATAAGAGGAAGTATCAAGACGCCCACTAGCCAAATGAACGCCTTACTAGTGAGGGATGATGAAGTGCTTCTCCCCGAGGGCCGCCATTAATTGGACGATATCAGACGGCCGGACGATCATAAAGTGCTATCTCCTCCGAATTGATATCAACGTCCTCATAGGCGGCCTGGTGTGTCACCGTGACGTTCGTGTCGTTATTCAGAACTTTGACCAATGGTGGAGGATAACTAAGAATAAGTCATAGCCTCGGATTCTAAATACTTATCTTGAGGTACCAGTGGAATCTGAACGGCAGTTTCAGACCAACGAAACTCATGTTGTCCTTGCTGGGCACCCGCAGTGACCAAGCCCGGATGAGTATTTTCCGTCCATGAGGTGGTCGGCAAGAGCGTGAACTTTTCCAAGTGCTCTGGGCGCGGTCAGCAAACCGACGCGTATCTGCATCAAGATATGTTCTGGATATCTTATAAGCGAGATATACAGCTTTGGCCAAAAAAATATACCGAAGCACGCGATACCCTACAACGGAGGGGGGGCGATCTCCACCAAATCGATTCTATGGGAATGTTCTCATTCAATTCCACGTATGTAAAATCATGTCTTACCGTGACAGCCTACGACATATAACAAGCATGCACTGTCTCTTGTGTTCATGGGGTATCTAGATAATCTCAAGTCACCTACAGTAACCAAATCACTGCCAGATAACTAAACGGATCTACAAGTTACCCTGAATCATTGGAGGATCAATTATGAGGCCGTGTCTGACCATGAAATCGACAAAGATTGACTCGACAGCTCCTTGATTAAGCAGGACCGCAAAAGGATATCGAGCTGCTGGAGCACTTACTATGTCAGGAGTGCGTACGCGGACGGTCCACGCTTGGACGAGAATTAAATGAAGTGTGCATTTTAATGACCAAAACTCCACCAAAACTCCTACCACGAATGTACCATCGTGATCGGGGTCATAGAATGCCTGATTCAAATTTCGGATCGTCAATAACAATAAGCTGTGACGACAAGTACTGCACGCTCTAGCGGTTTGGCTTACACACATGTGCATTTAGCGACCTTCCTTGAGCAAACGCTCCGCGAGGCCATAGCTCTATGGTAGGCTAGTGAGTCGCGACAATGCGGTACAGAGCTGGCATGGTCCACTGGGGGTGATTGACAGTAAGAACTTCATTCGTCCTGGACACTTGAATACCGTGTCCGCCTGTTATGTTGATACTTTCCATGGTCTGTATTAATAAAGTTGGCATGGGTACCGTAAAGAAGGTGTCATCCCAGTGAGATCTGACCTTTGGTCCACAATCTTGACATGAATCACAGCAGTAGCAAGCGCATTAGTGCACACCCCTGCTAGTCCAGCACCCACGATAAGCCTGGCATGAACATGATTTCCTATAATTCGGGGGGCCAACGGCAAGCAGAGCGAGATCTAGGGATATGTTTGGATGCAGCAATCCAGATTCCAGAGTCCAGACAGATAATTATTCAATCAAAGTAGATCCAAGATGCACGCCCAACTCAGGCTCCCATGGTCCGACCGTGATCACGTAGTGGCCAGCGGTATACGCACCTTGCGCACGATACGGTCAATGCCTGAAGCTTTGAAATTTGAAGGTCTGACGTTTGGACAGTGACTCACTCAATGGCCTAGGTCAAGCCAGGTGACTATTAAAATGAACCTTATATAAATGTCGTACCATGTTATATATAAGGCCCGCGGGGGAGTAACTTTTTGGAGTAGTTGATTTACTTGAACGTTCGGCACCTTTTTGTGTGGACTGCCCAGGCCTACTAAGGAGAAACTATATTCAGTCATTACACCTAAGTAAATGACAAACTGGAGTCATTAATCGAACCTCACACGCTCATACTTATGGTGTCTGAATCTATTGGCAATATTGCTACAAAGATATATATGAAAGGAGATGAATCGTCACAAGAAACATGATGTACGGTACGGCAAGGCACTACTCCACCGGGTTCAAGGTTTTTCCTATCAGGAAGGAACCGAAGTACTTATCCATGCTCTCTAACGCAGTAGATGGTGCAATCATACCAACATAACCGTCAGGCCGAACAACTACCATCGTTATTTCTGTCTCATCGATACCGAATCTCGGATACGCGCCTCCACCCAAGCGACCTGTCACATCCGTGTCGTCAATTAAGACCCTGTGTGGACATATGTTGGTATCGTGGGACAGTAGAAAGTACGACAACTCACTTAGACCAGTGTGTCCTGAACGTCGGAGGAAGGTCGAGGAAATTTACATCATCCTTGTGACCAGCAGTTATCGAAATAATGTCGAACATAGACTGTACCTTGCCCTGGGCAGGGTAGTCGTACTTCTGCAGGAAACTTGTGGGGAGTTGCAACTCCTCAGCGAGCCTTCGAACATTCGCGAGCTGCTCCGGTGTCAAAAGGCCAACGAAAAGAAGTAGCTTGAAGCGGGTGTCCGCGGGAAGCATGTCTTGGATCTCAACAGGACGAGCATCCGCTACACGAACAAATATTTGCGGCAGCATCCGCTGGCCAATGATGATGTTGGGCGCACAACCTTGATGAATAGTATCGACAATCGCTGAAGGCATGTAATGGACACCGATACCACTGCTGAAGCCGCCAGAAGCCTGGAAAGCCCTGAGAAGCATAATTCAGTCACCGCTTTAAAACGCCATTGAGACAACTCGACCTCAAGAACTGTTCGTGAGTAACACCCTCCTGGTTTTCCGACGTCCTCGGTTTGCCAGAAAATAGAGTGGAGAACTCGCGATCGAAATCAATGAGATCTTGGGCATATTTCTGGCGCTCAAGCTCATACTAAGAGGAGATAAGTCATTGACATGAACAAGTGATGCGCGAACATACGGTCTTCAAAAGGGACATATCCGCCCGGCCCCGCAGGACTTGTGCCAGTTTCCACGCTATTTGCAGAGACTGAGAAATACGCTCCTTCTGAGATAGGAAAACCCGTACCAAGGTTGTGTGTGTCGTTCATGCTCGCATTCATACCCTGTCCTGCAACACAATCAGACTCGTTATCTTATTGGACCATCTCATTGCTCACCTGCTTTCGGAGAGTGCGTGTGACAAGCGTCACCACCGATGAAGACACGCTCGTGTTTAGAGAACTTAGAGGCTACACGTTGACCGACTGGAGTGACAACGGTTCAACTTCATAATCCCAATGATAGTAGTGTAATGCCCTTACTGATGTAAATCGAACACCAGTCCACTTCTTTTGGTTCGTTGACTGTATACGGGTAGAATGTTTTGCGAGCAGTCTATTCGGAGAGGTATTAGTAGTCCTTTGAGGCGATCGAGTGGGTGCATACGTTGATGAGGTTCTCAGCCGTCACCTTGTTCTTGTCAATTCGTCCTGTCTCGGGATCCATGACGTCTTTGTCCGACATCTGCAGGTAAAACCGGACTTTGTCTCCTTCGCGGGGTATGATCATACATGAACCGTTACTGGAGTGGATTGCGGCACGATTGCGAATGTCTGGGAAGTCGGTGTCCGGAATAAAGTCGATCACACCCCATATGTAATCTAAAATGGGCACCACACATTAGAACATCTCATGTTGAATTGGCGCCAAGATTGACCTGATTGTTCCCCATCCATCGAAAAACCCAAGGTTTTCCTAACCCACGAGTGTGCCCCTGAGAAATAGGCACTATCAGTTCTACAGGAGCATTCGAGATGTTGAATGTCTCACCATCCGCACCGAGGACGAACTTTGCGTGAACGATTTCCTGTTCTGGAGTAGCGTCCGAAGGGAGTATGTGGTCCAAGACCACCTGTGCCAATGTGTCAAAAGTAGCGTCTTGTTTGGATTAGAATCTCGAGCACCTTTACAGGGTATGAGGATGGGTCCAGAAGTTCTTTGGGATCTTCTGAAATTTCTAGGGAAGAAGGCACAATAGGACGGTCAACTGATATTCCTTGGGACTTCAAGGACTCGATGAATAGTGCCTCAATTGATGCTTGTGCGATCGTGATCTGCCCGACAGTAGGAATCAGATATGAATGAATGAGCCGAATGATAAAACATACCTTGAAGGGATAACGGGCAGATGGAGCTGTCACGTCTGCAGTCCGGCCAGTGCGCTGCGAACATTGTTTGAACGAATAGAGACAGAGCAGTCAACGAACATACTTCGATGCCGCCACTAGGGCCAGGGTTGTAAAAGGCCTGCACAAATATTACCACCCAGAATTCGAATCAACTGGAAATCTCCAAGACTTACACAAAGATGCATCTGAGCACCGTCCTTCAACAATGGCTCCGCCAAACCATAACTCTGGAGGAATTGGATATTACTCTTCTATTGCAAATGTTGGGACATACTTGAAGAACTTCGATCGTTCGAGGCTGTATGCCATCAGCTTGCCCAGCGGCCACACCAATCGGCCTGCGTTGACGTCAGTCATTCATGTCCACTTCAAGACTCTAAACAACAGACCTGTTGTCTATGATTCTAAAGTCCACTCCAGCGCCAGCTAATGCATTGGCACACATGAGCCCACACGGACCCGCACCGATGATGAGCACATCAACTCGACTTTCCTTGACCATGACGATGGGGATATAGAATGATGAATCGGTTCTTTGGGATGAGGGCAAGTATATATACTATTACGCGTAGCCACTGTTCTGTTAACGCCCGAACAGAGATTATTCGCTTCGGTGTCACACTGTGAGATCTGTGCACGTCTGTACGCGTATTCGATACTTATAAATGGTACGATAAGAAATAGATCCGAGCAAGAATAACTGTTGTCAAAGGGGTGTTCTATGCGCCAAGTAAAGGGGAAATATTACTAAGGCAATGACTAATATTAATTAATGCATGCAATTTCTCACGAATACGCTTTACCTCCCATGAACGTCGGAAGCTTAAAGGGTTAAACACCCCTCGCAGCAATGCCATCATTAATTGAGGCTTCATGTGTGTAGATTTCAAGCCAAAAGTATGTCTGCGTGTATCTGATCATGATGGTAATAGTACAACAAGCCATGTGACATGTGAAGAATTGAGATCATTTTATCTTGAAGTAGCATGTAAAGCAGATTTGTCGTTAAAACTAAGCGGAAATCTTCATGAAAGACGCGAAATACGCGTCGAGCTCTTCAACGTGATCCAGGGGCGCGATGGCTCCAATATAGCCATCGGGGCGAACAGCAACCAGTGCGCCCTCAGGACCTACTCCATAATACAAGTAACCTCTCCCCCCAAAGCTACTGGTGAAATCGGTGTCATCGATGAACACCCTAAGAACACCTCAGTCAATATCATCACACATAACATAAATTAAACACTCACTTCGACCAGTGAGAGCGAAGAAGCGTTGGGAACTGCAAGAGATCAAATCCTTCCTTCTGGCCTTTGCTGATTGTAATTATGTCAAATCGTGGGTTCCCTGAGTTCTTGCCAGGCGTCGCGTAACGGTTTAGGAAGCTCTCGGGTTTCTGAATATTAGCAACCATTGACTTGACCCTCGCTTGTTGAAGTGGGTCACTGAAGTCACCAGTAAAAACGAGCAATTTGAAGCGAAAGTCCGAAGGAAGAAGGTCCTGGATCTCAAAGGGCCATGCGTCTGCAGCACGGATGAATTTGTATGGAGGGAAACGTTCGCCAATCACCAGACCACTAGCCACCTCTTGGTTTCTGTCAGATACTGCAACCGATGGGTTATAATGTACCCCAATGCCACTGGTGAAGCCTCCGAACTTTTGGAATGTCCTACAGCCCCGCCACATTAGTAACAAGATATCACTGTTGGTAACATAATCTCACTTCATGAAATGTTCGGGCGCAACCCCATGGCTGTTCTCCTCAGTCAAGGGCTTCCCAGAGAAAAGGGTGGAAAACATTTTATCAAATGAAATCAGGTCCAATGCGTATTTACGGCGCTCTGATTCGTACTAACGGCGATGCGTGAGCAAGTAGTCAAATGGGTGCACAAGAGCTTACCGTTGACAGAAGGGACGGTTCTGCCCAACCACGAACCAATAGGGCAATTTTCCAAGCTGAAATAGCCCATTGGCTTCAACTGATGCCGCAGGAAAAGAAAACACACCTAGATTGTGGGCATCGTTCATACTTGCATTCATTCCTTGCCCTGAGAATTCCGCTGTAAGCAGACTGATGGGGAAGGGCCAGATATAAGACACTTGCCTGCTTTCGGAGAGTGTGTATGGCAAGCATCGCCGGCTATAAATACTCGATTTTTGATGGAAAACCTTGAGGCTACTCGTTGTCCAACTTGAATGAAGTGTCAAACAAACATTTCGTGGCAAGTGGGTCAGATGCATACTGATATATAGTGTCCACCACAAAATCCCAGTCGTCGGGATGAGCTTGTAAGGGTAAAGCGATCTTCGCGCAACCTAAGGGGGATATTGGTGACTGCTAATCCATTGAACGGATATCGCTTACGTCAAGCATTTCCTCTGGACCCATTCTCTCCTTGTCTACTCTACCTGTTGCTGGATTGATAATATCTTTGTCTTCTAGTTGCATGTATACCCGAATGCGATCTTGTTCTCGAGGTACGAGAAGAACTGAGCCATGGTTCGAATGCACAAGGCTCTTATTCCTGACATCCGGGAAGTCGGTGTCAGGCACCATGTCCAAGACACCCCAGATGAATTCTATCAATAAAGATTGAGCTTGCTGGTAGCTCTAACTGATATAGATACTCACCAGATTGTTCTCCCTCCATCGCAATATCAAATTGTTTGCGGACCCATGAGTGAGCACCTATAGGGGGAAATGATTAGGTTGGCCAGGTGGATATGTTTGAAATGTACCATCAGTCCCGACGACATATTTAGCATGGACAATCTCTTCTTGTGGTTGACCCTCAGGAACGTCTAGTCTTTGGAGCGTAACGCGAACAGGATGCGATGCAGAATCCATCAACTCATTTTCGTCCTTGGAGATCTCTATTGAAGTTGGTACCGTTGACCGCTCAACCTCGACACCGAGCGCTGTCATGGAATCTAAGAAAATGGATTCAATAGCTCCTTGATGAAGTGCAACCTTCATTTCGTTCAGCTTATATAATTTGTCCCTCTAAATAATGAACACACCTCGAATGGGTATCTTGCAGATGGAGCTGTCACATCTGGGGCTCGGCTGGTAAGCTGATAGCCGACATTCACTCAATATTCCTCGTTGATCACGTAAAGTCACGAACCTCGATACCGCCGGATGAGGAAGGGTTATAGAAGGCCTGGGAAATAATGAGTTGTACATTTGGCAAGCCCCTGTTGAAGGTCATACCGCTTGGTGGACTTGAACAGACTCCCTTATAAGGCGCTCTGCAATGCCATAGCTCTGTTATGGAGCCTTAGTCAGTCAGCAATGAGTATAGAAGCGCTTTTACCTGGAAAACTTCAATAGTACGAGGTGAAATTCCATCAGCCTGACCGGCGGCTACTTTAACAGCCCTGACAGAAAATCAAGTAAGCAGGAATGCTAGCCACCAACCCACATACCTTTTATCAACGACCCGAACATTTACTCTCGCATTTGCCAGAGCGTTCGCACACATGAGCCCAGCGGGGCCAGCCCCAATAACGAGAACATCGACTTCAGAGTAGGGTACGACGGGGACAGGCATTGTGAATGATTTTACAATGGGGGAAAACGTAGAGCGTCTTTATACAGGGGTGCGTGTGCGGGAATTCCTTTCCTTAAGAGAGCATTCTTAAGAAGCAGAGCGCCAAGTGAGCTGACTGCGCAAGTTAAGGCTACACCCGCACTTACCAAAGCCACCCGAATAAGATACTGAAGGCCCGAAAATTAGGGCGCAACCGTAAGGTAAGTATAGTATCCATGATGTCCAGAGAGTTTGTGAGAGCAAATGACTGCAAATGGGGGGAAGCAGGATATATATATGAGCCTATCTCACAGTAGTGGCGGCGCATACTTCGATCCCCGTGTGCGGAATCTCCGGATAAGAGTATATGGTGGGCGATCATATCCCTGCCTCTTGCGAATGGCAGTCGTGACTCGGAGACATTGATGACGGATCTATTGAAGGGCTTCCTTAAACGTCTAGTCTTTCACAATGAATTGGACGAGCACTTGAGGAGGAAGCCGAGTCCCGCGCTGGCATGTGGCTGGCATGTGGCTGTCATGTGGTTAGTTGCTGAGTTTCTTTAGGGAACGAATAAAGGAGCTAGTCGATCTGGCAAAAAAAAACTGAGTTTTGCGTGATGCCTCGCCGCTCCGGTTTTTCATGACCAAGTCCTCACCAACATACTAGTCGATCACCCGTCCAGCCGACCTTAGCACAAGCCATGGACAAACGGAGGGAGCTTGGAAGGTAGCAAGACCTGGCTGCAGTGAGACTCTGTGAGAAACACTGTGACATACATAGACGTATATAATCCGCGTGCAGAAGGTTACACCTAAAATGCATATGGTGTGAGCTGAGCCGCATTCAATATAGGCGAGTGATAAAGGATGTATCTTTTTTTTTGGCGTATCAACGCTCTTCTACTCGTGCATTATCTCTTGCTCCTTCAAGTTGCGATCGATCCCCTTCGATGTGTTTCCCCTAAAAGTTCGGAACTAGCACTAGAAACCTACTGACAGATCAAGTCACAAGGACTAGCTGCGGTCCCCGGCAGCCGCGTCAGAAGAGCTACTCAAAGTTCTCTGAGAACCAACCAAGATGAGTCCATGTCCGTCCTGTGTGGAAGTCCCCTTAAAATTTATCCGCAGTCGGCCCTCCGCGCTACGTTCAAGCTAATTCAGCAAAGCATTGTTGATTGTCGGCTCTCGAGCACAGTGGGAGAGCTCAAGGCACACTGGGAGTGCATGTGCAATGCTCGCCACATTGAGACAAAGCCTTTGCCATATCATATATGACATTAAGTGCTGAGTGTCAAGTATTGATTGTTGGCGATATTCTCGAACGTGCCTCCGAGTCATCGCCTCTAGGGATGACTAAGCTGCCCAAACCTTGGCAAACACCTCCCTCGGCTGCCCCTTCGAGGGGAAGGTACCAACATCGATAGCAATAACTATTTTACAACAAACGCCCTCACGATACGCTGATTGGCATGACAGAAATGCCTGATTGAATCTCGTGTGTTCTACTCTCCTGATCTCATTATCCTTAGGTCAGGGCCGCCAGGCCCGCGATGAAGCGCTGACTTCAAATTCGAATTTGCATCAACTTCTCATCCTGCAAATAAAATATTTTTCTTAACAGGCAGCTGGTAGACGTTCCTTTCATAAGTGACAGCGGCGTACAACACACTTGATGAGAGATTGGACCTCATATGAAGAAGTGTTCGACGGCGTTCGAGAGCCTTCCGTGAGATCAATCATCCTGACTTGGATAGCATGACGAATATCAATTAAGCAACAGCTGGATCAGTACAGAGAAGTATGAAACAAGTACTTTAATACACACAACTCTCTTCGATGTGATGGAGCAGTGGAGCTTATCGTGTGGTGATTGTTCGGAAGCGCCCACGGCGCGCGTGGCTAACCCCAAATACATCGGACACGACACGGCAGGAAAAACTACACTTACGGAGCTAGTTGTGAGCCACATGGCCATCAGAAAGGGTGAACACGTAGGTACTTACTTACATCGAAATTGAACAAGTGTCCAAGCTACACTTCTCCATAGAGAACACATTGGGAATATTCATCCTTTTCGACTCCTTCTCGGGTCGACAGAATTTGCCGAACCTGATCACAAAGCAACAGTGCGTTTATGTTGAAGCGTAATGGTACACATGCACATACCTCATCAGGTGGGTTAAGACCAAACGAAGCGGCTCTCTCCCAACGCTCAAGACGTGACATGCCAACACACGGACCGTACTCGTAGGACCTAAGAAAAGTTCAAACGTCAATCAAGCTCGTTAGAAACGTGCGATTTATACATACATGTCAAACACACGAAGTATCTGATGGATTTTATTCTGCCCTTCAGCATGAACTAAACATATGTTGCCGCATTAACCTCGTGAACGATAGAGAAGCGCATATAGCTGACTCACTCGGTTCAAGGTGGCCCGTCTTTTCTCGTACATGCGCATAGTTTTTGCGGTAGATCTTGTCTGACACATCTAATGTCGGCCGTTGTTCCACAGGTTTGACAGCAGGAGGGTCATCTTTTAGCCGCTTGGCAGAACTAGATATCGATGCTTTTTTGGCATTGGGAGCTCTACTCCGCTTCACAGAAGCTGGTGAGTACTCCTCTTCTGAAGATATCTCAAGCACGGCGTTATTATCCTCTTCGCTATTTGTCTCCAAGTCTATTGCATGATCTTCAGCTGTGTGCTTCTCAATCAAAGAGAATGACCGTCGTGCCAGGGGAGGACCCTTCGGCTTAGTAGTGGTGTGTGAGTTCGTGCGTTTGGCAGAAAACGCCAAGGTGCCTTGTTTAAAGGCCGGTGCATTATTGTTTCGTGAGCTTGACTTCTTTGTGGAGGCCATTGTGGACTTGGTTCGAATTCAAGAATTGTTGACAGGGGGCCATAATTCTCACATCAACGGTCTTCTTTTGTGTTCACTAATCATATTGATAGGGTGTCTTCGTTTCACAACGGCCGACTAGCTCAGCTGGTTAGAGCGTCGTGCTAATAACGCGAAGGTCTTGGGTTCGATCCCCACGTTGGCCATAGTTTTTGCCTCTACCCACGCGACCAATCCACCAATAAAATCTATCCAATTACACATTCTATACGACATCCTATATATAGGAAATCCTAAAAACCATCCCATAATTAGGGAGTTTTTCCTAAAAGATTTATCAAGAATTTTATTTGCTTACAGGCTGCCGTCGACACAGCTATAACAATTGGAGCCCGGAGAAATAACTTGGAACTTGCCGAACTCTCGAGTGACTAGCTAGAATCTATGTAACACAGTTAATACTTATACTGCACAAGGTGGAGCGCCGTTTCACATCGTGAAAAACCCCAAAGTCACTTAGCAAAAACTTCTAAATTCTAATCGCACATGTCCCCCAACCTTCCAAACGCCCTTACACCTTTCGCTCAGATCCCTCACATACTCACCGCTCTTGGTCTCGAACACCTTCCACCCGCCCGTAATAAGGAAATTGGCATCGAATTGAAGTATGGTGACGCTTGCATCGTGTGCTGCGAGACGTTGCAAGGCGCTGAATGATTGGAGGGAGAATATGATCACGCCACCGTCAGAACCGCCTGTTGCGAGGAGGCTGGTGATTGCATCGAGTTGATGTGGCAGACTAGGGTCATATGGCCTGCAAGTTGGGGGATGCAGTTTCTGCGAGATGAACGGATGAGTGTGTGATGAGGGACTGAGGTGTTTTACCCTGTAGTTGCGTCCCATACTTTGACGATGGTGTCCATGCCCCCTGATTCCTGAAGCGATGGGGTTGCCATGAATTGCGATGGAGTAGACTTGATGGCCGTGACCCCGGAGGATTCGCAAACATTCACTAGTATCGACGTCCCAGATCTACAAATGCAAGTCAAAATCAAATCACATGCACGTCGGAAATAAAACTGACTCGGAATGTGGTGTCGTAACTACCACTGACAACCTTATTGCCACATACGTCTAGACGTCTTACGCTCGCAGTGTGGCCGTGAAGTAAACAGGAGAGTAGAGTCTCGAGAGCCTGTCATTGCGATTACGAGCACATCTGACTGTGGCGTATGCCCACGAAGGACGTAACCGCAATGTCTAAGCGTCCATAAGCCCAGAACCAAAACAAGAATGAACGCAGGAATATACCCAGATCTTGCGTCCGTCCCAACTGGCACTGACGATGATAGAGTTAGGCTGACACCATCCTTCGCTTATATCGCTCGACTTTGAGGAGTCGCCTTAAATGTTTGTTGGTCTGTGTATTGGCCTGGATCTGTGGGGGCAAAGTGCGGTATTTTGGGCAGCAGGTACAACTAGATCGTCTGCACCATCTAAACATCCATCTTCATCCATCTCTCCGCAAACCCAATAGCAAACAAGATGAACTGCCCAGACGCCTAACTCGTGTTCCATAGGCGTTCAGCTAGCTGAATACACCCGGGATGGCGCCTAACAGATGGATCTTGGAGTTTGCTAGGCCGACGATTACCCATTCGGTGTCAAGGGCGACGCGGGGCAGGAAGCGTACTCGCGGTTCGTACCAGATACACGCCATGGTGAAAAAACGAACCCCAGGATGAAGTTTCATTCAGGCGCCCCATCGGATTTCAGTTGATCTCCCATATTCAATGCTAGCTGTTCTTTGTATGAGAAATCATCGGTATTCAAAACCAAAGAACAGCTACATCGAAAAAAACAACATTGCCGTCGCGGTGAGGCCGAAGAACGAGGCGGTGTTCGATGCGCCACGGACGACGATCGACGCTGAGAGGACATAAAAATGATTGTTGAAGGCTAAGCTGGACTTCTCTGCTCGGACTCCGCGACTTTAAAGTCTGGAAAAAGGCCATATGCATGGGGGCTTGGTCTTCGTCAGTTTGCTGTCCTGGTTCGGGCGGAGTCTAAACGCTGCTCATCGACCCCTTGCCGTCACTGGATGATATAGAAGGAACGACCGTCTCCTTCTGTTGCGGTCTGGAAGACTGATCCTGGTGAATCGTGACCCCATCACCCGGCCAAAGACCTTTTGACGAGACAGTGAAATCGGCAAAAATTTCAGTCATGAATCATGATTCATGATCACCCACGCACTCGTTCAACATATGGTTACCTCGACTGGATGATGGTAGTTATATCAACTTCGAGGCCGCTATAGAGATAGTAGCCGGGTGAAATCTTCCTACATCAGTATTTAGTACAACTTCAGGAGATGTGCCACGCGTACATGGAACGACTTGAAACTCGCATAGTCGAGTATGATATATCTCTTACCGTGATAGAGTCCCTAAGCCTGGCCGGGAGTTCGAATAGTTTACGTGCGAGAGTACTCTCGATGAAAGCAACAAAGATTTTTGTCCAAGAAATCCGAGGACAAGCTGATCCCCGCGCTCTGCATATATGTCCTCACAAAAAATCCAACACAAATCATCATATGGTCGAACCACTCAATGAAACTCATGCCCCCCCGAATGAAAATGAAAGCTGCCCCCTTGCCCTTGCCCTCCACCAAACGGCCCCCCACCAAACCCACCATGAAACTGACTAAATATCTCTGCCAAATCAGCCGTATTAAACGCCCCAGCGCCGCCCATCCCACCCTCCGTCTGTCCATCCTCGTCTTCGCCCATGTCGTAGCGTTCGCGGCGTTGGGGGTCACTGAGGACCGCGTGCGCTTCTGCTACCAGTTTGAATTTCTCTTCTTCGCCTCCTTTGTCTGGGTGGTGTTTGAGGCTTTCGCGTCTGTAAGCTTTCTTGATCTCGAGCTCGGTGCAGTCTTTTGCGATGCCTGAGGTGCGCGGTCATGATACCCACTTTCAGCACAGGAAAAGGACGTACCGAGGATATTATAATAATCTTTCGTCTTACTCCTCTTAAGCGCAGCCTCTGCTTTCTTAAGCTCACTCCTCAGCGCCCTGACATCCGCGTCTACACCCTCAAACTCGGCTTGTTCCATGGACGCTCTGAAATCAACGATTGCAGCATCGTATTTCTCGAGATGGAGGTTGATGCGTGCGCGTGTGCGGAGGGCTTTGAAGGAGGTGGAGTAGAGTGCGAGAGAGGCTTCTGTGTCTAGGAGTGCTTCTTCGTATCTGTCGAGCTGCAAATGATGTGAGAGAATGTGGTAAGAGTGAGGCGTTGGAGGGGATGTACCTTTACGAGCGTCGTAGCGCGATTTGAGAGAAGGGTAGCGCGGATTTGTCCGCCTTTTCCTTCTTCTTCGATTTCGCCTATTCGCTGAAATGAAGAATGGGTATGAGTATTCGTGAGTGAGGAGCGACGTACGTCGAGGGCTTCTGTGTATCGTGCGATTGCGTCTTGGAGTCTGCTACCTTTGAAGGCAGTGTTTCCCTCTTCCTTGAGACGCTCTACGTCTTTTACGCGCTTGCGCAGCTGGTGGGCGGGCTCGTGTCCAGGATCGAGGCGAAGCGCCGAAGCCACGTGTTGTAGTGCTTGGGATAGTTTACCGGTGAGGAAGAGGACAAGACCACGGAGTGCGAGTACTTCTGGAGAGTTGGGATCTAATCGAAGAGCATCGCTGGAAGAATGTGAATGACCAGAGATCTGTGGTGATATGGTCGGACTCACTTTGCAGCAATATTTGCAGCATCCCAGCTCCCTCTAGAGAGCTCGAGTTCGACTCTCCATAGGCGCCACTGAGTTGGTATTTCGCCACCCTCTGCTTCGATGCTTTGTAGACATTTATCTAATGCGAGGCGTGCCATGCCCCATTCCTTGCGTGTGCGGGAAGACTCAAATGTACGTAAGTGATTTTCTAGTTCGAGGACTTTGTCTTTCAGTTGTAGAGCGGCAGGATTTGTAGGTTCAAGACTGAGGACAGAGCGTAGTGTTGATAATGCAGGTTCTGATAAACCAAGTGCGAGTTGACAACGTGCGAGACGGATGAGAGTCTTTGATGAGGGATCTTCGGATTGGAGTGTAGCTGCTTGTTGACAATCTGACAGTGCTGAACGGAAGCGTTTTAAAGCCATGTAAGAGGCAGCGCGATTAGTGAAATATGATGGTTCCGTTGGTTTGATATCTGGAAGGGAGTTTGTATCAGTGGGGCAGGAGAGGGAAGCTGTGTTTTTACCAATAGCTTTGGTATATAGTTCGATAGCCTCTGTGTACTGCTTTGCTTTGAATGCTACATTACCTTGCTCTTTTACGTCGTCTGCAGAGGGGCCCTGAGGAATGGGACTCTCTGAAGGAGGTGGACTTTTGCTGTTAAAGGAGGTCAGTTGACATTTTATAGATTGATTTAAACAAACTTTGTGGCATTAGCAGCAGCCTGAGCCTGCTTTTTCTTTGCCTGATTCTTCTTTCTTGTCATCCTCAGCGGTTGAATGAAATTGAATGAATCCCCTGGGCCTTTGCAATGAAAAATGAGGTCAAGAGCCAAGTCACATGATATCAACGCTTTCCCCTCATACAACAACATGATGCCAATCGTATCACCACCAACGCCAGCTCCCTCTCCTCGTCCCTATCCCAATCCATCAATACAATCCGAATTCTCAACTCTAGGCCCCGCATCACGCAAACAATACCTCATCTCAATCCTCCATGAATGTTCCCCACCAGAACTCCGCTTCATCTCACAAACAATCACCCCCATGCTCAAGCGTGATGTCCTAACAGAACTACCAGCAGAACTCGCTCTCCACATCCTAGCTTACGTCGACGACCCACGCACTCTTGCACGCGCAAGTCAAGTCTGTAAACGTTGGCACGACCTCGTCGCAGATGACTGGCTCTGGAAGGTCTTGTGCGATACATACAGCTTCAGAGCAGACACAGAAGACAGATCTGGTACTAATGTATTCGAAGACGACGAAGCTTGGGACGAGATGGATAAATTCACAATAGACCCATGGCTCACTGCACGAGATCGACTCAAACGCCAAGAACACACTTCCGTGTCCCACTGGGGTCCATACTCCTCAGACGATATTTTACACCCCAGAGCTCATTTTTCTCATCAGGAATATTTCAGGCGCGCTTATGGCACAAGTACGTCCCTTCTTACCACCCGTATCCTCACTAATTAACTATCTAGTGCTCAATCTGAGAAAGGGCGGTAAAATCCTCCGAACTCACCGCATGCCAATCCCAACACCAGACAGTGGTGTAGTCACTTCCGTAGCCCTTGACACAGAATGGATAGTCGTTGGCCTAGCAAACTCAAAGATCCATCTATTCAGCGCAATCACAGGCGTACTCACCCGAACACTCATGGGTCACGAACTAGGCGTGTGGGCAGTCCATCTCGTCTGCCGCGGCGGCTATTGGGGTCGCGGGGAGATGGATGAAGACGGTTACCCAGATGACGCAGACGATCCAGTCGTACCCGCAGCCCTAAAAACCGCACTCGGCATCGACAGGCGCAGCCGAATGCAACACCCAGCGAGCGTTGGTGACGACTCTTCGAAACCCAGCGATATTTGCTGTACGAGCGAAGGATGGGGACAGCCAAACTCTATCATCGTCAGTGCTAGTTGCGACAAGACCCTTCGCGTTTGGGACGCTAGATCTGGGTATGTTCCTGAGTTTGTCTGGTTCTGGCTCTGTGCTTATGGGCGCTTAGACATTGCATTTACGTCCTTCGCGGGCACACCGCCACTGTCAGATGCGCCCGAGTACTGCACAACCGCCCGATCGCAGTGACAGGCTCCCGAGACTCTACTCTCCGTGTATGGAACATCCAAAAGGGTGTCATGCTCCGTGTACTTCACGGCCACACCGCGAGCGTAAGATGTCTCGACGTATGTGGGAACAAGGTCGTCAGTGGTAGTTACGACACCACATGTCGAGTCAGTCTGATTTCCAGAGCGACGTGCATATGATTTGATTTTGACGATTTGCAGATATGGGACGTCGATACAGGCGAATGCCTACGAGTCCTCCGAGGTCACAGCCATCAAATCTACTCCATCGCAATCGACGGCAACCTCGTCGCTTCAGGGGGCTTGGACACTATCGTCAGAATATGGGACGCAACCACAGGGTATGTCTCCTCCCTTCCTCACACGCCCCTCTCTCTCACCTTTATCACACAGAAACTGCATCGCCCAACTCACAGGCCACACCGCCCTAGTCTGCCAACTCCAACTCAGCACCACCGCTAACCTCCTCGCCACAGGCGGCTCCGACGGGCGCGTCATCACCTTCTCCCTCCGCTCCTTCACCGCCCTCCAACGTCTCGCCGCACACGACAGCAGCGTCACCTCTCTCCAATTCGACGCCAACTTCCTCATCACGGGCGGGAACGACGGCCGCGTACGGGTGTTTGAGACGCAGACTGGTAAGTGGGTGCGGGATCTGAATGAGCGCTGCGAGAGCGTGTGGAAGGTGCTTTATAAGAAGGGGGTGTGTGCGGTCATGTGTAAGAAGGCGGGGAAGACTGTTATGGACATTTGGACTTTTAAGCCCAAGGAACGATGAGATGATTTGTTGTAGGAATCGCTGAGCATGTGGAGTACTACTATTAAGATTAATTGGAGCAAAAAGTCGAAAAATATATGGCCAACGTGGGGATCGAACCCAAGACCTTCGCGTTATTAGCACGACGCTCTAACCAGCTGAGCTAGTCGGCCGATGAAATCGTATCCATCACGATGGAGTTCAGTCACCCACCTAGACTACTCACCTGTAGTATATGCCTGGAGGAAGAACTCGAACTAGAGCCATTCTCTAAACCTGCAGCTGCATCCAACGACATGCTATCCACGCTTATGGCCCGCATGAGATGGAAGGTGCGTAACGCCAAAGCAGAAGCAGATCTACAGGGTGAGGTGAACGTCTACGCGGTTGAAGTAGTTTGGCACTCAGGCTAGACACCCTGCGCGACGTACCATCCAGAGCAACTTGTTGCGCCGTCGATACCTGATCAGCCCGCCAAAAATGGTGAGCACGGAGTTGACATCGTGTTTGCGCAGGTGGGGTAGCACGACGCCATGGCTTTGCCTTGCACAAGTCAGCATCAATAAGGGTTGTTACATCATGGGAAAAGCTCACTCTTGTTCCAGGTGTTATCGTCCACCAACGTCGGGCAGTCCGCCATCCCTGCGATCTGGTTGACACCTGCGTCTTGCTCCAGCCAGTGGTGCGCCTCTCGTCGCACGATGGCGAATAGTTTTCTAGGATCATCAATGAGGTTCTTGCTTCCTGTCAAGCTCAGCACGACGAAGAGAATTAGTCCGGGCTTGTTCAAAAGAACAATCAGGCGCGTGTTATACCAAAGACGCCCTTCTCGGCAGTGGTGGTGGATTTGGCAGCTACAGCAAAGGCGACAACATTGGATACAAG
The DNA here is from genome assembly GCA_016628565.1 of Suillus placidus. Classification (NCBI taxonomy): domain Eukaryota; kingdom Fungi; phylum Basidiomycota; class Agaricomycetes; order Boletales; family Suillaceae; genus Suillus; species Suillus placidus. Next base: position 219,608 of record JABBWD010000044.1, read on the forward strand.
TCCATCTAATGCTCCGCCAGTAGATGCAGACGCTTCCTTTTCCTTTTAATTTGCTTGTTCTTTTTCGTCTTTGCTGGCAACAGGTTTAACTGGTGTCGTGGTGGGTGCACCGCTTGTTCCAGTTGTGGAGTGAGCAATCGAGGACTCACTCTTGTCGTCGCGATAACGGACATCAGTCAGTGAGGTTTTGAATCAGGTCCATGTATTCAAGCAGACTCAACAACGGCTACACTTCCGGTATTTACATGAGGTCGCTCAGCGCTGCCATTTCGGATCCCCCACTCTCCTTGATACCAATCTCCCAGTCTAAAACGCAAGGCATACGTCAGTCAGTGCGAACATTCTTTTGGGGAGGACGGAAGTACTCACAGCTATAGATGATCGTAACAGCCATCAGGATACCCGTTCCACTTCCGATAGCGCCCATGAGATCAGCGGCAACAGAAAGCAAGCCCAGAATAGCGCCTCCGAATGCAGCAGCGGTAGGAATAACGCGCTTGAGTTCCTTGTACATCGAACCCTCACGATGACCAGCCATGACCATCTGTTGGTCCTTGAGCTGCTTAGCGATCTCGCGTGGGCCACTGCCAGACACCTCGATCCAGGTTTTTGAGAAGAGTGCACAGGCAGAAACTACGAATGCGATGTAGAGTAATGTGTGGATAGGGTCAAGGATGGCTTCTTTGATTGTGTGTGGGGGTGACATGTAATATGCGAGACCAGCTACGGCGCGAAGCTGGGGGGAGTCTTCAAGAGGCTGTGATATATTTTTAGTGCCTATTAAAACAATCAAGTTATAGATAACCGACCTCCCAGACGCCCAGAATCTTGACCAAGATGTTTGAGGGGAAACGCGATGCGAGCATTTGCGACACAATGAACACGTTTGACACAAGTGCGCTCTGGAGCATAATGGGCATGTTGCTAGTATAGAACAACTTGACGGGGTAGCTGCCGCGCTGACCACGGAATTTGTTGCTCTTGACGGGGATCTCGATGCGGAAGCCTTGCATATAGATGACAGCGGCAAACACGATGACAGTCGCAAGGAGGTTCATGATGTTTGGGAGTCTGTCACGCCAGAACGCCTCGCGGAGAGCACGTCCCTTGTCGTGCCACGTAAAGAGCAGGTGGAAGAGCGCGACGACGGCGCCTTCAAACTCAGGGCCACGACCGGTATTAATAGTTGTAGGTGAGAAGGCCTTCCAGATGATGGATTCGCAGATGTTGGTCGCAATGAAAAGGGAGATACCGGACCCGAGACCGTACCCTTTCTGGAGAAGCTCGTCGAGGAGGATAACGATGAGGGCGGCAGCGACAAGCTGAATGATGAGCAAAAGGCAAACACCAGCACCGAGATCACTTGGTTGTCCGTAAAGACCTGTCAAGACGTATACGGTAGCCTGACCGAGTGAAATGATCAAAGCAAACACTGAAAGAAACATCCATTAGTAAAGTTCAGAAAGCAACCAAGTGATACGTACATTTTTGTGCACCGCTGAACAGTGCCCGGTCTTCCTTCAAGCTGAAGTCGACTTCAATTAAATTTGCGCCAGCCAATAGTTGCATGATCATTCCGGACGTAACAATAGGGCTTATACCGAGCTCCATGAGGGTTCCACGGTTGGAAGCGAGGATGACACGCATCCAGTAAAGAGGATCAGACGAATCTGAAGACATGATACCATATAACGGTACTTGAGAGCAGACCAAGAAAATGAGGAGGGTAACGGCGGTCCATAGCAGCTTTTGGTTGAAAGGAACCTAAAAAAAGAAGGAAACTGGTGAGTTTTGCATGTAATAACCTACAAACGCATGTATGATACATACTTTGCGATCAGGTGAAGAAACCTCTGGCAGGAGTGGCAGGAATGGTCGGACGAGATTCAAAAACCGGACTGTAAGCAACCATAGTCAGTACCAGTCGACTAGTAGACTCTCTGCATGAGACTTACAGCCGCTCATCGTAGCTTGAAGTCCAGGAGCGGACAAGTGAAGAAGAAGAAATGAAAGGCGTTTGTGATTTTGTGGGATTAATGCAAACCGAAACTCCTTACGTGGCACATGACAAACAGTCACAAATACTTCAGCTATGATCCTGCTTCGTGTTCGGTCGCCATTTGCCCTGCCATACACTTTCTGCTAGTCCAAAATCTGGATACGCCCTCATCGACTCCAAAATTACTTATAGCTATGTATGTGAATGTGAAGTGATTACTTTGCAAAGGGCTGAACAATCATCTTTAGCAATAACCATGCCTTCAGGATCGTCGTTATCATATAGTCATTTTGTTGGAGATATACTAGTCAGGTGCGCTGCTGCTAGTGCCTAAGAAATACCAGTGTTGACTGTAGGGCAAGTTGTCATAATACCAGCCGGCATCACTTAAACAGCACCATTGACGAAAGTCTTAGCAAGTGCCGATGTCAGCAACGATAAGATAGAGGGTGTGTGGATGAGATATTTGAGCGAACGAGGCTGGAATTGTGTGTCGAGGCCTTGAGGTCGTAGGCTATGAGGCTCATGTTGAAGGCCGGCCGGGTTACAGTTTGTATATTAGCATACTGACCAGTGGTGAGACGGTTGCCAGTCTTATCCAGTGCTTAAGATCTGAACAAATGTTGACAGCGTACTAGTATCGGTGGCGCCAACGAGCGCGGACCATCAAGAACTTCGGAACGGCTGACTACATACCTCAGTCTGGTAGCATTCATGCACCCGCTTACCATGCAGAGGCCGGCGACGAGTCTGTACATATGAATCGGATAATATCAAGTCGAAACTGCGCTCGGATGAGAATTCGACTCCTCGTGCATACCATGTAACCCTCTCCTCACCTTTATGCATTTCCAGGAGAGAAACAAAGGCACGTCCCCACGATCCTTGTTGAGGTTGGCCGAACATTTATCACCAACCTTCGTATTGCTGAAGAAGAGAGAAGTGATGCATCGATGTAGCAGAAGTACTCGCCCCCATCTCCCGGGGCAAAATCCTATGCACTCAAGTTTGCATATCTCGTTAGATACAGACTACATCACACTAGCTTCGAATGGATTGTCGTGTAACATGGAACGAGGTAAGCCTTCTTGCCTTAATAAAACAGCGATGCTGCATGAAAGTGGTTGAATTCGTACCCGGAAAACCCTCATCGATGTTCTTGTTCTTGGATCGTTGAAGACAAGATCAACGCGGAGGATGCATTTCATGGTGTCTGATTCCAGTGAGGACTACCGTCAACGGGAGCCCCTCAAATTTCAATTTCATGTTTGTACCGCGAGTCTCCTATGTGAGATTCCTTGCGTGCCCATTTTCTTCGATCTTGAACACGCAGTGACCATGATAAATGAGGAAGATCGTTTTGGGGTAAGTCAGACTAAGAGGATCATGAACTCAAGTGGAGTCCTCACGTCGGGTCGATTCTGCGGAAGGCGCCCTCTTCGCGATCACAGAAATTATGACCAGAAAAGAATATAATTAGTGCGCGCGGAGACCTCCATTAGTACATTGGCCACGTTCAGACACCCCTTGGACTCGAGCATCTTTCTCTAAGACTAGCAACATGACCGTCTTGACGTACTTAATTTGCCGAACTCAGCTGGTAACCAATATAAAGTCAAACTTGCAAATACCTATGCCGATTCCACCATCGCCTGGAGATATGGTACAAACAGTGCATTGAATGTGAAAGATATATGTGAACCAAAAACAACAACAAGAGAACCATAGGGCGCTAAGGCGTCTAGACTGGAGTGCATTTTAAGATTATGTACAAGAAGGAAGAGAGATGCAGTGGAATGAAGTGCTTGAAATGGAGATTATCGCAACGAAACTGGAGGACATCCTCGGAAAGAAAGAAACGCCGGATTGATCCAATCTACATTTGGAACGCGCGGTTCCTCCCAGGAAGTTAGGGGAAACCAGACCTCTGCTGTGTGAGTCTCTCGTTCATGTTCTAAGTCTGGTAGTGAATCTGGCAGTTCGTCGCGCTCAAGTACTGCAATGGGTTTTAAGTATATTGTTCGCAGACAAATCAGATTTAACCTACCACGAGAGCATGCGTCAGAGTAATCTGATGTGTCGGATGCGAGCGAGAACTCTCGTTTACATTCTAAGTCTGGTAGTGAATCTGGCAGTTCGTCGCGCTCAAGTGCTGCAATGGGTTTTAAGCACGATGTTCGCAAGACAAATCAGATTTAACCTACCACGAGAGTATGCGTCGGAGAATTCTGATGTGTCAGATGGGAGCGAGAACTCTCGTTCACATTCTAAGTCTGGTAGTGAATCTGGCAGTTCGTCGCGCTCAAGTGCTGCAATGGGTTTTAAGCGCAATGTTCGCAGACAAATCAGATTTAACCTACCACGAGAGTATGCGTCGGAGAATTCTGATGTGCCAGATGCGAGCAAGAACCATTTATGGTCTGTGACCTCACGGAACCCATACCGTGATGACGGGACAAGTTCCAGCAGCTACCGCGATAAAGATAAGTGATAATTTTGGAAAACGAACAACACAAAGCTTACTCCTGAGATCAGATCGGCCGTATTTTCATAGAAATCTTCAAAGATAGGGAACTGCTTGGATGTTCTGTCACCGCTGGAGCACCACTCAATATAGAACAATATATCGTCCTCTGTATCAAAGAGCGCCTGACAAGATAATATCAGTAACATAGCAGCAAAGGAAGACGCAAACCGTGCCTTATGATTCTTCGAAACAAGTTCGTAGATGACACACCCTAGTGCCCACCAGTCTGCGGGTGCTCCGTACTTCATAGAACCGGGGTTAGATCTGTTGTGCAGGATCTCGGGTGCCATACAGTGTATCGTTCCCACCGCACCTGCCGTATACCCTTGTTGTCGCTTCAAGGGTCCTTCTTCTTTGTTTACATAACTCATGCCAAAATCTGCGATGCGCACGTTCTCTCGAACGTCGATCAGGACGTTTTCGGCTTTGATATCCCGGTGTATGATGCCTATCTCATGTAGAGCGTTGATCCCGAGGGCCTTCAAAGTCGGAGGCGTGAGACACCGAAAACCAGGAAAGACGACTACTTACTATTTGCGCAGTCCACCTGCAAGCATGTTCGAAGCAATATGCAGAACGATGCATCATACAAGTGTTTAGGTCGCTCGCCATTAATTCCTGGAGATGTCCAATGGAGTCAAACAACTCATGGTTCACGGGGGAGAAGTACACACCATCGCAAAACATATCTGATCCTTTGTCTGAAACGACATTTCAAGTTCCATGATAAATGTAGTTGCGGAACACGGCATCGAGGATGCAAGACGCTTGTACACTTCAAGTTCGTTCAAAAGAACCTCTTCTGTGGACCTGTCTTTAAGACGGTCCTTCAGAAAGACCTTGAGGCATAGCAAGCGATTTGACGCTACGTCTTGAGCTCCCATTGCCGTAGCGTACCCGCCCTTGCCCAAAATGTGCCAAACACGAAAGGGGCCATAGGAGTCTCGCACCGACTCCGAGTCAGAAGGGTTTGGATAACCAGGGATATCTGAGTAAAGATCCGCGCCAATATCACTGACGGTAGACATTATGCCGGGCGCGTCGGATGAAGCACTGGAATGGGGTTCTGAAGAAGATGCCGGAGTGATCAACTTTTGAGTGGCCTCGCCTGACGATAGGGTAATGATCAGAATGAGGAGAGGGGGAGCAATTCGATGAGCGTATTTAAGAGTCCTGGTAGGGCCACAACACACCTTGAACAATGATCTGTGGACGCGCCAACTTGTTGATTGTCCTAAAACATCCACAGAGTAATAATGGTGCCACTGTCAATCGCGACGGGGGAGATTGTGGAGGCATACACTGTGGAACAATCAATGTACATTGCGACCACAGTTAAGGATCAACTGTCGGCACACATCACTACCAGCTGCCAAGTGTCCAACAAGACTTACGATGTATATGCAATGTGATGCCGCGGAAACCTGCATATCCGAGTCTAGAACGTAAGTATTCTTTAGCACCGACCATTCTAGTCAAGTGCTAACCGCTGCAAGGCGTGCTGTTACAGGCGTTTGACTTCTTCTTCATATTTATTCATTAGTGTCGCGGGCCATTCAGAATGGATACTCTTGTCACAATGGCCATGCAGTGATAAGATGGACCACAGCGACTCCCAATCTGTGTACGAAATCGCGTCATGGTTATAGGTGCAGGATATAACTTCTATTGCTGCTGTCTGTGTAGGAACCTATGCAAAACGCTCGATGGTGACTTGGAAGACACGAAACATCAACGAGTTAGAAACAAACTCTCAGGGAGGCTGGTGTCAGCAGCGAGGAAAGAAATTTCACGTGGAAAGAAACTCGCTTGAAGATGCCTTCGTAGCCTCTAGGTATGTTTGTCAGCTTCAGGTTGTTCAGATCTCCTTCCGCCTAAGTAGATATCATCATGATTACTGTTGAACTATTAGATCAAAAAACAGCACTTGAAGCTTGAGGGTGAGTGCTGCATTTCAATTTGCTTGTGGTGGTCACCATGCTGACGGTCTGCCGCATTGTTTGACAGGCATACACAGTGATTAGTGGTGTGCATGGCCTGGCTTCAAGCCGTGGGCCAAGCCAAGCCGGACCCAATCAGGCTGGGCCAAGCCGGGCCAAAGTGACGGCCTGACCATGGCTTTGGCCTGGCTCGGAGCCAAAGCCGGCGGCCTGAGCCGCGGCTCTGGAGGGTTTCCAGAGGCAGCAAAACTGTTCCTATCCCTGAACCAATATCCATGATCAGTGATGAAGACTCTGGAGGGCGAGAAGGATAAGCCCTACACTCACCCACTTTCCCTTAGTTATTTCTCCTGTCACATCAACAAAAAAATTACACCAAACAGGTTCCAGCCGCTGTTATCGACGCAGAGAAAGGGCTCGCGAAGGGGCATCTTCGGAAGAATGTTGAGCAGAAGGATCGAAGTGGTGTGTAATGTGAACTACGTCTAAGCCTTTGAGCGATAGCATGGCGGAGGTATGAAATGACAGCGTTTAAAGGCGTAAAAAGGTTGATTCAGATTGTGCAAACTGTACACATGCGGGCCAACAGTACGTTGTACATAAGCGTCGCAGGATTAGTTCAAGTGCAGACAACAATTGAAGTACTAACCCAAATTGTCCGGCAAGTGCCGTCGCCATGCATCAGCAAAACTCCCCAACGTATATAGATATATATACACATGTAACTAGTGTAATACGCTGTGACGACTGTGACTAGTATCTACAACAGGGCGTAGAATACATGTGTATATACCAGATCGATTTTTTTGATAAAGTCACAGCCACGTTCCAGACTCGCCGCCACGTGTCAGACTCGCCGCCATGTTCCAGAGCGCTGGATGGTCTTATATTTAGTTGTAACATCAGATCACCCTGATATCCGATAATATCCACCTATCATTGAGCAATATGAATACATGTGTTCCGATGGTATGTAATCTAATGTAGGTATGAAAACTGCGTACCAATCGCCTGGACATGATAACAAAAAAAACACATATGTGTGATGTCATTGAAGACTGCAATGAAAAGACAACGTCCATGAGTGTATCGAGTCCGAGTAGAGTAATGTGAGTGCGAATGGAATTGGGGAAGCGATCGTGATGCAGTGTGAATCTAAATACAAGCAAGCGAATTTTATGAGTATTGAGCAGACTGCAAGAATGATACAACTCACCTATTTCTTTGACTTGCGTTTAGTTGGAGCATGTGTAGGCTTCTTAGCAGCAGTTTTTCGTGAGCGCTTGGATGGTTGGTTAGTCTCTGATTCTTCATCTTCAGTTAGAGGGCTGTCGTCATGAATGGCTGCAACAGGGATTAAGGCCTGCTTGCACTTCCGTGAGTCGATAGGTGGATCAGGAGTAGACGAGCGTGAGGGTACAGGTGGTGCAGGAGGTGCAGGGGGTGCAGAAGATGCGGGTAGTGCAAGAGGTGCAGGGGGTGCAGAAGATGCAGGTAGTGCAGGGTGTGCAGGAGGCGCAGGAGGTGCAGAAGATGCAGAAGATGAGGGCTGGGGATGTGACTCCTGTGGGTTGTCGGCTGCCAAGGACCGCGTAGATGTCGCATTGGAGGTTCCGGAAGCCCGTGCAGCACGCGCAGCCAGTTGTCGCTCCATGATAATCATGTCGTCGTCTTCTGAACATTCGGCGTTCGTGGAATCAGTAGGTTTGGCGCCGTATTCGTTACCGAACAATTGCCTGCATACACAAACATGTTAGATAGAAGCACAATCCAGTGAATGACTCACTCGTTGTAATATGCTAGAAGGGAATCAACCCATGCCGCATCTTTCCTCCCTCGAATTAAGTTGATGATCCTAGTGTAGTAGTCAGGGTAATGAAAAAGAGCGTCCTTATCTTTCCATTTGTCGAGTGAGCTTATTGCAAAGCGAGCCTGTAGAAAGAGATTAAGTCAATCAAGTGCGCAGTGAAAACAAAAGTTACCTGGACTGCCGCATATGCAATATGCTCAGCTTCCACTCTTGTCATCCCGTGGAGTTTGGCGTTGCAAGCGCGAGTCCCACTGGACACTCCAACCTTCAGTGCAGATGAAGGAGATGTGAATATGTGTTTCGTGACCTTCATAATAGATTAGCACTAAATGTATTATTAAAAAAAAATGTACCCGCTCCAACAGATACCCACGGAACAGCCCTTCAATGATATCCTCAGGGTCGAAATCATTGCCTGGAATATCGCCAGGATATAGATACGCGGGCCACAAGGTGGAGGACACCTTCAACAATGCACTATCGAATTTATTTTTCGTCCTGTAATACCGTTAGCACTAGTAATTCAATAGAATAAAACTTACCCAATAGGATCCTTACTGTAGTCATCCAAATATTTAGCTGGGCAGAGCATTTTGCCCAGCTGGGCATGGTTGAATCCCATCTTGGCACGACTCTTGCTGTCGTCAGCGATTGGAGGGAAGACGAGCTGCTTATCAGGGTGCGGAGCTGCGTATGAGCCCATGCGGGCCTTGAGGTGACTTGCGTCCTCGGAACGTGTATGGTTGATCATGGTTTGCATCTGTAAATATATAGTAAGTTGCAATTGATGTAAAAAAAGATGCTTACCTCGCCAATGAGTTGCGCGAGCTCATCGCATTTTTTACTCCTACCGATTAGAGTCCCGAGGTAAGGCGCATGTTCATTGATGTATTCGAACGTGCGCATGTACCGTGCACGAGTGAGAGTATCACTGAAAATTGTGTGAGTATGCAAGAATGAGGGTAGAGTGCACATATATGCAGTCAGAGTGTGCATATATGCGGTCAGAGTGCGCATATATGCGCTCAATTGGACTTACCAGGAGTCCAGAATCTTCCTGCGGGCAGCCTTGATGTGTTCTTCTTCCGTTTCATCTCCGTCCTCGGCCTCGGCAGCTTCTTGTTCTAAAAGAAGACTTACCTGGATCGCCTGCTTGAGATCACAGAACATGTCCAGGCCACGTGGGATCCAGCGTGCAACGTGGATGCACTGCTCCCGCGGCGTAAGGACTTTATTGCGTGATCTTCTAGAAATCTTGTTAATGTGATGTTCAGGTGAATGCAAAATCTCACCGTTTTGTTCTTTCAGTCTTCTTTTCGATCGTTGAGGGGCTATGTCCCCTATATGCAGGTGAGTTCTGATCAGAATAACTGATATTATGTTGTTACTCACCTGGCCTTTTTGGACTTATGAATATGCTTATCAGACTCTTTAGTAGATGAGTCTGATGCGTTTCTGCCACGTTTTCCGGAATCCTGGGGCGCTGGTGTGCTGGGGCGTGTACTTACATCTGATTCGTCGGAGCTTGTAGAAGAAGACGTCGATGATGAAACAGAAACAGTGCGTTTGCGACGAGCCATGTTGTCGGAGAGAGAAAGATTGAGATATCAGATATCTGACGTGTTACCAGTATGTGTTTGTTTGTACCCCTGAATATTTAATTCCAACAAATTAAGGACTTGGCAATTGATGATTATATGCGCGACAAGAAATACACATTTCGTTCTATGATTTATGTTACTATAAGTACATGGCAGTGAGTGCAACAGCAATGAAATGAAAAGAAAAGAACCTGCAAAAGAGTGCAATGATGACATGCAAAAGAGTGTAGGTACAAACTAGTTAAGATTAAGGGCCTCTACAGCCTGCAGGTAAGGTCATGAAAGCATCGACCTGAGTGATCTGTGTGCGGTTAGAACACTCTCTGAATCCACGGCGGGGAGGCCATGTATACCCATGATCATCCTCGAACTTCTCCCGCATGCAGATGATACTGGGAGAGTCCTTGGGGATGACGTGAAGTACGACAGGCTTTGCATTGATGCGCTGCGGCATGTCCGGGTCCCTGCAAGTATCATAGTAGCCAAGTCGATATATATCAAAAAAAACTTACTTGGGTGCCAGTGTTGGCTCGCACACCATTGTAGTATCAGACTGCAGGGTGCTGAAAAATTGCACCATGTTATTACATTTGAGTGACTAGTCAGAAGTGAAAAAACACACCTGTTCCCTTGCCCACCGGCTTCGTTGTCGCTATTTTCATCTTCAATCACCCTGAACTTTACAGCATCTCTCAAATGCAATATAATTTTCTATAGTATAAATGTCAGAATGAACAATCAACAAATATTAAAAATATGTACCAAAGGCCCTGGACGCTCTGGTGTGAAATTAAGAGTGTAGGTAGGCCATCCTGACAGCATGTTATCGATCTCCAACATAACAATGTTGTCGTGGAAAAACGATGTTGAATTTGCGAGGTCGAGGTGATCTTCAGTATTAGTGATCAGCATTATAGAAACGATCGGATTAAGATTGATATGTATATAGGACATAAGGTTTGAGGCATTATTGACGCTGGATTACCGGAAAATACCGACTGACCTTGAAATGGTCACGTGATCACGTTGATTTTGAACTTCATCTTACTTCGATCATGATCAATTCCAAAGTCTTATGCGCTGTAAGTTCAGCTGCTTTGACATTTTTTTTTTGAACCTCGACCTCCAAAGTCTTATGCGCTGTACGTGAGCCCGCGACCAGCCAAAATCCTCCTCCGTCCAAATGGAGCCCAGCCGCTGTGCTAGTTCTGGTGAGTGCCTTCCGCCATTCCTGCCAGTAAAAACCGAAGTCATAAAGTCTTTCGGATCCCGCATCTACGCCTAAACCATCCAGAGCAGACATTGCAAAGCTCTTTCAGAGTCCCTCATCATCCACCCGGCCCTCTAACTTGCCCTCACATCACCAGCCATCGTCATCTTCGTCACAACAGCCCCAGCAACCCTCGCAACTCGGCACACACTCATATTCGCAGTTCGTGCCCAATAACATGCGACCACCTCAGCAGCCTTCTGGCACCCCACGTTCCCCTGCATTCCCTCGTGCTGTGCCAAACGTGCAAGGCCAGTCTCGACAGGGAGCTGCACCAGGGGGTCCCAGTGGCCCACCTATCCCTGCTAGTCCTCGAATGGCTCCGCACCCACATCAAGCACCTCCTGGAGGTATAGCACCGCAGGTACCCATGCAGCCCATGTCATGGGGCGGATACTATGTTAGTACCCCATTTTTCTAAAATCTTTGTCAACCATCTTCTCAACGTGATGCAAGTAAACCAGGGCCGTGGTATTCAGGCTGCTACCTCACACTGCTTGACACTGCGGACCAGCCTCAGACACTGATCCTCGGATAGATTAAGTCCGAGAATCTGGGATTTTATGGTGAGTCTTCAGCTATAAGTAGGATATGCTATGCTGACACGTTTTCTCCAGACACTTTGTGTGCGGCTTTCTGAATGGAAATGCATGGCTCAGGCGTGGAGCATTGGAGTCGCAGGATACTCTAACACTGTCTTGGAGTTGCGGTGATTCTCCATGGCGGAACTTAGTTAAAGGTACACCTGTTTCACATTTCCCATCAAGACACGTGCTTAACTCATGTTTTCAGTAGTTAAATCGATGTATTTCATACTATATGATTGCAATACACTATAAATATGTTGGTGTTATCTTAATCCTGCTTGCTGCAAGTTGTGAGGACGTGCCTTCCCCCCCCCCTTCTCGTCAATGGCAAACGACCTCTGTTGCTTGGCTTGCAGTGCAACATTTGGTTCACGCAAGCAATTATCTTTGCACACAAGTCAGTGTGCACTCAATTTTTCATTTACTGACCAGATCTACACTCGCAAACGCAAGTCCGAGAAGAAGAAGCGAAAAGACAAGCGGGCACGTCGTGATCAATCCCCCGTGCACGTTCCTGAAGATGTTGTCATTCCAGATCAGCCCGAGATTCAAGATTTCATGTCTGTCGATCAGAACGACAACTTCATTGACAATGATGTATGTATTAATTTGATTTTTAATGCAGAATTTTGCTAACTACACATCTAGATTGAAATGGGGCGCGCACCATCTCCCTCACCCCCACCTATTGTCTCCCAGCGCTCTGGACGGAGAATTCGCATGCCCGCCCGCTTTGCAGACTTCCTGCCAGGGTCTGCGACTCACCTTGCCCATATGCCACCCTCTACCCACCAGCAACGCGGACATCGTGATGACGTCAATGCGGATCAAAACGCGGATCAACCTAATCCTCGTATGCCTTCCCCGGTGCCGTCAGAGCACAACGACTTCCCTCCTTTCATCCCCTTCGAGACAGAGCCTAACAAAGCAGGTCTCTATCGAATTTACCCTACCCGGCCCAGCGTACCCCCCAACGAAAATTCCCTTGAGAGTGTTACCGATGCTCCTACGCTTGCTGGAGGTGATCAGGTTCCGGACTCGAGTCACATCACTGAAGGCTTGTCATCCAAGGAGATCGGCCAAGAAGACCTCTATGCGGCCTTCTCTAATCCTACCTCTGGCCTTCTTATGGCCTACCAGTACTCTGGAACCGGCCATCAGTCTGTTGCAGAATTGCAGCGGCTCACCAGGTTCATTGGTGATCCATTATTCAATAATATTGATGCTGCTTCATTTTCCCATACCCGGGAATCCAAAAATATCAACGCCTACCTGGAGAAGAAGTCCAATCCATTCCGGGAGGAATTTGGCTGGCGCCAATCTGCCGTCAAGATCAGGCTACCTAAAGAGGGCAAGAAGTGGAACACTGAGACTGAAGCTCCAGAGCTCAAAATCTCGGGAGTCCATCATCGATTGATCACTGACATCATTGAGGCTGTTTTCCAGGATGACGTCGTAACAACTTACAACATGACGCCCTATCGCGAGTACTGGAAATCTCCAGATGGTCGCGACATCGAGATCTTCTCAGAAGCCTACTCCAGTCCCGAAATGATCGAGACCTACGAGGAGATCAATGATCTGCCTTGTGAAGCAGGAGACGACCTCGAGCGCGTTGTCGCATCACTCATGTTCTGGTCTGACACAACACATCTGGCGAATTTCGGTGACGCATCACTCTGGCCTTTCTACCTGTATTTCGGCAACCAGTCAAAGTATACTCGAGGCAAACCGACTGCCTCCGCGTGTCACCATGTCGCGTACATTCCTTCAGTAAGTTCTTTATTTATATCTATAAATATAACTAACTCTAAACTGATCTTCAGTTGCCCGAAGATCTGCAAGATCAGTATAGGGCTATCTTTGGCGAGCCTTGCACAAGTCAGGTCTACACTCACTGTAAGCGTGAGCTGATGCAGGCCATATGGGCTCTACTTCTCGACGAGAAGTTTATGCATGCTTATGAGTATGGTATGGTAATTAAATGTAGCGATGGCGTCATTCGTAGAGTGTTTCCGCAGTTTTTTTACATACTCTGCCGACTATCCCGAGAAGTAGGTAAATTAATTCATTCTGGGGCGCAAACATTAATGCTTCTCAGAATTATTCTTACAGGAATCAAAAATCTGGGGCAGTGCCTTTGCCCGCGCTGTCTCACGAAGAAGGATGCGCGAGCACTCATTTTTCAGTTGGGCGTGCCTGTTGATGGGACACGTGTCAAGGGTATTCTTAATGACGAGTCTCTGGTGCCAACTCGTGTAAGTTTTTGATCTTGATTCACTCTGTGCTAACTAATTATTGATGGATAGAATTCATTTTCGGCGAAATTATCGCCTCATGGATTCAACCGGTATCATATGTTTGTGGTCGACAAACTGCATGAGTTTGAACTTGGTGCCTGGAAGGCCTTGTTCACTCATTTGATGCGCATTTTGCATGCGGCCAGTGGAGATGCTGTGCAGAAGCTTAATGAAAGGTATGTATTTTCAAATTTCTATTAGATCTGCTAATAGATCTTAATAGATATCGTGCTACGCCGACATTTGGTAGAGGAACCATAAGAAAGTTCAATACCAATGCGTCGGTAATGAAACATTTAGCTGCGAGGGATTTTGAGGACCTTCTGCAGGTAAGTGTCGGTTCACACTTGCTCAATATGGCTTTTAATGATCGAATTTTCATTAATATAGTGTGCGCTTCCTGTCTTCGAGGGCTTACTGCCGGATGACGACAAGGATGATACAATGGTTCTAGACCTCCTGTTTGACCTGGCAACTTGGCACGGGTTCGCAAAGCTGCACCTGCATACCGAGGACACCCTCAAATTCTTCGACACTGCTACAGCTGTTCTAGGGCAGACGGTACGCAAATTTGCTCGCACAACATGTAAGCGCTACCATACCACAGAACTACCTCATGAATATGCAACACGTGGACGACAGGAAGCTGCATTAGCTTCGGCGCTTACAAACCCGAAGGCCAAGATCGTTTCATCTGGACCAAAGTTCAAGAAACTTAATCTCAAGACCTACAAGTACCATGCGCTCGGAGATTACCCCGACACGATCCGACAGTTTGGAACTACTGATAGCTTCAGTACACAACCAGTAAGTTTTAATTTGATCGCACATGTAGATACAAACTGATCATACTATTCTAATATCTACTAGGGCGAACTTCAACATTGACGCGTCAAACGCTGGTATCCCAAAACACCGAAAGGCAAGAAGAACACAGTGTCAAGTATGACACGGATCGAAACCCGGGAACGACTAATAGGCAAAATCGTCAAGGCGCGAGCTACATTGGCATCAAGAGAAGATGATGCCGCATCACAGCGCCGCCAACGCGAACGCACATCTCCAGCCGATCATTTCCACATTTCCAAATATGCCAAATCCTCGATCGATCTCACAGAATGGCTCAGTGAACTGCCAGAGGATGATCTAGCAGTAGTGGTGCGTTCTTTTTTTAAAATTCTTAGTGATTTCATTTAATGGAAGTGACAGGATTTTATTCTGAAACTGAAAGATCATCTTCTCGCACGTCTTCGCGGGATCGAGTACACCGGAGACGAACTCAACTTTACTGACAAAGAACGCGCACAGATTTTGATTGCAAATAACAAGATACACGAGCACAGCGTCCTCCGGATCAACTACACGACCTACGACTTACGCCGAGAACAAGATTCCCTAAACCCTCGAACCCATGCTGACGTCATGGTTCTGTCACACGAAAATGACGATGATCGACATCCCTATTGGTACGCACGGATCATCCGGATCTTCCATGTCGACGTTTGGGACCTCAATGACGGTGCCATGGAGAAGCCCCGCTGGATGGAATTTTTGTTTGTGCGATGGTTTGGACGTGATGCAAAATTCCAATCTGGTTGGTCTGCAAAATGTTTGCCTCGCATCGGCTTTCTTACAGGCGAAGATCCCAATGCCTTCAGCTTCCTCGATCCTGATGTCATCATTCAAGGTGTTCATCTTATTCCGGCATTTCAATTAAAGGAGACTAACGAACTCCTTCCCGTTTCATTTGTGCGACACGAGGCCGATCAAGATCAACATTGGTTGTATTTCTATGTAAACATGTGAGTTCTATAGTACCGATCTACTGGCTAATTAAAACATGTGTGTAATTGTAGGTTCGTTGATAGGGACATGTTCATGAGATATCGAGGTGGAGGTGTTGGTCACAAGGTATCCCGCAAGTGGGATGCATTTTTGCAGAGTGATGGTGCGCGGATGAGGAACGAAGATGAAGAAGAAGAAGAGGAGGAGGAGGAAGAAGAGGAGGAAGAAGGGGGAGAGATCGAGGAGGAGGAAGATGATGACGAAGATGAAGACGACGACGACGACGACGACGACGATGACGACGATGACGACGATGAAGAGGATCCTGACAGAGTCAAAGCAGATGAGGGAGAGGAGCTAGACGATGATTTTCTAGCAGTGGAAGGGTATGGCGCGCTGTGAATTGATGTAGTTTAGATAATTGAATTGTTTTCATTGATTGGAATCATTGATCGATCGTGATCCGGCGTGATTCTTGACTGAAACGGATCGTTCGTTCCAGCATTGTGTTGCATGATATCATATCATTGCCAGCTTACAGGTACAATACATTGTTATTGTGATATTATAACAGTGTGTTGACGCACGACGTGATCATGGCACCTATCGGAGTATGATCTTTGGCACTCTACGTACTATATATGTTCAATTTACCTACGTCTCCCTCTTCCCTCAGTCCATCATATCAGGCTGAGGGTGAGTTACCTGTTTCTTGTCCCGCCGTACTTAGACCACTCACATCCACCCTTAGGATACTGATACTTGTGTCTAGGTACAGCTTAATATATAGTCCATCATATCAGGCTGAGGGATACTGATACTTGTGTCTAGGTCTTCACAGGTTATGAGCCCTGGCTCGTTGTAATCAACGGCCAGAAACCCGACAGACCAATCAGCGTCCAGACGACCTGATACGGACACTTACGCCTCAAGCGTACGACGTCATCCCTTTGAACTAAACGTCGACATATTACTTTTTCGGGCGAGAAGCCTGCACGCCGCCACTTCTACGCACCTATATATACTCGGAGAGCACATTATTCCTCCCTATCATCCTTCTTCTCAAACACCCATCATGCCAGTTCATAGACGCTCGCAAAGTTCTCAAGTCAACCAAACCACTTCTTCGAATGCTACTCTCTCTCCGAGTGCTACGCTCTCAGCCGCTCCTGTCACCCAGCCCTTTGTTCCTACTGCCGCCTTGCCAGTCGTGATGATGACTCCCGTGACTCGTCCTTCGATCACGGCTATCACGCTTAGTCAAACCGATCTCAAGGAGATCGAGATCTTGGACCGCAGTAAGAATAACTGGGGACTTTGGTCTGACAAGATGCAAAACTACTTGCTGATGAAGCACGGCGGTGGATACATTCTGGGTATGATCATGTGCCCGGACCCAAATTCTGATCCCTCTAGCGCTGGTCATTGGGACCTGAATAATCTGTGTATCATCGCAGCTCTTCGCACTCGCTCTAGCCCTGAGGAACAAGAGTTCCTCCGCACCTTTACCAACGCGCATCTTGCTTGGGGGGCACTTCGATCTCGTCACGAGAAGCTCGGCCCTATCGCGCAGATCCTCTTAATTCAACAGGCCCTCGCCTTGCGTTACCGACGCTCCGAGCGCCTCTCTACCACGAGCACCGAGATTAGTGACATGGTTCGCCGCATATATGCTATCGGCATCCCGAAGGAGGACGACTTCACCACCATCATCATGCTCAATGCGATGACGGACGAGCTTCCCCACGTACGAAATCACATTGTGGACACTCTATCTTCCAGCACGTCCCTGTCCTCCTATGGTCCCACCAACATTCGTTCTCGCCTCGATATGGAACAGCAGCTCCTTGATGTCGATAAGAAGGGTTCTGGGGACGTCGCGATGCTCGCTAGTAAGGGTAACCGCAGCCGCGAAGCTCGTCCGGGTAAGATGTGTTCTGAGTGTGGTGTTGCTGGCCACTCTTCCTGCTGCACCACGTGCAGTAACTGGGGTCATACCGCTAAGGATTGTTTCGGCAAAGGGGGTGCTATGGAGGGTAAACGCGAGGAGGTATTATCACGCAGACGCGCTGCACGTGACGCCCGTACTACTACCTCTAGTGACGCTCGTACTACCTCCAAACCCTCCACGAAACCTTCCACCACGGGCAAACCTAATGGATTACGCTACGATACTGCAGGCCGAGCATACCTTCTCGACAGCGAATCACATGAAGCCATCTATGTCGCAACCACTTTGGCCTCTGCACCAGCAGATTCATCCTCCACTCAAGAGTTTGCCGGCCTTGCTTATGATCCCCTTCCCTCAGCATATATCCAGAATCTTCCTGGCTCTGATGACGAGGAGTACAACGCACTGTTCGCCGCAGTTGGCGACTTGCAAACGAGTATTGACTGGCGCACTCACACGCAGCATGTTGACTTTGCTGGACTGACCTACAAAGCACCCAACCAGCGCAAGCGCACCATCGTGGACCCATCTTTAGTCCCTTTCTTCCTTGATAGTGGCGCCTCTGTTCACATTAGCAACACTGAATTGGACTTCTACTCCCTGCGTCCAGTCCCTCCTCGTGCTGTCAATGGTGTCGGTGGTTCATCCATTCAGGCCGTTGGGATCAGGTCTATTCGGCTCATCATCGCGAAAGGCATTCACCTGACCCTCGAACATGTCCTCTTCATTCCCGCTGCGACGGTGCACCTCATATCCGTATCCGCAATTTGCGCTGCCCATCGTTGTGTTGCATCTTTTGATGCCACCTCATGCTGGGTTCAAGCGCGTAGCGGTACTCACATGCTCACAGGCACTCTTACCTCCCGACGTCTCTATGCCTTGTCTGGCGGTCAACTCTCCACTGATCACGCCTATCTTGTACAGCGTCAACCAAACTTGCAATCGTGGCACCATCGTTTGGGTCACGCGCATTACCGCGCAGTCTATGACCTTGCACGCTCTGGACATGCTACCGGTATGCCCATTGACCTCTCTACTCAACCTCCCGTTTGTGACGATTGTGTTCTTGGAAAGCAGACCAAGTCTAGCATTCCGAAGGTTCGAGTGGGGGTTCGTGCGAGCAGGCGGTTGGGTATTGTACATGTTGACTTGATGGAACACCCGGATGTTGTATCCGCTACAGGGCATAAGTACATTATGGACCTTATTGATGATTTTTCCTCCTACTCCTGGTCCATCCCACTCGCCTCTAAGAGTGACGCCTTCGCCGCTCTCGTCACATGGGAACGTGCTCGCGAACTCGAAACCGGTCTGAAAGTCGGCATCTACCGCTCGGACAACGGCGAACTCAAGTCTGATACCATGCGTGAGTGGCTCCTCACCCGTGGTACTCAGCATCAATTCACTGCGCCTTACACTTCCACTCAAAATGGTCGTGTCGAACGTCTTCATCGCACGTTAATGGGTAAAGCGCGTGCCATGCGTTCTACATGCAACGTACCTCCAAACCGATGGGATGAGTTTGTACTCACTGCCTGCTATCTGTCCAACCGCATGCCCGTTGTCTCACAATCAGGTCACACGCCGTTTGAACGTTGGTTTGAGCGTAAGCCTGACTTATCACATCTGCGTGAGATCGGTTGTCGTGCATTCGTACTGATTCAGAACCATCACAACCCAAAGATCTACAACAGATTTATTGAATGTGTTCTCATTGGCTACTCCCTCGATTCAAAAGTGTATCGTTGCTATCATCGACCTATGCATAAGGTGTTTGTTTCCTACAATGTCTCCTTCATTGAGTCTCACCAGAGTAGTTTCATCCCTCTGCTCCCCGGAGTCACTCTCGACAACCCTGCCGTCGCTGATCCTCCTACACCTGCACCGTCTCAACGCACTACCATCGAAGAAGTTGAGGATGCTGACACCGTTCCTCCGATTGCTGACCCACCTCCGCTACGTCGTTCTGCTCGTGTTCCCATACCTTCCGAGCGACATAGTGCCCTCCATAATATCCCATACACCTCTGCCACACAGTGTGCCATACAGGCTTCCCTCGCCGCAGCAGATCGTATCCACGCCCTCCCTGCTCGTGTTCCAACTGACCCTGCAGACATAGCCCTTTTCGCTGACCTATTAGCTGTGATGCCCGATCACCTTGCCACCGAGGACCCTGATGACCCTATGACTTATGCTGAGGCCATGGCATCCTCAGATGCCGCTTCCTGGACAGCTGCCTTGCAGGAGGAGTTCACCTCCCTTCGCGACCTTGGGGTCTATAAGCTTGTTCCTCGCACATCCGTTCCTCGCGGCCGCAAGATCATGAGAGATCGACCTGTATTCAAGCTGAAAAGGGATCAGCATGGTCTTCCTGTTCGCTTCAAAGCGAGGTATGTGTGTCGTGGCTACTCAGCCGTTTGGGGGCAGGATTACACCAAGACATCAGCACCAACCGCGCGTCTCGAGTCTTTTCGAATCCTTGCCCACCTTGGCGCCGCCCTTGATTGGGAAATCGACCAACTTGACATCAAAACAGCCTTCTTATATGGTTTGCTCGACCCAGACGAAGTCTGCTATATGGAACAACTGGAGGGTTTTGTCGAGGTCGGTATGGAAGATCATGTGTGGGAACTTCAGCGGGGTCTCTATGGGATGAAACAAGGAGGTTTAGTGTGGAACCGTACGATGAACCAGGCGATGCTCGATTGGGGGTTTACCTGGCTCAAATGCGAACATTGCATCTACTATCGTCGCAGTGATGCCGGTATTCTCCTTGTTGCGATCCATGTTGACGATTTCTTTACCGTCGGAAGTACCAAAGCTGCTATCACAAACTTCAAAGCGCAACTCCGTATGAAGTGGACTGTCTCTGATCTAGGTGCCGCACGTTTTTGCCTTGGCATTGCCCTCGAACGTGACCGTACCACTCGCACCATCTCCCTATCACAGACAGCACTTATCGACAAGATCATTAAACAATTCGGCCTCACCGATGCAGTTCCTACCTCGACACCTATGGAACCTGGTCTTCATCTCTCCCGCAAGGACCATGCACCCTCATCTGACCACGAACGCGAGCTCATGGCATGCACGCCTTATCGCTCCCTTGTCGGTTCACTGATGTACCTTGTGATCGGAACTCGCCCAGACATCGCGTATGCCATTCAACAGCTTTGCAAGTTCTTGGACTGCTATGGACACGTTCACTGGGAGGCAGCAAAATGTGTTGTTCGCTATCTTAAGGGTTCCCGAACTACCGCACTTGTCCTTGGTGGTGAGCATACTGCCCGTCTTCTCGGTTACACCGATAGTGATTTGGCCAGCTGTGTCGACACTCGTCGTTCCATCAGCGGATATTGCTGCACCCTGGGAAGCGGTATTATTACCTGGAGCGCGAGACAACAGAAGACCGTTTCACTGTCAACCTGCGAGGCTGAGTATGTCGCTGCTTCGGAAGCAGCCTGCGAGATCAAGTGGTTACGAACCCTCTTAGGCGAACTCGAATTCCCCCAACTTGCCACGACTCCCCTACTCTGCGACAATAACGGTAGCATTGTTCTATCCGAAGATTCATCATTCCACGCGAGGGTAAAGCAGATTGACATCAAATATCACTCTATTCGTCAGCATGTCGAGCAAGCACGCCTGAAACTACATTACGTCAAATCGAAAGACAACCTCGCGGATATCTTCACCAAAGCACTTCCCTGCAAGGACTTCGAGCGTCTACGCACCTGTTTAGGTCTCCGGTAAATTGATCGAGGAGGAGTTTTGGTTATGGATTGACCGTTGATCAAGTCGAGGAGGAGTGTTGACGCACGACGTGATCACGGCACCTATCGGAGTATGATCTTTGGCACTCTACGTACTATATATGTTCAATTTACCTACGTCTCCCTCTTCCCTCAGTCCATCATATCAGGCTGAGGGTGAGTTACCTGTTTCTTGTCCCACCGTACTTAGACCACTCACATCCACCCTTAGGATACTGATACTTGTGTCTAGGTACAGCTTAATATATAGTCCATCATATCAGGCTGAGGGATACTGATACTTGTGTCTAGGTCTTCACACAGTGATATAACCTAACTACCACCTTATAACTATGATGTAAGAGCTAACCCACTATGTTACAGCTACGCTGAGGGCCATGGGAGGGTGACGACAATTTTATAATGTGTAGTTTGCGTATGACGTATGCATACATGCGTCATAATACTCGAGCGGTTTGACAATTCCTAATCAGGTAATGTAACGTGTTGTGACATTTGAGGAGTTTTGCTGATGATGTGTTCATTGCTGTGAACATGACAAACTTCAAAGCTTCACCGGCACCTTTGAATCGACCACGCAAGTGCACATGCACGCAGATGAATAATGTTCATCCAAATGTTTCTCCCGTTTACCTGGGCTACCCAGAGACCTCCGTTGATCTGCCGCCAGTGCAACTTCTACGGAACGCATTCTTACTGATCGTCCAACGACGGACCAGAGTAAGTACTGTCACAATAATATTGTTTAGAGAAACCATCAGCTCGGGAATTTGTCAGCCCGCCCCTGCTCTTTACTCAAGTGTGGCGATCCATTGCACAGTCGATCAGAATTTGACCGTGGTAAGGAATCCAGACACGCCAGAAGTTGAGAGCATCTTGGCGGCGCTTACAGTTGCAGAGTGTTGCAATATACGAGCAATTAAATTGTTGCATCCCCAGCCGCTCCACCAAGCTTCTGAAGGAGCGCACATCCATACATGCAACCGCGGCAGCCACTTCTACACGTTACGCGAGCAAATGTCTGGTAAAAGGAATGCCCGACCACCTTGTTGGGTGCCAATGTAAGACTGTCATTCTGTGACCAGAGGTTTCGAGAGCAGATGCTGGCTTGCTAGCCCAGAAGTAAAGTATCATCAGATTCAAACAACCATCACTAGCCTCATCATCCATGAAATTTATGTAGTCACCATTGACTCAGCTGTCACCCAGATTGCTTCTGCGGTCCAGAAGTCCCGCAGCTCCGTTCTAGTTCTTCTTCTTCGTTTATAAGGCGCGCTGTGGCAGCTTCCAGCGCCTTTTTCCGACGGTCTTCCATGGTATCGTTGCCTCGGAGGCCTATGCCTCCCAGAACATGAATACGTGCCTCTACTTCTTCGTCTGATGATGGCTGATAGGTGTCTCGTAAATCCGAAAGTTGATGTGTTCCTGCTCCTGCTGCAGCCTCAAATTCTGCAACCTCACGATTGAGCTGAGAATTCAGATCTTTAAACTAGTAATATACGACCGTCGTGTAAACAGGATATTAGAAGCTAGAGGTTGAGACTCACATTATTGTTATGTTCGCCCCATACATTGTGTGCCAGTTCATGGCACAACACGCGCCTGACCTCCAAGTACGGACGAAACCCATCATATGTATCAAGCCGAATTCGCAGCTTGACAGTAGCTCCACTCCCGACGTTAAGACCTAGAAGTCCAGGATGCTCATGTGGTGCAAGCTCGGTAAGCAAGCCCACAGAAAAATGATGCTTCTGCATGATATGTAGGACTGCAGGATCCTTGGAAAGCGTCGTGAGACACTCCGTCGCTGTTTCAGGTCGCGGTAAATGAGTGAGCGATTCTATACGGTGAAAGCGGTACTGGTGTGACGAAATAGACGATGACCCTGTCGAACGAAGCTAATTGCCTCTCATCATGATTGATAGTCTTGATGATAAGAACGTGTGTCAGGACATACCTTTACCTGTGGCTTCAGCGCCCTCTCTCTGAGAATTTGCTCTTTCCTCTGATGTGCCGAGTCAGCCGCATTCAGTTGTCCAAGTTCTTCTACTGTCGAGCCAAGCATTTGCACTTTGATGCCATCGCGAAGACCTGCTTGAGAGATGGTAGGTTCTGGATCGGAGTCATCCTGTCGATGCTGGATTTTCTTTCCTCTATAAATGAGTTTCTGCAATGATGGCGGAACAGAAGTGAGGAGTTCGAGACGAGAGTGGAGAGCAGAGAGGGGGGCATCATTCGGGAGGAAAACTGTGTGTGATGTCCCACGAAAGGTAATGGTCAGCATGATACCTTCATAGGACATGATTTCCTTCGGCTGTCTGGTGATAGTTACTAGTCAAGTTGTAATCAGGCCTGCAGGACCAGCCTGACCAATATTAGATCAAGCTGACTAAAAGCGTTGCACTAATAGGCTATTACCGGCGCCGAATTGATTGCCGGTCACCGGTCACTGGCTGGCTGGCTTGGCTGGCTGGCTGATCTGCTGGAAATACACGCATGGATAGACAAATAGATAATCCGAACGGTCGACCTTCTACTTAGTATAACATGCGCAATATTTCTCCTATAAAGTTCCTGGGAGTGCTCACCGCCTTCACAGCATTCTCAAAGTTAGAGTCATGAACCAAGAGCATATTGAGTCCTCTAAATAAATTATGGTAGGCCGTAATTTTTTCACCTAGCTATCATGTAAATACAAGCTCAATATATGCTGATACTTTGTGGGCAACTAGTTGCACAGGCCCTGGACTCTTGCTCCCACGAAGTAACAGAGATCTTTGCTAGGACGAGAGCCTGAGCGAAGGACTTCATTCTACCTCCTTTCTCAAGTTGCAACATCATACGCAGGAGTCCATCTCGTGCTGCTCCAATATCGGTGGCTGAGTCCAACAGATGCAATCCTCGAATATCGTGCTGGCATGTACACAGTTGTTGTTGGCATGCGTATTCCAAATGCTGATGATTAGACGTGGCAGGATGATAAATGGCGCGGTACCGTTGAACAACTGTACGAGATTCATGACCACCATCTGCATGCCTGTATCAGAGCAGATCTCTCGAGAATCACGGAAGATCATACCGGAAGGTTGGCCCACAATATCGCCATGAAGATTTGAGTTGCCAAATTCCTAGCGTGACTCAATGAATGCTTTTAGAGAACACAACTAACGAAAGGGAACTTACAGGACAAAGTATATGACATGATATCGGACGATCACGACTACATAGGCGTTAGGCCTCAGGTTGAGTTCCTTCCATTCTTTCAGGTGCTTCCTGAGGATGGTGATGGCGAGAATAACCAGGAAAATATCATAGCATATGACGGGGAGGGAAGCATATATCGCAGGCATAGGCCCGATGTGGTAGAAAGCCGTGCAGTACTTGATGTTTGGAGTTATTATTATTTCTTGCACTATGCACCAAGGCGTCAGCTTGCATAGAATTTGATCAAAGTAGAAATTTACTTGAGATCGCCGAGGGTCGACTCCATAAAAATATATCCACCGCTATATAGAGCGCGACGACAGGTAGGAACAACCCCAGTAGAACATAAAGTATGGGCTTGGATTGGTTGTATAGGGCGTAAAGACGCCAGATGAGAATGACTGCAAACACAGAATGGGTACGCGCAAAGATGCGAAAATATATGGATATGACTCACCTTCCGCCAAGCAAAAATATACAGAGAAACTCCACTGGAAAAACAGAAACATGCCATAACCTATTTCAATTTCATGATGAGCAAAGCTAGTTTCAGTTAATACGATATACTCACAACTAAACAAGAGGTCAGTAGCAAATCAGGCCTAGCTGTAAAACGAACTTCCGACGTACGGCTGAATCTGTGTCAACCTAGAACTCTCTAAAGAAAGAATCGATACACTCACTGCTTCAGGTATATAAAATAGACCTCCCCCTAGCGCTGGTCAGTTAACGAAGGCTCAGTTGGTATCATGTCACGTACAGCAGGCGCAAACCCTATACGTCAGTGTCAACATACAATGTACCATCTGAAAGATACAACCACCGCGACGTACATTGCAATCAAAATACCAAAATACCGAACCTGACATAACAACAAAAATGGAAAACCATGAAGCACATTGGCAGGGTGGAGCTCACAACAAGGTATAGATATGTCATCGCTGACCACTGTCTTTCCTGCATATTCAGTCAGTTCCGGATCTTGATATCGTTGGGGTTAAGCTCTAACCCAAACAAACGTGACCTGCGATAATATGATCATGAGTTCTCGACAACGACAAACTGACCCCCACGTTACCTCTTTCTCGAACTGAAGCACTAGACAGTATTACGCTCAGCCGCACTGCATGGTTCATGAAAGCTACTGACAGTACTCATAGGATATCAGGGTTATGATTGCAACTGGAGACCGACGAAGTTTAGCACGATGATTCGTTTCCAACAAGGCTGACGAACCTGATATGTTGTTATTCCAATCAAGAGCGTAGAGAGATTCTTCTAGTCCCGACATGAAACTGTGCAAAAAAAATCAAATGGGGAATTCAAAGAGTAAGGGATAGGCTCAATGCTGATCACCAACGTACAATACTTATAGGGCAACATCGGAATCTCGTTAACTTGTAAGGGTTGTGAACTTGTGGTGTCCTAATGAAAATTGTACGACATCCTGCCGAGCTTGCGGTGCCGCACTTTTCCATCTGATGTCACGAATCACTGTCGTCGATAATTCGCTACCAACGGAAAGGTCGTAAGTATATCGATGATCACACGGCTGACAACTTGAAGGGTAACCCTGCGTCACCGGTGGCTGTAACTGCTTCTTGAGCTTGATCTGTCCGACCCTCTTGTTTAGTAAGCAAGGGCGGTGCTCATCTACCCCGACATGTGCTGGAAAACATCAAATGATATCCCACCGCCATCCATATAACTTTGCCAAGCAAGTGCATGATCTAAGATCGAGCCTCGAAATAAGTAAAGCATTTGCAGGGCCTTAACATTTTGACGTCCGTACGGCAAAGTGATCTCTTGGATAGACATGGTTACGATACCTTCGAGGAAGACAATCGCGATCGGGGAAGTACGCTGTCTTACAACTATGAGAACATGAGTAATTTGACTATTTGCGGAATAGAAGTGACCGCCTAGCCCTCAAGGTGGGAGCGGAGAGCAGGATCGATGGGAGGGGCATTAGGGAGGGGCAGGGTAGAGTCATGAGCCATGAGTGTATTTGGTCCTCTGGAATAAATCATGCTATGCTGCACTATCAGATAGAGCACGAACATACAGAATCGGCTCTGATCTACTTACTCGAAATAAGTTGGGGAACTCTGATCCTGGCTTGAGCCTGATTTTAGAACCGGCATGCCAAAATCATACGCACGAGGTCTTATGCTGTGGCATGACGATGAGTACTCGATTAACAGAAAAGGAGCCATTTAGTACCTCTTTCTCGGACAGAGATACTACATAATCCTAGCCTCAGTGAGGGTGATCAAGATTAACGAAGGCCACTGACAGTACTCGTAGCATATCAGGGTGATAATTATAACTGGAATCAATCCTTAGCACGATGGTTCGTCCACAAATCAGATAAAATGAGCTGACGAACCAGATACATTGTTATTCCAACGGAGGCTTGAGATGACTTCTTCCGACATTAAAGTGCAGATCGAATGAAGAATTTGAAGAGAGTCAAGAAAATGAACGATACTTAGGATGTTCGATCGATCACTGACTTATCATCATTATAATGGCTACCAGAGGCTCGTCCAGTGCTCCGGGAACTAAGCAAATGAACGAGATGGTATCAGTGCACGGTGCCGAGTTTGTCACGATCAGTTGCTTGTCGGTCGGATCACTTCATCCGCGGCTCATTCCGTATCACTATCATAGTACTGTTAGCTATTGGTTAGCTATGAACGAAACATCAAATCGACATCAATGATCGTACCGACTTGGTGATTGACGACGGTGTCTGACATCGTCACTATATCTTGACTAGATGCATAGTTTCTTCGTGGCCCATTACTTCGTCCGTTGTTCCAAAGATAATGATACTAAGAGCGTTTCGGAGTCCGACACCCCGCTTTCGGTGGCAGTGTTAGTAGCAGTATACAGACGCACGCAGTATTTGCGACACATATGTAAGGCCTAAGGTCTGGCAGGTCTACGTCTACCTCAGGCAGGACTCGTTGATTCTCCGACTGTCAAACGTCTTCAGAGCAAGGGCCCTTTAAAACCTAAGTTAGACAAACCAGTAGCATGGGAACACTAAACCTTATTCTCCAGTAAGGTCCCGATTTACTGCTCAAGGCCAAGGTGTAGGGGCAGCTGATGGACTATGTACACAATGACTGTGGCCTGCCACTTCACAAGTCGCCCTTGTGATCCATTTTACACGTTGTTTTGAACTGTTCCACGTGCCAAGTGCCACCTCCCTCGAGCTACTCTAGTCTTCGCAGTGGTATTGACGATGAGCTGGGTGTCTGGCACGCAAGCTGGTCTGCAAGGGCTATTGAACGTCACGGTAGATTCGTTGGCCGAGTACTGTGGGTTGACTGGCGATCAGCAGGAAAATTCAGTGTTTCTCGAACGACAGGTTTGTATCCTACTGGCAACATCGTCGTCCTTACCGTTTCTCATCTGCACATTAGCTTGGCTTGCTCCAAAGGAATCCATCCCAAAGCGCCATCAATTCGTGCGTTTAGCAACCAAGGTTGCCCCCTTTCTGTCAGATTCCTTGGCTGAACCGTGAGCTTCTGTCTTGCTTCTGTCAGTGAATTTTGCGCCAAGTATCTCCCGGCCCTTGTGGACGCCTACAATGTGCAAGATGCGGCATTCAGCATACCCATGAGAATGCTCAATGTTGTTGCTTACCTGTAAATTCTCTATGACTACTTGTCCCACTCCATTCACTACATAATTTCCAGGCCTTACTTTGCTAGGTTTCTATTAACCACCAGAACGTCGGTTTGTAAGACTCAAGCGCGTCGCATGGCCACTGCATCTTCAACTCCAGCAGATCCTGCGTACCTCGTAGAAATGTGCCAGTTTCTCTCGACCCTCTTAGCCCTGCAGGGCGCGAATTCCGTCAGCGAGGAAGATAAGCAAGCGCTTCTCCCAAAACTGCGTGAATGGAGCAGGAAGTACCAAAGGCAGCAGATCACGCGTTGTCTCAAGCAGCTGGAGGATGATCCGTGAGTTGCTTGCCATTTTGTCGCCGAGAAAGGTAGTGACAAGTCCCAATCAAGGGAGACAACGGTTATGGCAGATGGCCTGAAACAACACTGTGAAAAGTTTCTCAATGAATGTGGTTTTGACGGCTGTGGGAAGTCCGGAACCTCAAAGCTCTTGCAATGCTCGCGGTATGATCGTGTTCTCGTTATTTAGTTCACCTGGATCTCACTACGCCACAGGTGCAAAACAGCTGTTTATGCAAGTACCTGCACATCTATTTCTTGTGTCTGTCTCACTCTGCTTTACCAACAGTGTGACCGTGATCATCAGAAGAAATCTTGGCCGTTTCATAAGGCAACGTGTTTCCCAGCGGTCTTTTGAGAAATACAGATCACGACTTGGAACAGCCGAGAGATATCTCTGTATTATATTGATAGGCTCTGACAAACCGCACAAGACAGTCTTTTGAACTTTATTCCGTGAAGTGGCAGGAAGCAACTTTTCAAAACATATCAAATAAGCAAATGTTCAAAGTTTAATATACATCAGCCTTTCACCCATGAACGATTGAACCCTCGTCTGCGTATAAGTACAGAAAGAAGCCCCCAGTCATGAAGCTGATTGCTCGACTGATATAGCCATCTCAACATCGGCAGAACCTTGCTCCTTGATGGAACCAGAGCTTGTGACCTCCGTCGCAACATCCTCCATTTCATGAGCAAGTATATCTGCATCCGTTTCCATCTCTGCCAAGGCGCGCCTGGAAGCAACCTGTTTTCATGAAATATATGAAGGATGTGGAGAGGACCTACTGAAAAGCTTCCCGGCATTGTTTCTTAATCCTAGGTGTTTTCCACTTTTGGACCATCGAAGTTGGCGAAAGTAGAGAAGCATCGACCTCTAATGAGAGAATCAGTGGTGACAGACACAAAGCTCTGCCAGTTCCTACCATTATCCTCGCCCAGTAATAACATATGACCAGTGGTGACCCATGTCCTGTTCAGATAATCAGCGAAATCCGATTGTTCATTTTCGGAGGTGTACCATGACATTGTGGGGTCATAAAATTGTACGATATGACGCGAATTATCTCGAGGCTTCTTCTTCCTGACGTCCTCTGGAATATGTGGGTCATCTGGTTCCCAAACGACTGCAGGCCACCATGGATACGTGTCTAATATGAAGTGATATCAGCAAGAGTCTGTAGACTGCCAAATTCCATTCATCAAGGTCTGACCTGCTTTAGCCCAAACTGACAAGGAACCATCGTCAAATGGGAAATCTGTGAGACTATCGGCCGACCTACCAAGAGTGCCGCATTCTAACTGTTCTCCCGGTTCAAGGACAACAAGCGCTTTCCCTGTGGTAATGAGAGTGGCTGGCGCGCGTTGCAGTTGACGCGTTCCGACGAGCGTTACTTCAGGTATTGTACTGGATGTGGTCGCCTCGCCCAGTGTCACAGGCTTCTCATCAGTATCACTGTCCAGCTCGCTCAGAGAAGATAAATCGGATACGTCATCTTGAGTGGTCCCGACGTTTGTTTTCGGGATCTCGGCTTTGGCTTGCGGAATGCCCTGGGCAGCAGCAGCCGCTGCCGCCGCCTTTTCCGCTTTCCGTTGCCTTGCTTTTTCTCGCCGAAGTTTAGGCGTGTCTAGCTCTTCTACGACAATTTTCCCATTCTCGACATTGATCTTCGTGTTTGGTCGAATGGGGATCTTGGCTATCCGCGCTTCTAACTCTGATCGTGTCTCCTCCCTGTCCTCTTCTAACTCTGTGGCGTCCGGCTGGAGTATTGCCTGTTGTTGAACTTCAGGTTCAGGTTCAGGTTCTGGCTGTAGTTGCCTCTCCGTTTCTTCCTCCTGGTGCTTCTCTGGAATATCGAGAGCCATGGATGCCTCCGTTTCCTCATTGGTGCCATGGCCCAACTCTGCCTGTGCATTCACGTCAAGGGCAGTAGCACTCGTCTCGGACATTACTCCAGACTCGATATCCATCTCCGCTTTCCCTTCTACAGACAAGCCAGAAGGTCCAGGAATCTCGTCTAGAGTCTGATTATCCGATGCGTTTGTGCTGAATACAGACAACCTCGACATCCCACGATCTTCATTACGACGATCAGTTTAAGAAAATAGCAAAGGATATCAATTTACCCATCTTCTTTTTCTTCGGTGGAAGCGGAGCCCTCTCCACAGGCTGACGTCCGCCCCTTCGTTGTCCCGTCGGTAAAATCCATCCGGCATCGAACATTTTGAATAATCCCTGACTGTCTACATCTGTGACCATGGGTGGCGTTTCTGCTTGCCCAGGCATTGCACTCTGCCGGCGTCGTTTCTTCGGTGGTTCAGAAGCTACTTTCTGATCGACCTGAATTGCTCCCAGTTCGGGTTCGGCAGTAGGTTGAAATTCGGGTTCGAAGCCAGCCTCGGCCTCGAAAGCTGCAGCTGCCGCACGAGCTCGGCGGGTTCGTGGGGCACGGAAACCTGGGGAGGTGTCCAGAGGACCAGGTTCAACGGTCTTGAGAAGACGCTTCTTTTTGTGCACCTTGGACTTGGGAGGCGGCGGGGGAGATGGAGCTGGGGGAGGAGGCGGTGGAGGCTTGATGCGCGGAAGTTCGAAGTTGAATAGTGATGAGATGGGATCTGCATGAAGAAGAAGATTGATGTTATCTTGAATATCTTGAGTTGACGTTAGTAGCTGGAGTGTCTCCATCAAAGGTTCTAGGTCTCCGATGGACATCTGGGGGAGAACGGAAGAGTCGGAAGGATCAGGGGGAGCAAGGGGTGAGTGATTATAGGCGAGGGGAGTGAGTTCCTGAAGAATGGGTTGACTGCTTGTTTGCATTCTTTGTGCGGTCTTGTAGAACGATGTACCAGGCTTGTTGTACAGAATTGCATTAGACAGTACCAACTCGATGTCACTCTGCGAGATGTTCAACGGAAGCATAAAACCAGCCCAAACATGACTCACCTTGAAACCCTCGAGGTCCCAGTACTCGTGACGGTCAAGCTTCGCATCAATCGCATCCCAGGTCATGGGCTTTTTCACGACATCATAGTAGTCGGGGACCTCCGTCCTCGACACCGGATGCTTAAAGAGACCGTGACGATCAAGACTGATGAAATGTCAGAGTGTTTCAATGTGAAGACTTGGAGCACTGCATACGCAAGAACTTTCTCAAATGCAAGCCGGAGTAGTGCCTCGTGAGGAAAGAGTGCAATCTCGAGAACTTTCTGGACGCTCTCAGTCTGTGCAAGTTTCCGGCTCTCCCGTCTGCGGGTTTGTAGCGTCAATTCACGAACAGACTCCAGATCTCTGCGCAAATGTTTCAAATGCTGCACGAACATCAGCTATTGCAGAAGGAACAGAAAGTAAAACGAACCTCTAGTTTCACAGTCTTTTCTTCCTCCGTCTGTAATTTCCCTGCGTTTGACGCTGTCCATGGTTCGAGATGCAGTCTCTTCAACAGTGGCGCCCCTCGCCTCGCTTCACGCTTCAAGCTCCAGTATTTACAAACCATGTACACAAATTCGTTTTTCTTGCGCACATTTACCTTGGTAATATAATTCAGGATGCGTTCAACAATGATGTATGGCACAAGCGGCGGCCCGGTCTTGTAGGTTTTGGCATATGCACGGGCAGATTTGGACAGCTTGGAATTGGGGCTAGTCATCTGGCCATCCTGTGCAAGAGCTTTGAGGCGAGCATCTTGCTGCTCTTTCTAAAAATAAAAAAGGTAGGGTGAGTTGTTTCCATATAAAGGAGACGATATTGCATACAGGAAGGTGCTTCTCACAATAGCATGCCAGCGTACCAGGCTCAGATCCCTGTGAGCTCTTCATTGGCATGAGTAACCTTTCCTTGCGAGCGCAGGTTGTGTGGAAGGCCAGGAAGCATGAATTCTTCGTACATTGGATGCATGCACCCTCGCGAATGCCACAAATTGAGCATTTCTGGATGGATGGTCAATGAAAGAAAGGAACATAAGAAGGAATATACCAATTTCCAGCGTTGCTTCGGAATTTTGTCAGATCCAGTGATAGGTTCCATGAACACCTCATTTGCCACCCGCGTCTCGGGTATCCAAATGGCACACAGAAGATGGGACCAGTCACCGAATACCGTTTGTTTGAACGCTCCCCCTTCGTTTGGGCAA
The DNA here is from genome assembly GCA_016628565.1 of Suillus placidus. Taxonomy (NCBI): domain Eukaryota; kingdom Fungi; phylum Basidiomycota; class Agaricomycetes; order Boletales; family Suillaceae; genus Suillus; species Suillus placidus. The sequence continues at coordinate 252,465 of JABBWD010000044.1, forward strand.
AGTATGCATGACTGAAGGTCCGTTAGTGAAAGATGCATGCCCTTTCAACATCCTCCTCACCACTGGATTCTCCGGGGAGACGGTGCACTTGCGACATAACCACTGGCCTTCAGGTATGTACGGGACTCCATAGCAGTCTGTCGGTGCATGAGTGAAATGATATGTTCAAAATTTCGAGGAAAATACCCTGATGAACAGCGAGGTTGCAACCGTCACAAAATACGATAGCATTGCTGTTTTCTCCCTCGGAATCGTCACAAATGGCGCAAGTGGAATCCTCAGAAGGCATGGCATAATCAGATTTGGGTATATTCTTGGTCTGCATAGTGGCAAAATGAGAGGAGCCTATACATGGTACAGAGGGGCGTACCAAGTCGAAGTACTCTTTCTCCAGGCGATCCATGACAATCTCAAATGTCTCGTACGCGACCACATTCAGTTGGTCCTTCTTCCTTTCAACATTCACTGCGTCAAGCCACTCCTGATCTGCTCTAACATATTAATAAAGTGAAGGAGGGGCAAGAGAGTGCCCACCTTGGTCGTCCATGTCATATTCAACCTGAATAGCAAGGTCTTTCTCCAGCGGCTCTATTTTGCGTCAAATAAACACATTTATTACACGTGAACATACTCACCAATGTACCGAATGTAATGATCCGGTCTAAGGAATTCGGTGAAGTCGTTGTCTGCAAAGGAGTTAGCTTTAATTGTGTGGTTTGACAGAGCGTATACGCTGCATACATCCGTAAGATCTGGCTTGTAGGTCGTGCACTCCAGCAGGTTGGTTGATATCACCATCCTGTACGATGATAAATGACACTTTAGGCAATGGTACTTGAGCAGCAGGGGATTTGAAGCCGCGGGCCATGGTGTGGCAAACGAGGAAAGCAAAGTGAAGAGACTGGAGAGACTTCCGAACTACCGCTCAATGCTTGCGTACCGTTTCGAGTCGCTCTGGCACTAGGCAAGCTGAGGGGAAACAGCGGGAAACATATTCAAATGCTGATGCACATTGCAGATAGCCGGCAGCCTTAGCCCACTGACGTCGTCACGCTACACCGTAACCGTGACCTGACACATCATGTGACCTCAAACTAAACTCGGGCCTCCCTGCCTTGTTCCCAATTGTTCAGCGCTACATGCCATCTGTCTCAATATCGTTAGCGCTGAGCGATCTAGATATCGACTAGTGAAGCTAGCCGCTATTCTGAAATTTTCTGTGCCGCGTTCAATGCATTCAACGCGGGAAATCGAAGAGAGAGTCTATCTATGACGATCAGCCTTTCTCGGAGTCACGCTTCCTACATGTCTCAAACGCGAGCGAATACACAACTTACTGCCAGTCTGCAAAATGGTCACAATAGTTCACGCTTTCACCGAAGATGGTTGAACACGTAGTATCATTGGCAGGCTCAGGCTGCCGGCTGGAGGATTCCGAATCATGTCCCCTGCAAGGTTAACTGGTAGGGACATCTTGTTTATGACCTCGGAGTCCTAAGATGCTGCACAAGTATGTGTCGATGGAGGCCACAGTGCGGAAGTACGGTGTTTGGAATTGACCAGCAACTACGCACTGTACGGATATGCCAAGGGTTTTACGTGGTTTCTTAGTTCTTCGAAGGACTTCTGCACACGATGACCCCCATCGCAGCTTCGCCTTCTCGCTCAAACTCAGCAGCAGGTTGTTATCAGCAAGACTGATATGGCTATTATTTTTCCATTCAAGGTTTCCAACATCGGATTGGCACTTACTAACGCTTGGCTGCTCAGTACTCAGTGCATAACTTTCAAGGTCGGTTACCACTCCCATGGCGATTAACTCGTGATACTTCTACTTCGACATGTTCATTAACATATCTTCTCTCACATTTGCAGCAACTAACTATAAACACCACTGTTAATGCAGAGCTGACGAAGCACAGCTGTCTGAAATTCGGATGTGATTTCAGACGCGGTGCTAATTCAGCTTTGTATTACACCCTAGACCTTTATCTTGCTCAGCATCTTTCTAGTTAATTGGGATTGCCAGGTGATCCTGACAGCGCTGTAATCAACGAAGATCTTGGACTTCGAAGGAAATATTGAATCCTTGCAGTAGGCGATATTGAGTTGTTAATGCCTCGGGAACTGACGACACACCCCATAGAGGCAATGCCCTTCAGCAAAAGCAAGTATTATTTACTCCGATGTTCCAGGCAAGGTCTAATGCATCAAATAAGATAAGAACCTGCCTTACACCGCCTGGCCAGATCACCTCTTCTCGGAAGCGTAGCTGCGGAAATGGACGTTCCAGTTATACTTCACAAACTGAGTTCCATACTTTCGAAGTGGTCTTTCAGGACAGTTTAAACTCTCAAGAACATAACACGGTTACGAAGCTCAGATTGAATGACTGGCATCCGCCACCTCTGTAGTGGAAGCTCACTCCACGATGTACCACATTTTGACCATGCTAAACATTCAAAACATAGGTCCTAGGACTAGACCGCGATCAGTGGCACATTATCTAAGACATTCACATAGCACCCTTCCTGAGAGCGCAAAAAATTGTAATCTACTATTCTGACCATGTCGCAGCTGTGATCCTCGAGTCCCCGACAACTTGGTACCAGAATCATGATTTTATAGATCTACTAGAGTAGACGTACAAACTCGCCTAGAAAATGTGTTGCGAATGCAACTCGAGCGAAAATTCGTACAATCTTTAGTGGGTATTCAATATACAGTGTCGGGATATCCATAACTGTTCAGTGGTCTGGACGTGCTGATGGCTTTCACCAAGCCAATGTTGCACATGCGGCGAAGTTGTTGACATCCTGTCATACAACTTACTGTCCGAACGCATATTGCGTTCTAAAGATGTCCAGCATCTGGCGACATGACACATGGCATCTGTCATTGACCTCCAAGGGGGGGCTATTATGACGCCGTATTGAGACGGTGGTTTGCGCAGAGCGTTTCAGCAAAAACTTTGAAGTCAGCCTTCGATGCACGCCCCGGCTGAATGTCGACCGATTAACCGAATTGTTTTTGACTCAAAGCTCTGTTACCTACCTTGAGGGCATAGATCACAACCTCGTCTTTCGGTTCCTTCCCCTCAACGGCGACCTGCTCCATCAGCACGACTCGGAGAATATTTTCCCCTGCATCATAATGGCACCGCACTGCGGACCGCAATACTACATTCATCGACACCTGACCCAGGGGGTCCCGTCTGAATACTGATACACCGAACTGTGATCAGTACCGCCATTTTGCAAGGAAGATGTACTTACGCAAGCGTGTGCGTTCGTTCTGCGTCAGGACTTTGATATGCCCAAAGTTACCATCCGTGAACTCTTTACGTCCGCGCTTTATGAAGATTTTGACACCTTTGAGCTCGGAGGAGACGGATTCGTCTTCTTCGCCGGTTACAACTAGGGATACCATAGATTAATGAAGTGGCCAGGTCGCCGTAGGCGGTGACGCACGTGAGGATGCTTTTGGTGCTGTGGATGCCTGCGCACGGTCGCCTAGAGCACCCACTGAAGACGTCTCAGCAACTTCATTTGGAGACGCCGAGAGCGCATTATCATTCGGACACGACACAGGTGCGTTGTCAACAGGAAAGCCTGGGGTACGGGATTCGCCGCATCGCCAGGCAGGTGTGAATGTCGACGTAGATGACGGGAAGGGAGTGTTGGAATACTTGGTGAAAGGAGATTTGGTGTTTGCGAAAGATGAGAATGCAGTGACATTCGGCCTAAGAGTGACTGACTTGGGAGGCGGCGGTGGAGGCGGCGTGGTAGGGCGAGGCTCACTGGGCTCATTGGTCCTCAATGATTGAGACTGATTCTCGGGATGCTTAGGTTGTGACTCAGCCTCCTCCGTCTGTGGTTCGGCTAGCTGAACATCTTCGTTAACGATAGTAGCTGGTGGAATACGTGCTTCTGGAGCGGGCTGCAGAAGGTTAATTTGAGTCACCTGGTGCACGATCAAATTGAATCTTAATTTTACCTCATTAGCGCTTGGAGCGACTTCTTCGACTTGCGCGGTCCCGACTTGAGCAGCTGTGGACACTTCTTGTCGAACAGCTGGTTCAGGATGGGGTGCTGCGTTCTGGGCCTCTTGATATGAAGGAGGTGAGATGACAACTTCCCACTCCTGGCAGAAGTTGCTCAACAAATGAAGATTATATCATCGTCTTCGATCAAAACTTACTTCCTCCTCGTGGTCGTTGGGAGGTGTTCTGCTCCTTTTGACGGGTCTCTCCTGCTCTCCCTCGGATTCGGCATCAGATTCATCGAGCTTGCGCTTGAGGGACCTCTCCTCGCTGAGTCCGCGTTATGGATTACTACTACTTGGCTGGGTTGCGTGACTCACGGTTCGACATCGACGTGGCTTGGTTGCGCGCTCAGGGAGGAGGCTCTGCGAGCACATGCGTAGCCGAAGGTGGCCGCAAAGGTCGCGATCCCACAGAACACAAACTGGAATTCGGTAATGGGGAGCATGATTTGGTCGATCCGCGAATAACGTGAAATGGATTAGGGTACGAATATACTCGCAAGGCTGGACAACTGTGGTTATTGCTCAATGTGTATTCAGTCACCAGGACGTGAATAAAGTGGCTCTGCTATTGAAGAGCTACAAGATGAAGAGAGCTGGAAGAAAAGTGCAAAATGTTATTGCATCTTGAACCGCTTATGAGGGCTGCATGCTGCGCCTCGAGGCTTCCACACGTCTGCCCTAGATGGAAGGTTGATGAGAGACACGTGTTGAACTAGCACTGTTGTAGAAATTCCATCAATATTTGCACGGCGCGTTCTAATGGTGTTGTCACTGCCTTGTGACGCACCGAAGCTGATTATAGGGTGGCGGTTCGTTATCGAGGTGGAGGGTAGGTTTTGTGATACGACTACCAAGCTCCGGCTGGGCAGCGAGTGCAAAATGCCAGGATGTTTGACCCGGGTGCGAATGCTGGATCCAAGCGTGTTGCCCAGCGTGTTTCTCCAGCGTCTGATCCAGCAGGCATAATCTATTGTTAAGCCAGCCTGACTCAATGAGTATTCCGTATCTCGAGGTGAAATTTGAATGTCTGTGTTATTCCTCCGAGTCCCACACACTAGGTTCGCGGCACCGGTCACCGCAGGCGCCAATGGATTTAGGGCCCATATGCCAGCATCTTCCCTGCAGATGGATAACATGCCGGATGCCACGACTCATGGCATTGGCAGTCATTGGAAAAGCAGTGCTGGTACGGTGGTACCATGATTGGGAAGCCAGCTGCACTGACTCGTCCCCCCTTATATCCATGTTAGATTTCTAATGAGGACAGCTCGAGCAGCACATAAGCCACAGGTCACTACATAGCAGTACTGGCATATGTTGAATATGCGGCGTAATACTAGTAGTAGTAGACAAGTACCTCTGCGTGTGACCCTCCATGGAGGGGTCAAAGTCCGCATTCATTGGACACGTCGACTTTCGGTTAACGCCAAGGTTTCGCATTTCCACTGTTCTTGGAGGGTTGCAGCTCATATTCCAGTCTCTTCATCCAACCTTGCTAAAAGACAGTCCACGACAGTCAACAATAATTACTAGCGGCCATGCCGGCCGCCTACCCACTCCCTTCTGATTTGTCTCCTGCAACCGTTACCAATACCGCGTCCCTCCTCCGTATCATTGCACTTGCCCTCATATCAGGTGCAGCTATTGCCTCTCGTCTATTTGCTGTTATCAATTTTGAGAGTATCATTCATGAATTGTACGTGCAACCGTATATGAACATATGGCGACTGACACAATGAACTCTTAACAGCGACCCATGGTTTAACTAGTACGTAGACTTTGTGTGTCTATTCGCGTGCTCAGCGCCTCCTTTACAGTCGAGCGACAAAGGTTCTCGCCTCGCAAGGCTTCTATGTGAGCACCACATTCAGGCTCTACAACTAGCACTTCACATGTCGCGCTTTCCAGGAATTTTGGAACTGGTTTGACCCAACGGCATGGTACCCCCTTGGACGTGTAGTCGGTGGAACCATCTATCCCGGTCTCATGGCAACCAGCGGTGTAATATACAACTTACTCCATGCACTCAATCTCCCGGTCGATATCCGCAACATTTGCGTCCTCCTAGCTCCAGGATTTAGCGCCTTAACCGCTTGGGCCACCTACATGTGCGCGCGCTATGCACTTCATTATACCAATTGACTTATTATCACTTGTCAGGTTTACGAAAGAAATGAAAGATGAAAGTGCTGGTCTTCTTGCAGCCGCGTTCATCGGTATTGTACCGGGTTACATCTCGCGTTCCGTCGCCGGCTCGTACGACAATGAGGCTATCGCCATATTCTTGCTCATGTTTACCTTTTTCGCATGGATCAAGGCACTCAAGCAAGGAAGCGCATTTTGGGGCACCATTGCTGCTGTATTTTACTTTTACATGGTTGCTGCATGGGGTATGCCGTCATATACTTTATTTCAAGTTTAGATTCTGACAACAGTGCACTAGGCGGGTATGCATTCATCACAAACATGATTCCTCTGCATGCCCTCGTTTTATTGTTAATGGGTCGTTTCACGGGCCGGCTTTATGTTGCATATTCGTCCTGGTACGCGATCGGCACCTTGTCCAGTATGCAGGTCCCCTTCGTTGGCTTCCAGCCTGTTCGCACTAGTGAACACATGGCTGCGCTCGGTACATTCTTTATTCCCGTTTCTTGTATTATTTTTAACATCTTTACAGGTGTGTTCGGCCTATTGCAGATCGTTGCTTTCGCCCAACTTGTTCGCGCACACGTTTCTTCAAAGCAGTTCCAGGAGCTGCTATTCGCTGCAGTCATCTCTGTTGGCCTGATCGGCTTCTTTGGGTTTGTTGGCCTTACTTATAAGGGCTGGATTGCCCCTTGGACTGGGCGATTCTACTCCCTGTGGGACACCGGCTACGCCAAGAAGTATGTGAAGATACCTGTGCGCAACCCTCCATTACTAACTAGACACTCAGGTACATTCCCATCATTGCTTCAGTATCCGAGCACCAGCCTACTGCATGGCCCTCATTCTTCATGGACTTGCACTTCCTGATTTTCCTTTTCCCTGCGGGCGTCGTAATGTGTTTCCGTACACTAAGGGACGAGCACGTCTTCGTGATCATCTACGCAGTCGTTGCCAGCTACTTTGCGGGTGTGATGGTGCGTCTGATGCTTACCCTCACCCCGGTCGTCTGTGTGTCTGCCGCCGTGGCGCTCTCGTCTCTCATGGATACGTACCTGGACCCTACCGAACCTAATATTGAAGACGACAAGAGTGAGTCCTCGAGTGCTCACTCCACTGGAACAACACCTACCACGACACCCGCTGCCAGCAAGAGGACGAAAAAGAACAAGGAGAAAGAAAAGGATGCGTCTGCATCCGCTGGCGGTGTCTTAGGCGAACTTGTCTCCAATGTTGCCTCCTCTGCTGTAGCTGCCAAATCGGCCACTACTGCCGAAAAGGGCGTCTTCGGTATGGACACGCGCCTCGTTGTTCTTTTGAACTCGCTCGGACTGCTTCTCTTCTTCGTCGTGCACTGCACTTGGGCGACTTCGAACGCATACTCCTCGCCATCCGTCGTGTTGAGCTCGACGAGCCCCGATGGAAGCAAGAACCTTATTGATGATTTCAGAGAGGCGTACCACTGGCTGAGGCAGAACACGGCAGAGGATGCAGTTGTCATGAGTTGGTGGGACTATGGCTACCAGATCGCAGGAATGGCTGATCGCCCGACATTGGTGGACAACAACACCTGGAACAACAGTATGTTTCTCCCATGAAGCAACGACTCTAATTAATGCTGACTCGTGCAACAGCACACATTGCGACAGTGGGCAAAGCCATGGCGTCGCCAGAGGACATTGCCTACCCCATCTTGCGCAAACATGATGTCAGCTACGTGCTCATCATTTTCGGTGGGGTGATCGGGTACAGTGGCGATGACATCAACAAGTTCCTCTGGATGGTACGCATCGCGCAGGGTGTCTGGCCCGATGAGATTCAAGAGCCAAATTACTTCAACCGTGGAGAATACCGCGTAGACAGTGAGGCAGCCCCGGCGATGCGCGACAGTCTGATGTACAAGATGAGCTACTACCGCTTTGCGGAGCTATATGGTGGTCAGCAGCCCATGGATCGCGTGCGGGGACAGCATGTGCCTATGCAGGGCCCAACTTTGGATTACCTCGAGGAGGCATATACAACAGAAAACTGGATCGTACGTCTTGATTGATTGGTTTGCGGTATCTGGCTGACTGTGTTTTAGGTCCGCATTTATGAAGTGAAGAAGGACGATGTGCTCGGACGTGATTTGAAAATCGCGAATGCGTTCAATCAGGGGAAGAAACGCAAGCGGACAAAACCCATGTCGAGAAGGAAGGCTATCAGTGCTTGAGTGAGGGAGTGATAGTTGGGCGAATGAGATGCAGAAAGGCCGTGATGCCTCAGAACGACGTGTCTGACATAGAGATCGCATCTCTGCACCTTGTAGAATTGTAGACCTTATCTGGAGCTGCCGTTCACCCTCGGATTTGATGGGATTGAGGAGTGCGTGGGCGTGTCCCGTGTAAAATTCCGAACGCCACGTCAGCGCCTTTGACGCAGCGTTATGTCATATTTAGCAGTAACTTAATCCACTCTACTACTTCGACTTGTTACACCCTCTGGCGGGCTCATCTGCTCGTTTCGTCCTGTTTCGCAATGCTTCTGTTTCCTCTAGCCGCGCTTCTGGTGTTATTGCCAACAATAGTGTCTGCAGCCATATTTCCTCCTGACACCAAGGTCAAGATGCTGGACCCAAAAGGTTTTCGTAGGGCTATGAGGAGTAATGTAGGTGGCCTTGATTCCGCCTTTACATTAAAACTGAGTAATCTCATTCAACCAGAGAACGAGCGTGGTCGCGTTTGTCGCCCCGTGGTGCGGGGTGGGTTCCAGAATTATGGTTTCGTTTTAACTGACGAACAAGCATATCAGCACTGCCAACGGATGGCTCCCGAGTACAGCAAGGCTGCTGAGAATTTGAGTCCACTCATCCCGTTTTATGCAGTAGACTGTGATGCCGAGATGAACAAGCGATTGTGCGGAGAACAGGTGCGCACCGCATTGGGCTTCGACGCAGTCGTATCTAACACTCGTCCAGGGTGTTCAAGGCTTCCCAACCCTCAAGGTCTTCCCTCGCGGTAGCCGGGCCGAGCCTGAGCCATACGACTCCAACGAACGTACTTCTGGCAAGTTCATCCGCTGGGCCTCGCGCTCCGTGCCCAATAACGTGAAATCTCTCCCGCATATCCACGACATCCCAGCGTGGTTGGACAAGGTTCGGCTCTCAGCTTGATACCCTGCCTCTTGGCCTCATGTGACCTGTGCATCCCTACAGACGAGCGACCTCCCACGTGTCATTCTCTTGAATAAGGACAAGAAGTTTCCGTTGCTCTGGCAGGTCTTTGCGAATAATTACTGGAAGAAGATGGCGTTTGGCCATCATACAGACCCAAATGGCGCATTCGCGGCATCGTTGGGGTTCCCAGCGACTGTCGAGGGAAAGACGTCAAAGGTCATTGTGTATCCACCAGGATCCAGCGTGCCAGTTTTGTATGAAGGTGCGTGCTTTGCGTATACGGCTTTGATCACTTGACAAATATGACCACTCAGGGATGACCAAGTATCAGCCGTTGACCAAGTTCTTTAGGTCCATATTGGATGGGTCAGCAGACTTCCTCCAAACATCGCCAGAGCAATCTGTCAGGGATGAACTATAATTTACTTGGATCAACTTAAAGTGATTGACATCTTCTATTCCAACGTGTTTGGAGTCACCCGCGGATATGTCACCAATCTCACACGGTGTTCGCCAGAGGTCGACATTCTCATATTCTGGCCAGTTCGTTGATGGGATGGGAAGCCACGCGCATGCTCACGGACAGAAAACATATTTGATTATGATTCGTGTTCTATGTTCTGCATTCTCTGCAGATATAGGACGAGCGCTCGCCATTCCTTTCATTGAAGTTTGAATTCGAAGTTTGTATCCCAACACGCGTTCTTTATCAGTCCTTCGCCTCCTGTGAAGTCTCTCAGGTCAATTCGTTAGACCGTCTTCCTGGCGTATCCGTTCAGCCAACACCCTTCGCTTTGCTTCTTCGGCGTTCCTCTTGATTCCTTTCTGTATCTCTCGGTCCCAGTTTGTCCCGAGCCATACCACACCATATTCAGATAGGCCTACTGTGAAGAGGCCGATGACTTGACCTGAATGAGGATGAGCAGTAGTTTCGCAAGAGGCACGGGATGCGCACCAATCCAGAGTCCCTGCAGGCCAAGACCAATCTTGAATGCGAGGGTGATTCCGATCGGCAATGCAAGAATGTAATATGCAACAAAGTTGAACACGGCGCCAAGGTGTTGTCGGCCTGAAAGCGCTGATAGGTGAGCTTCCCATTTCACACCAAAATGCTTGCCTACCTTGACCGCGAAGGACGCCACCGCAGGAATTTGCCAGACCGTCGGCGATCTCACGATACTCTCTCAGTTTGTAGATATCGCGCATAAAATGTACTCACTTGAAATGAAGCGACTAGAGGCATTACTTTGCTAACAAGCCGGACGACGTCCTCGTCATCGCTGAAGATATAGCCAAATTTCTATCTGCCGTTTGGCATAGAAGTACAGTGCGAGACGATCATTGACGTACGTTTCTGGCTGCTAACATGACGATCATCACTGCGAAGCCAACGATGACGCTAATTAAGGCAATAGCGTGGGCTGCGTTCCTTGCGCCGATGGCCGTTCGTGCCCCGATCAGGTTTCCGATGCGATTGGAGGCGACGACCCCTGGTGAGATGTCAGATGCACGAATCGTTCGTCACATTGGACACTAACCAAATCCAAAAGGCAGCGTGCTTATGACTATGGATGTGGTTAATACATTATGAGGTGTGTAATGGAAATCCATACTTTGGTCGGTGGTCATGATAACAGACTGCGCCGCCAGTGGAAGCTCTCCGAGCCGGCCGGCTGCAAGGGCTACTATTTCGAATGCAGCCCTGTTCACAGTAAGTGGACACCCTAGTTGGGGGCAGTCGCGGCTCACCATTCTGTGCCTACCATTAGGATACCCGGGAGTGCCAACTTGAGGAACCCGACACAGCTCTCGATGTTGAAGACAGCCTTGGGTTGAAAGCCACCCCATGTAGCGTTTTGTTTGTGCATGGAAGACATCGATGTCACTGCAATCAAGAGGAAAAATGCACACCAGTAGGTGATGGAAAGCGCAACAGGACAGCCAAGCATGCCCAATGAAGTATAATGGACCAGGAAAATGTTGAGGGCGATATTGATTGGCGATATCATGATCAGTACCCAAGTAGCGGCCTTCATAATTCCTGCATACTGGTAAGTCAACGGACGAATGCTCGGCAAGTGACTGGCCTTGGCATTGCAGGTATTTCTTGAGGGACTCGAAAGCAATATACCCAGGTGCGCCGAACAACAAGATCCGCAGAATATCTTGCACGTCCTTGCAAAGACGAGGAGGCTCTTTGATAGCCAACAAGACAGGCTCCATAAATACCCAGAGCACTCCGACGGGAATCAGAAGAATCCAGAGTAACACTACGCAACGCTGGAAATGCACAGACAGATCGGTGGAACGACTTCCTCCAGTAAATGCCTGAGAGCCTAAGGTATCAAGGGCTGACCCCCCTCCCAGTGCAATGCACCAGCCTACAGGACGTGGGATCATTCTCACAAAAGAGAAACAACGTGGCTACTCGCCAGTAACGTAGGCCAACATCATCGAAAATGCCGCCGCAGAAAGTTCTTCTGGGCCCAGACGGCCTGTGATCACGATCGACACTGTCTGGATAGAATTCTGTAAAATATAGGACAAAATAACTGATTGGCATCAGTTGTTAGTACATGCTTCTTGAGGCCGACAAAGTCCAATAGCCTACCAGGGATTGAATCGATGACAAGGGAGGCCAGGAGGCGGGGCCCGATTGGTCGGTTCTCTCCTGCCACTTCAGGAAAGTTCTGAAGGGAATGGTCATCCAGCCGCTGCTGTGTGCGCTGGGCGTTCGGGAGGAGGGGTGCTGTTTCATCCATGGATCTAGTACGTGACATGATGCGAGACTCAGTGAATAGCCGCTACCAATTCACAGTGTTTATAGCGGATTCCGAGGCAACGGACTATATAACGAAACCTCGGATTGTCCCATGCCGATTCCCTTTCGAAATCCTCTGGGACAACATGTATCCTTCTCAAAATGAGGCTTGCATCGTGTTTGATCCTATCTCCAGTGGAGTATTTTTGTGAGCCGATTTTTCCGATGCATTTCCATTTCACCATCCCTGATAAGATTCATCTGGCAGATTGGGTCTTGCGTTTTCTGCCTCGTGGCGCAAAGCGTCCTGCACCTGTCATGTTATCAAGACAGAACCGCCATCTTTTGTGATACTCGTGGCGTGATGATGGGTCATGAGATACGAAAAATTTCCCGCAAGAAAAGCTTTTTAGGTGGCCTAACGCTCATTGAAACTCATCGGAACCCACCCCACTAGAATTTTTCCCCGAGATGAAATCGCAAGCTGTTACTCTGTTCGCTTTGATGTTCGCTGCCGTAGGCCTCGCCCACGACCATCACCACGAAGAACAAATTCCTATGAATTATGTCAAATATCCCTACCAGGCCGTGTATCCAGGCGACGATGAAGGTATACAATAAAACCTCTCCCTTTCAACTGCCGCTCACTGGCGATGCAGTGACTGCGGACTCCATTTTTTCTGGAATTACCACATTTGCGAAACTACCATGGGTACAATGTCTTGGCAAGGACCGAGATACTACCTTTGACATCGCATTTATTGGTGCCCCTTTCGTACGTCGTTGGATCTCTATTTATTCAAAAAGTTTGTTCGAGTGTTCTACACAGGATACAGGGACATCCTACCGCCCTGGTGCCCGGTTTGGGCCTGCTGGTATTCGTGCCGGATCCCGTCGGTTGACCTTGTATGGAGGATACAATGTTCCTCTCCAGGTCAACCCATTCCTTTCTGGACTAAAAATCGTAGATTGTGGTGACATCCCAGTCACGCCCTACGACAACAAGTACGCCATCCAGCAAATTGAAGGCGGGCACAAGGAGCTCCTTCATCGACCTGCTTTTTCCCCACTTGGCAACGACGCTCTCACTGGCAAGCCCCTTGTTCCAATTTCGGTCGACGGAAAGAATCATCCACGTGTGATCACACTTGGTGGTGACCACACGATTGTTCTGCCTTTACTTAGGTCCGTTTCGCTTTCAGTGGGTAATTTGCAACAAGTGCTCAATGCCATGCACCTAGGTCCATTCACTCTGCATACGGCCCAATTTCTGTCATCCACTTTGACTCCCACCTAGATACCTGGAAACCTTCTGTGTTTGGAGGCGCTCCTTCCGATCAGGCTGCTATCAACCACGGCACATATTTTTACTGGGCTAGTCAGGAGGGTCTGATTAAGAACGGAAGCTCTATTGCAAGTATCTTATTTCCTTACCTTCCAACATCCATTTCTATCATCAAAGACTTTGATCCTAGTTCATTATTGAATATCTAGCATGGCGCTATCAGGACCACGCTATCAGGACCAGCCGATTACGCCAATGACGACGCCTCTGGCTTCCAAAGAATCGAAGCCCGTGAGATCGACACCATAGGTGAACAAGGCCGACCATTTATCGTTGTTCATTGTCTGAATATGTCGTAGGCACTGACGGAATTATCAACAAGATTCGGGAGACCGTCGGCGATCGACCTGTTTATCTGTCCATTGATGTATGTTGGTATTTCATCTCACTGCCATTGAGTTATCAATCAATTTATTACAGATTGATTCAATCGATCCCGCATTTGCCCCTGCGACGGGTACCCCGGAAACTGGCGGTGAGTTCATTCATCGTTATTTAGATGATAAGCTCAGTTATCGGAAGGCTGGTCTACACGCGAGTTACGCACCATCCTCAGAGGCCTGGATGGTCTCCACATTGTCTCGGCCGATATTGTTGAAGTTGCTCCTGCATATGATACCAATGCAGAGCTTACGACCATGGCTGCAGCCGACGTACGTCACGCATATCAAATTCCGAACCGCTTTAACCCTAGCTTCACAGGTACTTTTCGAGGTTATTAGCGTCATGGCTAAAACCCCCTTGGGCAAAGTCGCGAATTAAGCTAGAAGATTAATTTTACCTCGGATCAAGCTAGTTTTTTTTTCCTCAAAGCAGCAAAATAAATTTCTTGGTACTCATTTCCTGCTTCATTTGAGATTCCATCTATGCATTATTAGTTTAGTCCTGCACCAAATGCCGTTGGTCGCAGAGTAATCGCGTTCGCAGTGTACGACATCGTTGGATAGGGATTTCAGATATCCAATTGAATCACAGTCATGTGCAATATCTAGCATATGGTACTCGTGCCATTGAGCAATTGCAAATATGGTGGTTTTCGAAGGATCAGTGCACGTGGTTCGCTACCCTGAAAAGGAAGGTCATAAAGATCAGCGTGCTGCGTGGTAACTGGTTGAGAAATTCAATTTTGACATTTAGTTAGTCTCCCATAGACAGACCCTAATAGAGGGAAGACAATCGGTCCTCTAGACTCAGACTCAATCAGTATACGCAACATACAGCTGGTCTCGTTACATTTTACAAGTATCTAGATCCTCCGTACGTTCGGTATCGTGGCGATGTTCTTTTACGTCGTATGCTAACGTACTCGATCTTTCACCATGCTTTCATATGCTTCATGTGTCATGATGGATGCGAAGCAGTCGGTCGATGCGTGTTGTATTACACACTGGCCGCGGGCTTAAAAACGTCACTGTCCCTTTTGGTGTACTTTAATAGGGGCCTTGCCGCCGGGAGATACGTGACTAGCGTGTATGCCGGATAACAAGCCAGAGCGCATTGGTGGCCCGTTCACCGGACGCTGGTAACCCTATATTCTTGATTTGAGACAGGATAGATGAAAACATAATATGTACATCTTATCAAATTTGAATAGGATACATCAGACATGCACAGGAAGTGCTGTGCTGCTTCTCTGTTTCAGCTGAGTAGTCTTCCACAGGTGTGGAGCACAATATCTGATTATACCTACGTCACTAGCATCTACGGATGTGCTTTGACAACAATTACAAATGTCACCTTTCAAAGCTCTTTCCCCTCTAAAGATGATCTTGGATCATCAATATTCTTGATCGGGCCATGGAACCACTTGTGTGCTGAAACGACCCAAGAGATAGACGCAAAGATGAAAACGCCCATGATAATCACAACGGCGTAGTCTGTACCATCCTGTCAGCAACCGAATCGAGGCTATCAGAATCGGTCGATATACGTACTCATCCCCACCGGGGTGGCTGTTTGTGTGGGGGGGAAGAGTAATAATACAACAATGAATAATACCCATGCAACGGCTATGATCCCAATAGGCATATACCACCTTCCCAGGGTGAATGTGCCAGGGACCAGCTTATCACGGCCCGACGTGATACGAAGGAAGATAGGTGTTGCATAAGACACGTACAAGCCGATGACGGAGGCCCTGGAACGCGGATAATTCCTGAGGATATGAACTTTACGAAGTGAAGTCCAACTTACCCTGCAAGGGATGAAAGTGCGGCAGCGGAGAAGCCTAATAAACCACAGACGGCGGCACCAGCCATTACCAACCAGACAGCATTTACAGGAGTTTGCGTGCGCCGATTGATCCGCTTCCACCAATGAGAGCCGGGAAGAGCGTTATCTCTCGCAAAAGCGAAGATGACACGAGATGCATCGACTCCTTGTGCAGCTCCCGTCACGAACTGATGAACCGATTATTCATGCGAAAACAGATAATGATAATTCTTCACTGTACCTGGACAACAATGATAAAACTCCATATTGCCAGCATCCCTCTTTTTCCAAGTACATCCAAAAAGAGCTGACCCATGGGAAGTGGTAAGGTACCAGTTAATAAGTTGGTTACTGAAGCCGTTGCAAAGGAGCATGCGATAAACAGAAGCCAGCCTAGTACTTGCGTCGCAAATACACCCACGAGGATTGCAATGGGTGCTGTGCGCTGAGCACTGGCTACCTCTTCAGAGATGTGTGCAGCGGAGTCATCTGGAGTTCTATGAAGTCAATTGTACATCCGCAGACGACATCTGCCTACTCACAGCCCGTGAGTGTCCACATTGGAGCTGTGAAAGCAAGAAGGAAAGCCCATCCATCTGTACACGCGGTCGGTCAATGTCCTCAGATTACGGGCCAGTGCTCACTGTTGCTCCATCCAGTGTTGTTCTCGAACATAGTGAAGGCATCTTTTGTGGATACTTTGTTGTCACCAGAACAGACAAGTAGAGCAATGATGGCGGCTATAGTGGCACCAACTGTTGGAAGAAAATGGGATCTGGAAGTTCATCTACAACTTGTAAACTAATACTTGCCATTCACAATCACGTAAAACAGATTCAAGCGGGCCAATACGTTCGTGGCAGCAGAGCACACCAGGCCATGGGTAAATAGAATGGCAAGTAAGATGCCGTATGTGGCACCAGAGCTCACTATCGTTGCTCCATCAGAGCTCACCGCAATTGCGGTAGCAATCATCTGTGCACTACACAAAGTAAGTTACAGGAAGTGTAGTGCTGCTTAACGAACCATGTAAAGTCAATGGAACACACGAGAGTAACTTGGCCCGTGATATTCGCCCATCCTGGAAACCCCATGATGAGACGAGAGTTTATTTTATTAAATGTTTTTCTAGCCTGTAATCCAGCTTGCTAATCCAGAGTATTTCGGAGGTGCGAGTTTAGCGGCAAAGTAATAGAGGCCAGCAGAAGTCCTAGGCGAAAACGGGCATGTGAGGTCCCAAGTCACAGTAAATATTGTAGAAGGTGACAAAGATATTTACGGCATTGATGATACCAGCTCCGCCATTGAAGATGCCACCGCCATCACAAAGAAACAGGGGATCAGCCATCCCCAGACCATTCCAACGTGACCACCTACAGACCTCTCAGTGTCACTCGTGGCTGCCATTGAAGAGTAGGCACACACCTGAGGCCAATGGAAATGAGAATGTCGATGCTACAGAACCCACTACACCCATGATTGAGAAGGCAAAAGCAATTGTCTCGATCATCTGGACATTATTATTTTCGCTTCCATACGGGCAGTTGTCAAGGAGGGACTGACCGAGAACTCGCGCTTGAACTCAGCTTTGTAGCCAAGCTCAGCGAGTAGTGTATCGTCTGCATTGCGTGGTGGGGTGAGGTAGCCCTTGATGCTGGCAGTGTTGACGCTGACTTGCGCCTGCTTCTCGCTGATCGACATTTTGTCAATGAATCTCGGACACGACGACAAAAGGATACCTGGGTTCTTACTCTTCTTTTACGGCAAATATATCAGTCAAATTGGAGATAAGAGGATGGGCGCTTCCTGATTAGTAGTAGTAACTTAGTAAGTTACTACTAGGGTCGTGTCATGTCCTGAATCTTGATCCTCTTCACTCTCACAAGTGGCATGACATCAAGAGATAAGTGATATTTTTACCAAGTGGAGAGGCACAAACTCGATGAAGTGGTTATGTAAATTATTCATGTAGCACTGCGGCACCATGAGCATATGTGGGCTCCACCGCTTGGCAGTCTGCGGTCCACGCGCCGTACGCTTATCTCTGAGTCTGAGCTCCACTAAGACTTTGCAATGCGGACAATGCAACCGCTGACAGCGGCTTACTGAGACGGATCAGCGACGAGATAGCATTAACGGTGGCACCGTGGATGAATCTGTCCACTGTCTTTCTCTGAGTTCACCGGGAAGCAACCCTTAAGTTACCCTCCAGGATATGCAACTCACTGCGCGCTTCTGTGTCAGATTTTGTTCTTATCTTCGTCTCTGGACCATTGAAGGGACTTACTCTGGAAAAGGCCGATCACTGCGGCACTGTCGGAGAGTGCGATGTCGGCGCGACATTTGAACACTATTTGGGAGAGAAGTGGAAAAACACAGCGTACGAACATCTCGTGAGAAGGTGAACAGTAATGTAATAAATAGAGAAGTCAAACACACTGTCTCAGAGTTACTAAATGTGGATATGTTTTACACTGCCACCACCACCGTGACTTGCCACCAATATTCATCCAACTTGAGCAGACTCCAGAGCACGACGCTCAACCGCAACCGTAACAGTAAGCATTACCACCGCATCACAGTGGCGTTTCAATTCTTTTAGCATTCGCAAACTGATTTATAGGACGTTTGCAAATTGTGCGATTGCAGCAGCATGATGCAAATTCTACGAGTTCAGCTACTAAGAGGAGCCATGCTGTCCACCACCGTGTCGCTGTCTACTCAGAGGCTTATCTTAGATTGCCTGCAAGTCATCATTCGCTGCACCTCCCCTTGCCGGTCCTTGGCAAGGGTCACGGGACTGTACCGTACGTTCCCTCGTAAGTATATATATTGTTGCGCTGACATTCTCACCATGACTAGGACTTAAGGATTTCCCATCAACACTATCTGAATCTTCTTGCGAGCCGCGAGCACCTAATGCCTAGAAAAGTTCTCATTGGATTTGGCGTAGATGTTGATGCTGTGGCTGGCTGGTATGTTGTTTTCCGTTTAATCATGAAAAGAATCAGCGCCGAGGACTATTGTGCAGGCTTGGGTCCTATGGAGGAGAAGATTCTCCATTGGATATTTCACGAGTATGATCACCGTAACTTTATATGATTGGGAGCTCAAGTCAGGCAGGGGATGTACGCGGGAGAAGTTGGAGTGCCTCGCCTTCTGAAGTTGTTTGACAAGTATAAGATCAAAACAACCTGGTTCATTCCTGGTTGGTCTCAAGTTCAATGCTCCCAAGACACGAGTAACTGACGGATGGCATATGTAGGTCATAGCTTGGAGACATTTCCGACGCAGATGGAAGCAGTCCGAGATGCTGGTCATGAAATGTAAGCTTCCTTGAATGCGGAGATCCTTGTCTTTCTCATGTCATGCGCAGAGGTCTTCATGGATATTCCCATGAGGTAAGCGGTGATG
The DNA here is from genome assembly GCA_016628565.1 of Suillus placidus. Lineage (NCBI taxonomy): Eukaryota > Fungi > Basidiomycota > Agaricomycetes > Boletales > Suillaceae > Suillus > Suillus placidus. The sequence goes on from JABBWD010000044.1 coordinate 271,542, forward strand.
GTATCAATATCAGGCATAGAACTGAATGTTTCCAAAGAACCCTGTTTCTATGACCCTGGAACAACAACGAGACATTTTGGACTACACCTATAAGCTTCTTACAGATTTCAACCATGGCGTTCCTCCGAAGGGTAGCGTCGCTCCTTGGTGGGAAACCAGCAAGGAGGGGACGATATTATTGTTAGAAAAGGGCATTGAATATGGTCACAATATATTGCTGCTCGTTTCAAGCAAGGTATTGACGTCCTTTTAACAGATCACTCCAACATGTCCCACGAGTAAGGCGATATACCAGTCCTGCCAGTGATCACTCATAGTAATACTCGCATTCTTTCAGTTCGCAGATGTATTATCTTCGTGATGAAGATACGTGGACTAAGATTGACTACCAGGCGCGAGCTCACACGTGGATGAAGCCGTTGCAAAGGGGCAAGGAGACGGGACTCGTCGAGATTCCTGCTAACTGGTTCGTCGATTGTATCACTGGTGTCTTTCCTGTCATACATCTTACACGTTTGGAAAGGTACCTTGATGATCTTCCCCCAATGATGTCAGATCCTCGACTTGTGCACAAGTTCAACCTACTGACATCAATCTAGGTTCATCAAGTCAAGCTCAAACTCGCATGGTTGGGTGTGTCATCACGTTTGAAGCACTTCTCGGGTGTTTAATTAATGTATCTAACAGGTCAATACTCGAGATGTTGAGCAGCTTTGGAAAGACACTTTCACTTACCTGTATAGGTAATGCTACTGATTGTGTCGCAATCTACTGTCTAATCACACCATCAGAGAAGAAGAAGATTTCGTGTTCCCTCTCACGATCCACCCAGATGTCAGCGGGTCAGTCTCCCCTCTTTGATACTCGAGCGACTCTGATTTTTTCATACAGTCGTCCACACGTACTTCTTATGCTGGTATGTTTCATCCATCATGCTTGATGCACTCTAAATAACTGGCGATACATAGGAGCGTTTTATTGAATGGATCAATACCCACGATAACGTACACTGGGTAACCATGCATGGGATGGCTCAAGATTTTAGAGCCAGAAAAGAACCAGCATCAGGTGCCGTAATGCCTAAAGGCTTCACACAGCGTCTGTGAAATGTTGTACATCATGTTGTCGAAGACTTCTCCACGTGTATGAATATTGAATGTCAACTTGGTTTGATAAACCTACACGTGTAGAAAACCCCAGGAGATATTACATCATGGATTGCGGCAAGAGCGAGCCGCAATACAACCCATAGTCATGGGGCCGTATAACACAAGATCTCTTCTGCGACCCTTGTCTTTCTAAAGATATATAAAGGGCCTTTTCTCGTCACTTTTTCACCAGAAGTACTAACCTGATAAGATGCCCCGCGAGATCCTTATAGGATTTGGTGTTGATGTAGATGCTGTGGCTGGCTGGTAAGTTTCATTATTTGTGAGCTCCGAAATGATTGTTCTATGCGGCCACTTTAGGCTAGGCTCGTACGGTGGCGAGGACTCGCCCCTAGACATATCTCGTGTATGATCAAATTGCTTTCGACGTGTAAGACATTTTTTCCATGATCTTTTAGGGCATGTATGCGGGCGAAGTTGGCGTTTTGCGAGTATTGAAGTTACTTAATAAATACAACATCAAGGCTACTTGGTTTATCCCAGGTGAGTTCGAGTTTTGTTACTAGGGCTTTGTACACACCATTAATGTGCAGGTCATAGCTTGGAAACGTTTCCAAATGAGATGGCAGCTGTCAGGGATGCAGGTCATGAAATGTTAGTCTTGTGTCTGTTTCACGACGACCATTAACTGATAGCTATCTAGGGGACTCCACGGTTATTCGCATGAGGTGCTTTCGCACACTTAACCCAACTGGACTCAGATGGCTCAGCCAATTTTACACAGAATCCAGATTCATTGACGCCAGAGCAACAACGTGACGTTCTTAATCACACATATAAATTGCTCACAGACTTCAACCATGGAGTGCCTCCAAAGGGCAATGTGGCACCGTGGTGGCAAACAAGCAAGGAAGGCGTTGCCCTCCTTCTAGAGAAAGGAATCGAATACGGTATGCCTACAGGTAGTGATATGATGCTGGGTCGTTCTTATACTTTCCTGTAGACCATTCGAACATGTCTCGCGAGTAAGGATCTAGGATATGTATACCCCGCTTAGATATTGACTACCGTTTTTGCAGCTCTCAGGCGCACTACCTTCGTGACCAAGATACGTGGACCAAAATCGACTACAAGGCGAAGGCGCACACGTGGATGAAGCCTCTTGAAAGGGGAAAAGTCACAGGTCTCGTTGAAATACCTGCTAGCTGGTAACACTGTCCCCTTCCGGAGTGATCAGTTATCACTCAATTGTCCATCGAAGGTACCTCGAAGACATGACACCGATGATGTGCGCTTTATGCTTCATGGAAAAGCGTGCTTCATTAATGCAAAACCCAGGTTCATGAAGGCTAGCAGCAATTCTCATGGATGGGCAAGCAAAACATTCAATTCTTCAGACTGTTTACTGACTTGACCACGCTAAGGTGACTCCTCAAGCTGTGGAGCAGCTTTGGAAAGATACCTTCACGTATCTTTACAGGGAAGAACAAGATTTCATTTTCCCGCTAACTATCCATCCGGACGTGGGCGGGTACGCTTCATACATTGCTTTCGCATTTAAAATGATTGACTTATTCGATTTAGACGTCCCCAGGTATTACTCATGCTAGTGAGTAGCTCTAATGACCTACAAGCGTGCCTAGGTGATTCGCATCCCTGCTTTTAGGAACGTTTCATCGAATGGATTAATGCTCATGACAACGTGAAGTGGGTTACGTTCCATGAAATGGCAGAAAGGTTTAGGGCGAAGAATGATCCTCCTCCGGGTGCTGCGATGCCAAAGGGATATGTGAAATATAAAGCACGGCTGTAGTACTAGAATGGCTTCTAAAACACTAGCTGGTCGAAAATCACACATAAAGTGATACGTAGCGCTACATAGGTTATGTGATGAATTATAATCGGCCAGTCAGCTATAGAGTAAAAGTCAATAGGAGTTTCGCCAAAATAGGCTGATAATTGGATAGACTTACCACGCCAAAGTATATGGCAAGAGGGCACTAAAGGCGTTCCGAACATCCCGCTTTACTCATCCATCCATGTAGCCTGAATATATAACTCCCACCTCGTGATCAATAATGCCTAGATTTCGGTGGCACATGCACGTCCATATCATGGATCTTATAAGAACTCAAGATTGTCCATCCTGCACTGCCAAGTTCAACTCGAATCTCTCAAGTCGTCTTATCACTTACACCCCGAGCAGACATGTCTGTCCCACCTATCCCACACATCCCTGATGAGCTACAGAGTGGTGTCAGCGTCGTCGTAGAGACGAAGTACGGTCCCGTCAAGGGTGGCAGAACTTCGAACGGCGCTTCAGTGTTCTTAGGTGAGGTTGTCGACCAGATCCTTCATACTCACTTGCTGAACTAAGTACCTAGAGGTGCCCTACGCGTTGCCACCCGTTCGCTTTCAGGACCCAAAGCCTCTACCTCCTGATTATCGATATGCAGACAAGGATTACATTTATGAGACTAAGCGTATGTCAAATCATCGAACTCTTATAAATCATTGCCACAAGATGGAATTGCCTTAGACTGCGTTCAGCCTTCGAATGATGGACAGGGTGCAGCGACAGCACCAGTTGATCGTAAGGGCTACGGAGAGTCGTCAGAGGACCCGTAAGCGATTCAGGATATCGTTTCCAGCTTCTAAATCTAATCCTTTCATTCTTCAGCCTCTTTGTCAATATTGCGTGCCCTTCAACATCGAAACCTGGAGCGAATCTGCCAGTCAAAGTTTACATTCACGGAGGGTAAGTTGTGCATAGACTTATAACTCTCGGTGACCCATTGTCACAGATTTCTTCAGTTTGGTTCACCCCATGGATTGAGCTGCCAGTCCCAATACGTGGCTGAGTTAAGGAAGGAAATTCATATCAACATCGGCTATAGGCTCTCGGTGCTTGGTTTCCTTGCGTGCGACGAGCCCAAGATAGACGGAAACTTTGGCTTCAAAGATCAATGGTTAGCGCTTCTGTGGATTTCGGAGAACATTGCATCATTTGGAGGTAAGCTTGAACGCACGTCATGCCAGATTTCGTCGGTATCCTGACAACATGTGTAGGTGACCCAAGTAATGTCCAACTTTCTGGGCTGTCTGCTGGTGGGTGAGGATTTCCTTCGAACTTACAGCATTGCCAACGAGCAACACTGGCAGGTGCCCATGCCGTACACCAAATCTTGCACCACCTTTCACACCTGCCACCAGGACAGAACTCTCCGTTCCGTTCCGCTCATTTGCAGTCAAACGCAATGATGTGAGTTACTTTTATCACTTACTGTTAACTTACTCATTACCCGCAGGACTATCCCTAAAACCCTGTTGGAGCTGAGGCAGTCCTTCCAAGCCCTTTGCCGCACCCTCGGTCTCGATCCTAATGCCCCTGACGTTTTGGAGACTCTGAGAGACCCTGCCAAAGTTCCTATCAAAGCCATGATGAAGGTAATAGAGACAGACGAAGTTGGCGTCGAGCACGGCACGTACCGAGGATGTCTTGATGGCAATTGGATCCCTACCACTCCCGATCCAATGACCTGGCAACGGTCTGGAGGCCTTGCTCGTGCTCTGCGTGAGAAAGGAGTCAAGAGTATTTCTATTGGCGATCTGAGCGAGGAATGGTACCTTTACGCAATTGCGCACCCGGTTCGAGGTCCACAGGATGTGTTCCCTAACGTCTTGCGGTACTTCCCACGTCCCGTCGTTGAGAAGCTCGTGAACATGTACCGGACGCTCCCAAGTACAGCAACTGTCGAAGAATCGATGAGGCACATGGGAGATATTCTAAGTGATGGACAAGTACACATCCCCGTGAGGATGTTCGCAAGAGATTTCCAACAGGCGGGGTTCCCAATTCTCAGATATGCGATCCGCTGGACTCCAGAACAACTGCGTCCAAAAGGTATGTCATTATCTGTAGTGTTGTGAGATGATTATTGAAGGTCGTGCAACAGGATGGGTCACGCATGCAACTGATCGCTGCTTCTGGGCTCTCCGTATTCCGAGCATGAATTATCCCCAGACGAAGAAGGCGATTGAATGGCTTGACGCATTCGACAAGGAGATCGCCGCCCTCGAGCAACAGGGTAAGCCAACGCATGAGCTTGATGAAGCTCTCACCATGCAGGAGGACCAAAGCATCGTGTGGGCAGAAGACAAGAGATGGGCTGAGCTGATGAACATTGCAAAGATATTGCCTGGTGAATCTTAAACATTGCTGAATTTCCGTACTCGTGTAATCTATGAATGATGATGGTGATCTCCCAGCGAAATTCGATGTATAATTCGTTCTACATCCTGAAATTGAGTCTGGCGATTTGTTTCCAACGAAATGCAAGTTTATTCTCTGTCATAGAGCCTTATCACGCTGTACGACGTACGACCCGATCCTTCACATAAGGATCGTAACAACGACCCTAGCTAAACTGAGATCACAATCAGGTCAGTGCTTCAGGTCAAAAGAGTTTATTGCAGCCCTATAATCCGTCATGACGCGCTCGATATGTTCATCACGATGGTTTTCGAAACGTAGAAGACAAGGAGTTGATAGAACATTCTGATACAGATGACTAGTAAACATTCAACGGCGCCTGAAGAAGTCCCAACACGAACGTACTGTATGAAACGCACTGCATGTACAGAAAAGCTTAGGCCTTCTTGAAGCCCTTAGGCATGACGGCACCTGGTGCTGGGTCATGCGTGGCTCTGAAATCTTGAGCCATTTCATAGAAGGTTAGCCACTGGACGTCATCGTGAGTATTGATCCATTCAATGAAACTCTCCTATGGCCACCAATGAGTTAGAGAACAGGGAGGACGTCGGGTGAAATATACCAGCATCAGGAGTACGTGTGGACGACTGTGTCAAAGACCGAGGTCAGAACGCTCAAATAGCAAAAGCGGAGACTGACCCGCTAACGTCCGGGTGGATGCTGATGGGAAATACAAAATCCTTCTCTTCTCTGTTTGCTACGAATCAACAAGGGGCTGAAACCCAGTAATCTTATCCTTACCTATACAGGTAAGTGAATGTATCTTTCCAAAGTTGCTCGACAGCTTGAGTGCTGACCTGATGAATGCGTGAATAGACGTGAGAAGGTTTTTAAACGTGTTGGCATACCCAACCATGCGAGTTTGAGCTTGATTTAATGAACCTAGACTAGTGTCAGCATGGTACTTTTGTGCACGACTTGCGTCTTACATCATGGGGGGAAGATCGTCAATGTACCTTACCACACGTATAATCAGCATCAAATCAGCGGGGAAAAAATTGGCGATATATTTGACGGACCAGTTACCCGGAATCTCAACGAGCCCAGTCTCCTTGCCCTTTTGCAGTGGTTTCATCCACGTGTGAGCTTTCGCCTGATAATCAATCTTTGTCCATGTATCTTCGTCACGAAGATAATACATCTGCGAACTGGAAGAATGTAGGTCCGAGTATTTCATGACCGGTATACCGACTCACTCGTGGCACATATTGGAGTGGTCTGTTTAAAAGATGTCAATACCTCGCTTGAAATGAGTAGTGATATATGGTGACCATATTCAATGCCCTTTTCTAGTAACAGCGCCGTCCCCTCCTTGCTGGTTTCCCACCAAGGGGCGACGCTGCCCTTCGGAGGAACACCATGATTGAAATCTGTGAGAAGCTTGAAGGTATGGTCCAAGATGTCACGTTGTTGTTCCAGAGTCATAGAGACAGGATTCTTTGAACATATTCAGTTCTTTGCCCAATATTGATATCATCACCGCTTACCTCATGGGAGTATCCATGAAGACCTCTGTGCATGACATGAGAAAGATAAGGATCTTCGCATTCAAGGAAGCTTACATTTCATGACCAGCATCTCGGACTGCTTCCATTTGCGTCGGAAATGTCTCCAAGCTATGACCTACATATGTTATCCGTCAGTTACTCGTGTCTTGGGAGCATTGAACTTGAAACCAACCGGGAATGAACCAGGTTGTTTTGATCTTATACTTGTCAAACAGCTTCAGAAGGCGAGGCACTCCAACTTCTCCCGCGTACATTCCCTGCGCTGATTTAAGCTCACAATCATATAGTATCAATGCGACCATACTCGAGAAATGTCCAATGGCGAATCTTCTCCTCCATAGGACCCAAGCCTGCATCATGATCTCTAACTCTTATCGTCTACGAACAGAATACAACGTACCAGCCAGCCACAGCGTCGACATCTACGCCGAATCCAACGAGAATTTTTCTAGTCATAGGCGCGCGTTATCGCTAAGAGGTCAGACAGTATCGACAGGGGAGTCGTTAAGTCCGAATCATGGTGAGAACTGCAACGCAGCGCTATATATACGAGGAACGCACAAGGAGTCCCATGTCAAACCCACATGACCCTAGGCTATTATTGCCGGGGAAAGGCAACGGAACGTATGGCGGAAGGCTGGCTCCAGGCTCGCAGGCATTTTAAGATAAGCATGTCCAGACCTCGACACAGCGATGGGTGCTTCTACTCTACTCCAGAGTACTAGTGACATGCTAGAAGGCAGCCCGATGAGTCAAACGGACCAAATACTAGAAGGAAGATAGTCGTTGGATCTTCTTTGTTGTGATCTGGTGCAAATATTCGCCTGAAACCTCGCACGGATTCAGAAACATCATAGTCACAGAATGTAAAAGATTGAAACACTACTGCGATCGAGGTAATTGACTTTTCCTGTAGCTTAAAGCTTGAGTACTTGAGTATTTGAGTCGCGAGTTGTTCTTTGCAAGGAACGATATGACCAAATTTGAGTTCGTCTGACATGTCCATATTTGGAAACTCTAGTTGTTTATATAACAGTCACTCGAGTCGAATGTCTGGCATGCACTAGTTCTTACTACCACGGATAATTTAAAGTCGAATGGTGTGACTCTACTGAGATTAAATCGACGTAGAGCCAATACCTGAACCTTATAATAAGAAAAATGTATCCCAGATCCCCACAAACTTCAAATAAGAGCTCAACTTATACGCTGTAGCCTGTAGCTCGATACTCCGCGGACCGCGCTTCAGAATTTCGGTGCGAGTTGCAAATAAGATCAATGTCAATTATTCGAACTTCGTGACTGTTTCAGTGCGTTTCTCCTGAACCCGTCTTTTGAGGTCTTTCCATATGTGAAATCCGAACAACACAGTACAGCCCACATAAACAGCCTGAACGTAAAGTTAGAGCACAAGGCTCGAAGACTCGCGAGACAAACTCACCGTCACTACAGTGCCTTTTACAAAACGCCTACACAGTGACCAGGTATACAGCCCTTCAGCCCCGTGAATGACACCGAGTATCGCAGAAAGAGTTCGAGAAGAAAAACTGAGACCGGTGAGGTCACTAAACGCGTGTGCTGGGGAGAAGAATGCATCCATGTTGGTGACAGGGATAGAGAGGAATGTTGTGCCAGGGGGTGGTGGTGAAAGGAGATAAAAGTACGCGAGAAAAACGAATGGTGTTATGGCAGCTTTGGAAGGAAACCGGAATGTGGTCAATTGGGGAGCTTTGAGCTAAAGTGGATGTATCAGAAACAAGACAGACAGACTAAAAGCAATATTGCTTGCGAACACGTACCATACCAAGACCTTCAAGCGCCTCTGCCTTCATGCTCAAAAGTCGGGGTTTGGCATCATCGTATTCAGAAAGCAGTGGATCAAATGGTACCCGAATCGAATTTGAGAGTCCAGACTTGAGTTTATATAGAAGTGTCATGCCCTGGTATGTTCGTCAACACCAGTTAAGCACAGAAAGTCCATTGCCCTATACTTGCCTTCGAGTCAATACTAGACATCTCGGCAGTGAGCACATTGTCCTCGACTTTCCCGAAATATTTGACGTATGCAACCAGCGTACCAGGATGGTTCTTCATGTACGTGCATAGGAAGCTAGATTTCGAAGCGACGGGGTCTGACATGGCTGTCTTATAAAACTTGCTATGTCGCGTCGAATATGATACTGACGTCGATCCTGGCGGCAAGTTCCACTCGAGCTATTCCCTAAGATCCCTGAGTCGGTCTCATATTTATCGGCTTCTTGATGACCCCGCAACGTTGATGCCGACACGAGTATGTGGTGCCATTCTCCGACTCGGAGCCTAGTACGTTCGATTCGGACACGAGATAAGACTTATAGTCTTGATTCACGGAGCCAGACTCATCTGAGAAGCAGAGTCAGAAACAACACCGCTGGCGCTTCCACGAACGGAAGAACCCGAAGGTAGTCCCTGATCTTCATAGTTTGTGTTAAGGCTCGAATCCCTCACGTATTGAAGTCACTCACCCACTAAGTTACTCCATCGAGAGTGTCTCTCGTTATCCAGCTGAATTGCCCCGCGCACGTTGCAGAAAGAACACGCCCTCGTTCGCCTCGCCCCGTCGTGTTTGTGCCACCTGAGGGCATACTTAGTTGCGGCCTAGAAGTTGTATACTTGTGACAGCTGGAAAGCCTGTCAATAATTCAACACATGGCATGCTTGTGGCGGACCACGGTACCAATGGGCTGGGTCTTTGCTGTAAGGCAATGAGCTTGATCAGTTTGGATGGAGGCGTGAGCTTTGGGTGAGCACAAATGAAAGATGCGGACCCAATTATGGAGGTTAGGGCATGTGGCCTTGGCGAAGCTTGAGGTTTGCCACCTCCATGGGTTCAGCGGTGATGTATTCCTGGAACCAGCAGGCAGATCGTCAGTACCATGGAATCGAACTGGATCACCACTAGCTTGAAGATCATGGCAAAAAGCATTCAAGGGGTCGCTGTAATTTAGAAATAAGGTAGTATTGTCTGTGGTATAAATACGAAAAATGGAATACCGGCAGAAAAACGACCCAAATAATTTGACAAGATAGGTGCCCTATCGGGCATACACGCCGCAGACCCAAAAGTTGAAACAGATACAGTGATATAAATGACTGTGAGATTCGCGAGTAGAGACGAGTATCCGGCATGCTGTGATAACATGAAGTAGGGGTCTGTACTAATCGTGAGGTCATGAATCTAAAGCATCAAAGCAAAGCCCAGTGCAGAGACGCCCAGGGTTAAAGCAGTCTTCCAGCCGATGCTTTGTGCGGCTAGGCCGAGTCCACCACCAGTTGCTTGCGAACCAGAGGATGGCGCCGAAGTTGGAGATCCAGTCGTGGTACTAATAACGCTAGCGCTCTACATATCACTGCTAGGTGAGTCTGTTCCACTACCGGCGAGACCGGCATTATTTGAAGCGTTACTTACGGAAGAAGTAGCACTTGGTGTTCCAAGTACACTAACTGTACTAGCTGACATGGAGCTCGTGGTACCAACGGTGGTAGTTGAAGTCGAACTGACGAGCTTGCCGGTACCCCAAGCAATGGCCGAGCCGTCGGGTTGGGTGCTATTAGCCGCAGGGACGATGTCGGTTGCGGTGTCAGTGATCGTGAATCGTCCAGTCCAGACACTGTTGGTGGAAGCTGGAGAAGAGAACTGGTAAAAGTAGATAGGGGAGTGGGGTGTGACCTGGGGGGATAAGTACGATTACGATGTGTATAAAGGTGGAATGAGACTGCCGCCAACCTGAGGACAAGGATAAGAGAATGAGGTCTTCGTCGCGTCCGTTCCGTCGACGGTGCCGACCGCTATGAACAGTTGAAGTCAGTATCTCATGACCGAGTATATGAACGCACTGGTCAAGTTGACCATGTTGAAGTTGTCTCCCGTCTTCAACTGAATGATCATAGTCTTCCACACGCCAGTGGTATCTGGGTTCCAGTTCATAGAACAGGCCTGACCCTCGATGAAGACATCTCCAGGCCCAGGATTGGTTGGGTCTGGATCGGCATGTACGAATATAGCAGCAGATGAGGCCAAGATGGTCAACGCGAGGGCAGCAAACATTTTTTTGTACGAAAAGACTTGGAGACTGCTTTAAACTGGAGGTTGACAAAAATGCAACGTTGGCGGTTGTGCCTATCACTAAGGTACGAATACGTTGCGACTTACTGAAAGATTATAGTCAAGACGACTCGAAAGACTCAGAAAATAGTAAAAGAGCGACTGGCGAAGTGCGAGAGAACCGATACAAGCTTATGATGGGTACTAGTGGGTGAAGGAGTTTTAACTTGCCGAACCAAGTTTTTGTACCACGTACGTCAGACTGGCGGCTGTGTGATTTCAACTGTCAGCCTCCAAGTGTATTAACGTGCATCCGAGAGGGCCAGGTTAAGTTTATCCGTCAATCAAGAGGCCAGCAGGCTGCTATACATATGCCTGTCCGAGTCATTGTGGTCGGAGATGGGTACCCTTATAGGACCGTCCACAAGGATCCAGATTCCACACGGACCAATCATTGGGTGTGACCAAGTGGTTCACAACACTAGTGGTCCAGGTGCTGACTGATATCCTAGATTTAGGGCCTCGTACATGGGGCATTCTGGAGTCCACTACCTTGAGCCTCGCCTGGACCGCTCACCAACGGCGAGCAAACAACAAAGCTATCATAGACAGCGAAATTCATCGCCATCGACACCACCGCGCATTCTCGATGGCATTCTTGAAGTAGGTAACGATGGAGACGATGATTATGAGAAGGAGACGAGTCAAGCCAACTTGTGATACCGATCACGACTGGAATCAGGGATATACCGAGATCAAGATCAGCTGTCAACGCCAGGCTATGCCAGGCTGCCAAAGTCTCTCAGACCGAAAGAGGGCGTGGAATTCGAGGACAAGTGAGAGTAGCACACGATAGGATCATATATATCATACCTACTCAAAGAGTGAAATAATATTGTTGAGATATCTGTTCGATTTCCTCGGGTCCAGTGAGTTCAAACTTCAAAGAAACTTCCTAATGTACTGACTAAAAAGGAAAAGTCACTGGTGTCTCTTTCTGTCTCTTCCCGTCAGTCGCTGTTTACTAGTACTACTCACCATGGAGAGGATGGAGAGAACCAAGGATATGACTTGCAAGATGACAATATCAATGATTTGCCTCAGCGTTCCTGTGGTAGTTGAAGACAAGCGTAGTCCTGCACAGTCACGTTATATTATAAATGCTTTGCCAATGGTGTGTTTGTCTCTCTACTTATGCAAGTTGTCTTCCTCTTGCTACCAACCAGGGCCATCGAAGGGGTCCCTGAAGAGGACAAGGATGTCGTCGCACCAGGACCATCTGCAGCCTGTGCCCAATACATCTATCAGGTTTCTGGAATTTCTCATGTCAGACTGTCAGTTCCCTTGCTCTTGTGCCTCGCATATCCTTGCAACGCGTCTCGGCCATCACTGTACATGCATTGCACTGCACACCATGTAACGAACTGCACATTTGGTCCCATCCAGTGGACCGGCCAGCACTGCTCTCTCGAGGGGCGAATAAGAACCAAGCTGCTATCGATCATCAATCAGGACCGCATGGTACGCTCGCGACCCTGGACCCTGTTGGGCCCCTTGCCACCTCTACCCTCACTTTGCCTCTCACTCTGCTGACCCACTCTGCTGGCCTACACCTGCTCTGTCCCAAACCTGGCCTGCGCAAGCCCCGCCACCATCGGATGTCCCAGGATCGTGCGTGCAACGGGAACAATAACCTCCCAGTGTTCAAATTTTTCCGCTGGCAGCGATTCTCTTGTATTCCTACAGTCGCCGTTCCGCGTTTCATGGAGCCACCAAAGAACATAAATACACTCTCCTCTCTATTTCACACGCGCAACATCATCGACATCTCCAATGGAATGACTCGATATTTGGGCACATCCTCTTACAAACCGTGGTTGTTGAATGTACCCATCAGCGAGTCATTCGCTTGGACAACCATGAACTCCGTCCAGCTCATGCTAGGTATTAAATAGACAACAGATCATGTTTGTGCAACCTCAGTATCGCATCATTGTCCGACGGTTGTCTGTTAGGGGAATAAGTTCTTCGTCAATAAGGTCTAAGGTTGAGTTGCTCGAATGCACTGGACAGAACAGGAGACTTACTCGTCTCGGCAATTCTCCCAGTGTTGTCCATGTGCCATGCGGCTCATGCACTCACATCAAGCTCAATGCCTCCTCTGGGTATCGCAGTGCACGGTGTATAAAATGGGTCCCGGGGTGTGGGTGGCACCCAGAATAGGAGCTGGCGCTGTGCTTGCAGAAAAATGAAGTCCGCCAGTAGGCATCTTCGGACGTCCTCCGTGGGATGGGTGTACAATTCTATCGGGTGAGAATTCTGAGCGATATGCCTCGGGCTTCGGAGCGGTCCTGGCTGCACATCACTGCATCGCGGTTTTGTACATTGTACACATTCTCGGTGCTTGTCGCGCCACATCTCTATTGCACCTCCCCCTACTATGCCTGCACTTTTCAGAAATCGTCAGTTTACATTTGCGACGATCCTGATATACCTGATATGGACCCTCGCCATCTTATCTTCAGGACACGATATGTGTACACAGTGTGCCTATCAGCACCTGCAACATGATGAGTAGTCGAGGACGGCGCCACGGAGTTCCTCAGAAGATAAACGTTAAACAGTGAACGAATGAAAATTACACAGCTATTGCACAAAAAATGACAGGCGATGTAGTCCAATCGCAACACCTTCCATGCCCATGGTGCACTCCCCAACAATAACACCTCAGTAAATGACGAGCCAACGATAACACGATGGTCGAGATAGCTGCGTTCCTAGTATCTACAATAATTAGAACTGGGTGTTGGGCAGGCATGGTGTTATCACGAGGACACAGATTAACGCCAAACTATGAGAAAGAGTAAGTCGACAGCTGACAAGAGTAACCTGCTTAGCAGAATCATGATGCTTGGCCCACAGAAGTGCCCAAGTGAATAGGCAAGTCGCTATACCTAAAAACTAGTATGGCCCAAAACATATAAGTACAGTCGTGAAATATTCTTCGAAGAATCCTGTAGAAGTTCCGATTGTAGTCAGCAATCATAGTAAGCAGCCAGATCTAGCCGTAAAGACTTGATGATAAAAGGGCATAGATCAAGTCGATTACTGTGCATGATGGAGTACTGAGATGAGCCAAACCAGGGCCAACAGCTAATGCATGTAGTTCAAACATTCTTACAGTCTATCACCGAGGTTCCATATTCGTCCGAGAAATGCAGACCAGCGCCTCATGCGTCATAGGCATGAATCTTTGAAGATGAATCACAACACGCTAACTGAATATATGTGAAAACGTACCTCTGCCGCTAATTTTGTCCACTCCGTCAACGATCTAAGATACTCGTCTTTGCCCTCATCCACGGGTATGTCTGGGGACCAAACAGTCAATGAAGAAAACCTTGAGACCGGGGTCAGTCTCCGAATTTCAACACGTGAGCCGTCATGATCTGTGTCCACCGCATCGTCCTCATCTGTCTCCATCCGTCGGCTGCATGTTCGTGTTGCTCGGCCCTTGCCTCTTGTTGGAGCCATTGTTTCAACCATCTCAGCGGCATCTCCTTGACTCTTTGCATCACCACTAAGGACGATGCCACCGTATCCTCGTGGCAGGTCCACGGTACGACCGTGAACCTGCCTCCCTCTGAATGCCGCTATAAAGCTACGCCCGAGACTACCTTCTACTGGAGGTGTCGTAGGTGGCGCGCAAGCTACTTTGCTTGATGAGCTGGCCTGAGTCCCAGAATCCGTGTCGACTACCATAATGCCCACTCCTGCAAGACATGCCTGTGAATCATCCTCTAATGAAGATTCGGCAATTGTGGTTAGGGAGGATTGAGACTCTTCAGCAACTAGGGTGCTCTGGCTGTTGTCTGTGGACAGGTTCGTTTCGTTGGACGTGTTTTGTGTAAGGGGAAGGTGCGGGCTAGAAGGCGAGGGCTTGACGCGAAAGTACGTGGATATTGGTGCGGGTCCAGAGTGAGAGATGTGGAATGGCATGAGATTGGGCGAGCATTCTGGGAGGTTGAGAGTAACTGGTAATATTTCCATGCTGGTGGCGCTAGTTGGTCGCAAGTTAAAGTATTGAAGAGCTTCCAATGATCACGTGATGCTACTACATTTGTTGACTGGACTGATTTTTGATTCTGGAATCTGAATCGCACTGCCGCACCTCCAACTGTTTACTTTGTGTCTATGCTACTAGCACTCAGCTGATAGTGCTCCTTATCACAGGAGCGCACTCCAATAGCAGATATGCTTGGGACATGTCGACACTCTTGACACATTACGTCGCTACTTGGGCAGAGAGACATTCACTGGAAACATTGTAAGTATGTTCAACTTGCGAACTGTCTATTCAGATGGAACTGAGGAAACTACGCCACACCGTATAGATCCAGATGCCAGAATATTTGGCCCCTTGTTATTTAGGTGAGCTGTTGCATGATGGCACGTACCATTCCTATTCTGAAGACTCGTTTATAATGTCATGTAGAGGAAAGAGCATTTCGGCTTACAAGATATGGGAATATCGATGGCTCACCAGCTTACTGATGGTCATGCGCCGGGTAGCGTCGACGTTGAACCCATCTTTTGCACTTGAATAATACTTGATATATGTTGCGCATTGGCGACTTCTCTCGTTCCTTCTGCGGTATGTCGGTTTCAAGCTTTCCATTTACTGTTAAGAAATTCGAAGCAGTGTTACAGCATGGAGTGCATCAATTTTGGCTTGCTCCGACTTTGCGGCCTGACATTTTCGAATGGGAAGTCATTCGAGGAGATGATACATGTAACATTATTTGAGGGTTGCAATAATGAGCATCGCGCTCAAAAACTCGGCAGAGAAGGATGTAGAGGAGAAACAACCGCAGCAAGTGGCGACTAACACCATTGAACATCATTGAACATCTAACGGTATATAATAGCACACATGATAGATATCATCTCATATGCGACTTTTCAATAAGAACAGAATTGTGGTTTAGGATATTACTGACGACAATAAACCCGCTGCATGGCATCATCATTAGATATAAGTACGCGGCTAAATAGCATAGCTTGATAAAGTTAAAATATTTTTCGGACAACTGGTAACAGACGCGTCTCGGTCACGTGCCGAGAAATCAACTGCGGGGTCACTCATGGTGAGCTAAATTGGGGCAGACCCAGAAACCTGAAACGTCCCTTCATCAGAATCATCACAGACTGGTCCTTCAAGCTAGCTTCACGCTTCAAAGCTTCACGGTCAAAGAGCTGCGCTGATCAGTACAGTGGTAAGACGTTTTGCGTATGTGTGCTAGGCGATACTCAACCCTCATTTGTCCAGTCAGTTCCAATGTCCTTGCAGGTCAACTTATCTAGCAAAGAGATCAGCGAGGCATACCAAAATGTCGTTGCTGGCAGGAACATAGATTGGGTAATATACACATATGACAAGGGTGGAAATGACCTCAAAGTGCAGGCCACTGGGAATGGTGGGCTCGAGGAACTAGAAGAGGAATTCTCAGATGGACGGTATGGGCATATCGTCTTTATTCAGTTCGCCTTCTGATTTGTGTGCAGGATTCAGTACGCGTTTGCGCGTGTCATAGATCCTAATGTATGCTTTCATTACGTCCACTTCGGCGTATTCCTGATGGGTTGATCTTGTCTCATTCAGAGTAAACTGGCCAAGTTCGTACAAATCAACTGGTGTGGAGATGGTGTACCCGAAGCCAAGAAAGGGTTATTCCACACTCACTCCAGCGCTGTTGCGAAGTTCCTCCGCGGTTCTCATGTTGTGATCAGTGCTCGCAATGAGGTTCGTATCGTGTCTGAATAATCGTATATCAGTAATCTTAGTGTTCCCGCAGTCCGATGTCGCGCCTGCGCTCATAATGAAGCGTGTCGAAGCTGCATCTGGGGCAAAATACTCAGCGCACAACGAGCAGGCGCGCAAGTTCGAACCGATCGCCCCTGTAGGTACGAGCTACACGCCTGTTGGGCGCCCCGACATCACTGCCATGCGCAACGCCCAGCCGCCACCGAGGAATGTTTCATCGTCCACGCCTTCAGCACCGAAACCTGTTACAATATCGGCATTCCCTAAGCCTGCGATACCCACTGCGCCGCGCCCTGTTGTTGGTAGCGCTGCTTCTGTACGACCTGCTAGTACAGGGAAAGCCCCCGCTGATGCTTGGGAAGAAGAGGCGCCTTCTGCATCACTGCCTCCACCGCCTCCGCCTGCTGTGTCACGTCCGCCGGCCATACCCAGCGCTCCAAGGCCTGGTTTTTCTGTAAGCCTGGGATTTTCTTATCAAATTATGTATAACCGTGCATTTGTAGTCTTATGTTGGCACAACCGCTGCACGCTCTACTCCTGCAGCTCCTACTACCCCACCTGCCGTCATTTCCTCTAGTGTTCCCCTTAAACCTGCAGAAGAAGATCGTATTGCCCCAGTAGTAAGCGTGATGTTATTTACAGCCGTGTTCTCTTGTGATGTGTATTTCAGGGTACCGCATGGACCCCGGTCAAACTCACACCAGGCAGGCTGAAAAATCCGTTTGCGCAATTCGAGCAGCAGCAGCAACAAGCTCCTCCGCCCCGAGCACCTGCTGCTGGCGGGTCCAAGAAACTCACCTGGAGCGAACGCCAACTCCAAGCGAAGAAACAAGCGGAGGAAGAAGAACAACGAAGTAAACAGGCTTCGTGGCAAAGCCCCGTGTCTACAGGTTTAAGCAGCAGTTCGACACAGGGAAGATTTGGTGCCAAAGTTGCTGCAGCAGCTGTAGGTGGTGCAGTTATCGGTGCGGCCGGAGCTGCATTAGCGACTGCTGCAGAACCTGAGCCTCGGGCAGAATTTTCGGTTCCTGTGAGACTTGTTGATATTGGCGAGAAAACTCACGTTTAACATTTTGCAGCAGCAGTCACCCCCACCGGCTCCCCCTGCTTCGACACGTCCACGATTTGTGCCGCCTCCGCCTCCCGAATTAGAACCAGAACCGGAAGTAGAAGAGGAGGCTGCTCCGCCGCCGCCGCCGCCACCGCCTCCGCCGCCGCCACCACCACCAGCATTTGCGCCTGCGCCCATTGAATTGGAAGAAGAGGAAGCGGGAGTGAGCATTAAATGATGTTAAATGATTCAGTACTTATTCTATCTACAGCCGCCGCCTCCGCCTCCGCCTCCGCCTCCGCCTCCGCCTCCGCCTCCGCCTCCGCCTCCTCCACCGCCACCACCACCCGTAGCCCAGATGCAGGCGCTGAGTGTGGAGCCAGAACCAGAACCAGAACCAGAGCCCGTTTTTGCAAGCCAGGGTATCTGCGCCGTAGTGATGTATGGATATGAGGTTAATCGAACTTTTCTTGTTCTTCACAAAATCTGACACAACCCATTTTCCATACTAGGCTACGGAAGATAATGAAATGAACTTGGAGGAAGGTGAACTTATTGAGCAGATCGAACAGATTGACGAAGGTTGGTGGAGTGGCGTTAGCCAAGGAGGTGAGAAGAGTGGGTTGTTCCCTGGTGAGTGTTTATTTTGTTCAGTTCGCCGGGTCTATACCAACTGCATCATAGCGAATTATGTAGAAATTGTGGAGCAATCTGAGGAAGAGGCTCCTCCTCCACCTCCGCCTCCGCCACCGCCCCCAGCTGTGAGTAAATTCAGTGTTTGTTGAACAACATGCATTGGTTCTCATGTGACAATAGCCGGCAACGCCGCCCGCCCCCGAACCTGAACCCGAGGTCTCTGCTGCCGATGAGGGCATTGTAGCAGTGGCTCTTTACGAGTAGGTCTGTTTCTTAAGGTGACTTTACGATCTAACCACCTTTTCTTTTCAGCTATGAAGCCGCCGAGGACAACGAAATATCATTCCTTGTGGGTGACAGGATTGTCGAAATTGAGGCGGTTGGCGAAGGGTGGTGGCAAGGCAAGAATCCACGTGGCGAAATCGGAATGTTCCCCGGTGCGTTCTTGCTTACATGTCTCAAGAAGACAAGCTGACCGTGCCCTGCAGAAAATTATGTCGAACTACAAGAATGAAGAATGGGCGCTAGCGAATATGGTCTATCTTATATAAATCTGAACAACTACATGTATCAAATGATGAATCAAGCTGTGGCACCATCGGCGAGAGCCACCCCATGTCCAATCAGCGTATGCAACCACCCAAAGAATAATTGATTACATTTACACGTTTACTTAGTCGATCCATATCAAATATTGGGAACTTCATGTTTCGGAACGCCCGCCTTGTGTAAGCACGCTGGCTTACTAGAGTTCCCATAATCTACATAAATACTGTCCGCGATACTGAAACACAAGCTTTCAATATCACTGCCTTTTGGCATAACAGTCAAGGGACGACAGTCTTGACTCAGTTACACCTTGATCGCAATTCTCAGTGTGATCTCTCGTACACCTCTCACTTCCTCAACTGTTGCGCCATTGCGTACAGCGCCAAAGAGCTGCCATTCAACCTGACTGAGCGTGTCATTCGCGATCAGGGCAGAAATAATAGCAAATGACGTCTCTTTGGATGAGATCACTTCCAAGAAGGCGTGCACATACCCATACCCAAGTGTCATCGTGAAGTGTTCTGGTGATCGAATTCAGGAGCTAATTCAGAGGTATGTCTCTTTGGGAACATACCGAGGTCTGGGTATATGGATCTAAGCATGGGCTGAATTTCCGCTGCGGTATCACCATGTTGCAAATGCCTGACCAGCAGCAGCAACTTCCTCTTTCGATCAAGTAGGGTCACTGTCACACGACAAGTCAGGGAGAGAGGAGTCGGGATAACTCACACACTGACCGCAGAGGCTCGGTGTCTCGAAGCTGTTCGGGGGTTCATATAGCGCAATAAGACCGTGGATAATCTACAGAAATTGTGATATCATTAACGTCAATGAGTATGACATTAACTTTGGGATAACCTGAGAGCAAGCCAGATTTAAAGATACCCTCCCTCATCTTCCGCACGAGCAACCTGCGATCTTCATTCGAGGTGTCAGGGAGTTTCTCAAGATCGTCGAGAACATGACGGAGTACACATGGGACAGCTTCGGGGCGGTTGTTCGAGCTGGGTGCTACAGCGGCAGCTAGGTACCAGCCATTGTCGACATATTTTGCTGGTGCAGGATACAAAGACTGTAATTCGTTGAGAAAACTCAGGAGTCGCGATATCAGTCATCCTCGTGGCCAATGCAGAATTCCCGCTACCGCCTTGGAGTGGGTCTTATAGTCTCCCGCACATATGCAGACCCAATAAAAGGAATCCAGCGTGCTCCTGCTGAATGATGGCCACATCTGCTTCAAGTATTGCTGAGTTACTGGCGGGGGTCGGACCGAGCATAATTCATCCGCTTGATTGGGATGCGCCCCTAGTAGTGCTGGCTGTAAACATCAGCTTGCTTGAGCATCCAGGAATAATCAGTGTTTCCTTCGTGGCACCAGTTACAGACTCTTTCGACACGATATACCCCATATCACCCCTTTCGGCAGCCTCTTCACCCTGTAAGGTTTGTTCCAATCAATACTCGACAAGCTCCGACCCATGCGACCCAACCTCGGCTTGATCGCACTATACCTGCCGCACCCAACGAAGCCGCAAACGACCACCAGAGAGGAATCACTCAACGAGTCGTGGCCATGTCCAACCAGTGTGTGCAACCTTCCAAAGGCTAATTGAATCCATGTACACATTTATGTAGTCGGTTGTATGTGTAGTCGATTATATCAAATGTTGGGAACTTCAATTTTGAAGGGGACGCCCGCCTTGATCGCGATTCGCAGTGCGATCTCTCGTACAGCTCTTACCTCCTCAACTGTTGCGCCATGGTGAACAGCGCGAGTCAGGTGCGACCCAAGCCGACTAGGCGTGGCATTCGCAATCATGGTCGAGATAGTGGCGAATGTCGTCTCCTTGATTGAGATCACTTCCACGAAGGAGTCCACATACCCGTGTCCAATTGATATCGCGAAGTGTTCTGGCAATGATCGATTTAAGGAGCTGAGGCAGAAGAATGTCTATGAGAGCATACCGAGGTCTGGGTATATGGATCTAAACACGGGCTGGATTTTTGTTGCGGTATCACCAAACGTCAAATCAAAATACGCCTGGCCAGCTGCAGCGTCTTCTTCTTTCGATCTAGTAGAGTCACTGTGATACATCAAGTGAGAAAAAGAGAAATTTTGATAACTCGCACACTAACCGCAGAGGCTCGGTGTCTCGAAGTTCTTCTGGGGTGGCTCCATAGAGCGAAGCAAGAGCGTCGATAGCCTGCAGATATGGTTAGATTACCCATGTAACTCGAGTATGGCTCATTTAACTTTTGGATAACCAGAAAGCACGCCAGACTTAAAGATTCGATCCCTCATCTTCCGCACGAGCAACTTGCGATCTTCATACGATGTGTCAGAGAGCTTGTCGAGATCGTCGAGAGCATAGCGAAGTACACGAGGGACTGCTTCGGGACAGTTGCTCGAGCTGAACGCTATACTGGCAGAGCTAGGAACCAGTCACTGTCGACATATTTCGCAGTTGCAGGATACAAAGACTGTAGTTCGCTGAGAAACTCAGGAGTCGCGATATCAACCATCCTTGTAGCGAACAATGGAATTACGGGTAACGGCAAATGGTTCGTATTGAACGGGCCGAATCGGAAGTCCGAGGCGGGACCGAATTGAGGAGGCTCAGAGGAGGGCTTCATTGAAACGCTCTCGGGTTGGTTTGTCACGGTAGCATTCAAGTTGATATTCACAGAGGTCTGAGGTCTTGCATTCGCAGCCATTCATTTTAAAGTTTGCCGACTTGTAATATACTGCCATTGGTTTGAATAGGTTTGAACACAACGGTGTATACAACTTTCCAAAGGATCGTTGATTCCATTTACATACACCTTTACGTAGTAGATCGTGTCAAATGTCGGGAACCTCATTTTTCAAGGGGACGCCCGCCTTGATCGCGATTTTCAGTGCGATCTCTCGTACACCTCTTACCTCCTCGACCGTTGCGCCATTGCGAACAGCGCCAGTCAAGTGCCATTCAACCTGACGAGGTGTGTCATTCGGGATCAGGGCAGAAATCATGGCGAATGACGTCTCCTTGGCTGAAGTCACTTCCATGAAGGCGTACACATATCCATACCCAAGGTTTATCGTAAAGTGTTCTGCGGGTATCCATATTCAGGAGCTGATTGGCAGAAGCATGTCTATGGGGACATACCGAGATCTGGGTAGAATGATCGAAGCGCGGGCTGAACTTTCGCTGCTGTATCACCGTATGTTGAATCAAAGTATGCCTGACCAGCAGCAGCAACTTCCTCTTTCGATCGAGTAGAGTCGCTATCATACAACAAGTGAGAAAAAGAGAAATTTTGATAACTTGCACACTAACCGTAGAGGCTCGGTGTCTCGAAGCTTTTCTGGGGTGGCTTCATAGAGCGCAGCAAGAGCGTTGATAGTCTGCAGATATGGTTAGATCACCCATGTAACGAGTATGGCTCATTTAACTTTTGGATAACCAGAGATCAAGCCAGACTTAAAGATCCCATCCCTTATCTTCCGCACGAGCAATCTGCGATCTTCATCCGAGGTGTCAGGGAGCTTGTCGAGATCATCGAGAGCATAACGGAGTATATATGGGATGCCTTCGGGACAGTTGCTCGAGCTGAACGCTATACCGGCAGCGAGGAACCAGTCACCATCGACATATTTTGCTGGTGCAGGATACAGAGACTGTAGTTCGCTGAGAAACTCAGGAGTCGCGATATCAACCATTCTGGTAGCGAATCAAATCAAAGAATTGAAGGCAAAGACTTGTTGACGCTTTAATTATAGAATGAACGAGAGTCGTGACTATGTCTGGAGTCTAGCTAGATATATGTACTGTTTACGGCAATGCGGCAGTGATGATCCGGGTTACTACCGCACGATCATGATAGCCTGAAGCTTTGAATCTGAAGCCTTGCAACACCTCTGTTGTTCAAACGTGTCGATCAAGATGCCAGGTACTGTGAGCTCCACATTGATATCGTTGCAAGGCCTGCTCACGCTGGCAACAGTAGACCTTGACCCCACGACTGACTTCATAGCAGGCACAACAGCAGGTAGAAAATTCGCAATCATCCACTTACATGGCCATCGGTTTTGATAGCTTGAGCATTCTAGGCATCGTCGGCCTTCTCATTGCTCATCCGTTTGACACAGGTATGTTTGGTCGTGAGTTCCGTAGCGCCATGGCATTGCCTGATTGTGAAACAGTCAAAGTCCGCCTACAAAATCCCGATCTATCCTCGAGATACCATTCAGTATCGCATGCATTCGCGACCATCATCAGAGAGGAGCGTTTCAGTGGCTTGTACAAGGGCATTGCTTCACCTCTGGTTTTGTTTTTTGCACAAATGCTATGATCCTAGCTTATCTGGCAAACAAAGGCAACATGCGCGTTTATGAACGGTCTCATATTCGCGTCCTACAAGTTTTTCCTCAAGGCGCAAATGGCGGACGGTTCTATTCCCTCGCTCACCCAAGTTGCAATTGCTGGCAGCTGCTGTGGCGTTGTCATGTCGTAAGCACTCTACTGCAGGTGTAATTGACAGGCAACTAACCAAACGGACGCATCAGCTTGTTTTCTACACCTATCGAACTTATTAAAATCAGGCAGCAAAACATGTTAGAGAGCGGACTAGGGAGTGTCTCAACCAGTAAACTTATATACAGTATTCATCGGGAACACGGTCTCAAGGGATTATTTCGTGGACTCACCGCTACAGCCCTTCGTGATTTCGGATATGGTGCATACTTCTTGGGGGTAAGCGCCCTCACAGCCCATTTACCATGGTTTGACGTCTACTGGTAAGTATGAGGCTGCAAGTCGATACCTCACCACTCCCTCTCCTGGGTTTAATGGTACCACCTCGTCATCAGACTCAAGTCAAGGATCCATACCCCTTTGGGTGCTGTTTGTCAGTGGAGGGGTGGCAGGCATCGTTGGTTGGCTTCCGACATTTCCTATGGACGTTGTGAAGACGCGCATGCAGAGTACCGAGACTGCAGAAGCTCGAAGCATACTGCGGTCGGAAGTGACAACAGGCGATAACCCATATCGCACAACCATATCAACGATCCTGCATTCATATCGCACAGGTGGGGCTGGAGTCTTCTTTCGCGGGCTGAGCCCGACTATGCTGCGGTAAGATGGTCTGAGTGTGCTGCGTACAAAATCTTATTTGTGATTGTTCTCATCCCAGGGCGATTCCAGTCAACATGGCTACATTTGCAGTATATGAAACTGTTGCAGACATGTTACTCTCGCCATGACAGTACTGTGAACTACATGTCAAACAAAGTCAATATCGTGGCAATGATACCGTAAATGCATCTTAATAATATACAAATTTCCTATCAGTCTTGAAGCTTGAAATTTGAATGGAACTGCGGATTGTGACATGGCTGGGCTATTGAGTACATCCATCTCTTGTATGTATTGTCCGTTGACGCATTGGTGGCTTCGTCCTCAATTATAGCGCTTGAAGTATCCCGAGTACCCAGAAGTGTGGCTCAAGTACATAGGTGTGTACGCGGTAGTATAGGTAGCGAATACTCACTGGTCTACATCACATCTTTTAGTCCTGACTGCCATCTTCATCGGTTTGTCGGAAGCTTCGATATGTCATTATCATGCTGGATAACTGCAGGAGAAATCAATCAATCCAGCAAATCTCCATTTGTAATATAAGAACAATCCATGCTTCTCAGTACATGACTCATTCCGGGCCAAGCAGTAATCCTCCCACCAAGTATTACGGGTACGCCCTCCGTGCTAGCGGCGAAAGCTACAGAGACATGCTGTGGAAAGAAATTGATAGAACACTACATGGTTGTGGTTAGATTAGCCCCCGCGGACACAAAAGATTGTGTAATGAACTTAGCAGCAAGGTTTGAGACGAGTATGAAATATACCCCACGGTGTCGCATAAGACAAGGGGCATGGAGTTGATGACAGATATATTCTTGAACTCTAACTTACACGGTCGACATGCTTCTCAGAAAGGAGGTTGGCCAAGGATCTTCGTATAATCCATACTTCTCGGAAGACAACATTATTGGTATTCTGTCAGAAGGAAAGGGCGTCAGTTTCAGTGCGCAGTGCTCGTTAACACACTATTTTCGAAAGGCGCTTCGTCAAGAGAACCCGCTAATCGGTTAGCAATCCTTAATACATCAAACCAGAAGTTAGTTCCACATTACTATGCTTCTCAAACCAAACGAAGAATCTTCCATGTCGGACGCCACATCGAGATAGAATGCAAAGCCTCTATAAAATGCAGAAAGGCCATCTCATTCTCAATTAGAGCACAACACGTTTTATCTAATGTGGAACGATTCATTCGAAAGAATGCAAATATGATCTTCGGAAATGATTTCGGTACAAGGGGAGAAAATGGGAGATAGAGCAAGGCAAGCATGTTGGGATAATGCCCACCGGAGACGAAAAAGATCACAGCTCGGAGAAGCGACATGCCGAACACTGTTAGAGGCCTATCCAGCCGGATTTCTAAGTGAGGAACTGTCAGCCAATATCCGATTTCATACTCATCCGCCACAATTTCTGATAAACACCATGGTGTACTCACATTGAGCGTTATCTACTAGCAGTCCGATCCCTCTATCAAAGAGAAGGAAGGCGGATCAAATCCAAGTATAACATGTCAGTTCGAATTCATGTGGCAGGGTGCATAATGGAAAGGTTGCCACTCGGAACATGAGATAATGAGATCAGGGTTCTGTTTCCGGAAACCAGACACATGAAAATACGAACACATGCATGGTCCAGACAGCCTGGTCTCGACCTCCTGGACGATGTACAAAGTGCACCACGGGCTACCGGTCGCAGAGTTCAGGTAGATAAGTACCACTCGATCACCAAGTCGGAGGAGATACAATCCAACCTTATATGCCGCGTGATATACGGATGCATCATTCACCGCACCGACATCTTCTCCCAGTATGAACACCGTGCTGCAGTACTCGAGATGATTAACCATCCTCTCGATCACTCCACTTGTGCTGTGGTCCAGACCTCAGTGATATCCGACAGTCTTCACTGTGCACTGCTGAACAGTAACAAGATAGGGTTGCATCACTTACATGCGAGAACAATTTGCTACGCCGGGCATAACCTTGCAGCTTGCCATAAAGGCGGCTACTAGTAACTTGCAGCCTCAGGCGTGAAATATCGTGTCAAGTCGGGATATTTTCTTTCCCACGGTCGCCCATCCTCTTCATCCAGACTTCGGAACCCGACTCTGTTAGTTCAATTTGTACCACAAATGGCGTCCAGGATCGTGGTCAATGCGTTAAAGGCTTCTGGTCAGTTTTCAGGAAATTCCGCCATATTATGTTAAGCTGAAGTCCTGGTCAATTTCTGCAGCTCGGCCACGCGCCTTCCCTAGCTTTGCTCGGGCTGTCAATGCGTACGTTCGACGTCGGTTTCTAAAGAAATAAGTTCACTTAACAATACCCACGCAGGCGCGCAATGAGCTCGAATCCCCCACCTGAGCAGCGCGCAGCAGAAATTCTAAATACCCTTCCATCCTCGCCGAGTCTAATCACCAAGACTGGTTCTGCAATCCTCGGCACCGGTCTTGTTGCAACTGCTATCTCCCAGGAGCTCTATGTTGTGAACGAGGAGACTGTCGTTGCTGCTGGCACTTTCATTCTTCTTGCCTACATCGCCAAGGTACGTTCGTCTTAACCGCGCTCTCAACAATTATTATAAGCCAGTTTTCGCGTAGCTTGTACGGGAACCATACCGTGACTGGGCAAACGGTCACATTGAACGCATTAAGAACGTTTTGGAAAGCTCGCGAACGGAACACACTCAGGCAGTGAAGAACCGCATCAACTCCGTCGAGCAAATGAAGGATGTCGTTTCATTGACCCAGGGTCTCTTTGCTCTCTCAAAGGTGAGCGACAGTTACCTCTTGGTTCAATGGCCACTTAGTGATTCTTTTTGTGAGTAGGAGACCGCTCAGCTGGAGGCAGATGCATTCGTCCAGAAACAGAAGGTCGCTCTTGCTTCCGAGGTGAAAGCTGTTCTCGACAGCTGGGTCCGTTATGAGCAGCAACAGAAAGAGAGCGAACAACTCGAGCTTGCCAAGAGCGTGATTGATAAGGTTATGGCTGACCTCCAGGACGAGAAGGTGCAAAAAGACATCTTAATCAGTGCAGTCGCAGAGGTTGAGCGTGAGTACCGATCTGTCTTTTTCCATTCATCCTTGAGTTCTGAGTCTTATTTTCTCTATGCAGAGCTCGTGAAAAGCAAAGCAATCTAGATGCATACCTGCTGATGGATAGTTGATTATGGCTAGGTAAATAGAGTAGCGTAGTTTTATTATACAGCTAACTTCTATCATCCTACGAGTGCAATTTCGTTCGTGCGGCCATTTCACAACTGGAACCTTGAACAAGTTCATTGAACGGATGACGTTCAATATTAATATTTCCAATAAGTACCACAAAGCCAAACGTGGCCAAATAGGAAATGGCCGTGACGACGCGCCTCAAGGCCTCACGCGTTTCGGCACGTACAATCATAATTCTTTGTGCCGCTGCTCGCCAGCTTTTCCATTCATTCACGACCTTGCACGCAGGGAGTAAATAGTTGTCATGGATTCAGACCTCATTAAACTCGTCAACCGGCTGCAGGACACATTCAGCAACCTCGGTGAGTTCCCGACAGAGATTATGCATGCGACTAGGGTTTGTGTTAACTTGGTTGAGGGGCAGGCGGCGAGCTGGATATGCCGCAGCTGGTCGTGGTATGTACACGCTGATGTTCATATTACCGAAAGCATTATTCAGAAATTCTTTGGTAGGTCGGCAGTCAGTCTGCGGGCAAATCAAGTGTACTTGAAAAGTATGTGGTAAATATCGCCTCTAAACTATTATTCATTATGCCTTTATTAGTATCGTTGGTCGCGACTTCCTTCCGCGTGGGCAGGGCATTGTCACCCGCCGTCCACTTGTCCTCCAACTCGTCCACACCCCTTCACCCGATCCATCAGCCCCTACGTATACGGAATGGGGTCAATTTTTGCATATCGACAAGCGGTTCACGGATTACAATGAGATACGGAAAGAGATCGAGCAGGAGACGTTTCGAGTAGCTGGACAGAATAAGGGCATTAGCAAATTGCCCATTTCGCTAAAAATATACAGCCCTGATGTCCTGGACCTCACACTGGTAGACTTGCCTGGCTTGACTAAGGTATGTCGATGCCAGTTTTATTGTAGGTACTCCTGACCTTTGTAGATTCCAGTCGGAGACCAGCCGAGTGATATTGAGAGACAAATACGTGGCCTCGTTGTCGAGTATATATCCAAACCTAATAGGTTCGCCATTATTTCTCACTGTTGTGACGCAGCTTTCTTACGTGTCTTTAGCGTCATATTAGCAGTTTCCGCTGCTAATGTCGACCTTGCCAACTCTGATGCATTAAAGCTGGCTCGCTCCGTTGATCCGCAAGGACGTCGAACGATTGGGGTGCTGACAAAGCTGGACTTGATGGATGCAGGTACCAACGCGCTCGATATCCTTACAGGACGCGTCTACCCGCTAAAGCTAGGCTTCATTGGGGTTGTGAATCGAAGTCAGCAGGACATCAACTCAGAGAAGAGTTTGCCCGACGCCCTAGATTCAGAGGCCGAGTTCTTCCGCAATCATGCTGCATACCGGAACATTGCGCACAAGAATGGCACCAAGTATCTTGCTAGAACTCTGAACCAGGTGCTGATGAATCATATACGCGATAAATTGCCCGACATGAAAGCTCGCCTCAACACGCTCATGGGACAAGCACAGCAGGAACTGAACTCTTTTGGTGACGCTGCCATCTACGGGGACAAGAACCAGGTAGGTCATTTATCAAGATACGTGGACCATGAACTCAGCGCCATACAGCAAGGCGGACTCATCTTACGGCTCATGAATAAATTTGCACATGATTTTGTTGCATCGATAGAAGGTACCAAGGTCGATATTTCGACCAAAGAACTCTCGGGCGGAGCGCGCATATATTACATCTTCAACGACGTCTTTGGGCACGCGCTTGCTTGTATTGATTCGACCTCGAATCTTGATAACCAGGATATCCGAACTGCGATTCGGAACTCGACTGGCCCTCGGCCAAGTCTGTTTGTTCCGGAGTCTGCTTTCGATCTGCTAGTAAAGCCGCAGATCAAGTTACTGGAGTCGCCTAGTCTGAGATGTGTAGAGTTGGTGTACGAAGAGCTTGTCAAAATCTGTCACAATTGCACAAGCGTAGTGAGTCATTATTACTATCTAACCTCGGTTTACCTATTCAAACTCCACCACAATAGGAATTGGAACGATTCCCCCGCCTTCACGCCCAGCTAATTGAATGTGTGTCAGAACTCTTGAGAGAACGACTTGGTCCCACATCAGAATACGCACAGAGCCTGATCGAGATACAAGCTGCATACATCAACACCAACCACCCTGCATTCATCTCGGGCTCCGCGGCCGCCGCACAAGCTGCGACTTCTCCCGCTCCCAAACCTGCGCAACTGTCACGCGTACGCACCACTTTCTGATCTTGTCTCATTCTGATGGCTCAATATGCGCTTCTTTTGCTGTCAGCCCCAGAGCAACGAGCCGATAAATGGCGCACCCACGCTAGAAGACGAGGATGAGTCGTCTGCCGAGGAACCTGTGGGAACAAATGGTGTCCTTTCTCGTGACGGGCGCTCCGTGTCCTCCACACTGCATGACCGCACACGAGTTACGGGCTCGGCACCAACTGCGAAAGCATCATCGTCCAAGCCGCATCCTGCTCAGGGTCCCCGTCACTCCTCCGCGCATTCCCAAGCAACGCAACCAGGAGCACCAGGAACTTCCCCACATACTGCAAGAGAGACGTTCCTCAACTATTTCTTCGGGCAGAATGGTCCAGGGCCGATTGCGGGATCAACCGTGGATAGATCACATGTTGGTCCAGCGCCGGTACCCACAGGCAGGGACGTTTCAAATGCGGAGACCGCAGGCCCCACCGGTCTTATGGCCGGCAAGCGGACGCTTGATGGCAATAACGCCGCATTTGATATGAAGAGCCTGGGGAAACATATCGAAGCCGTAAGTGTTTTGCCCACTAGTACAGATACCTCTTATATGAGGATTGATGACACGGTTTTAGATATCGTCTTCTGAACCTGGCTCCCAAATCACTCTGCGAGAGGAGATGGAGACGTCACTGATAAGATCTCTGATTGCATCATACTTCTCGATTGTCCGCCAGAGCATACAAGATTTGATACCAAAGGCGATCATGCACTTCCTGGTCAACTACACCTCGCAGCAAGTGCAGAACCGACTGGTCGCATCTCTATACAAGCCTGAGCTTTTTGCAGATTTGTTAAACGAGGATGAGGCGTTGGTCGCGGAGCGGACGAGGGTGAAGGCGTTGTTGGATGCATACAAAGAAGCCTTCAAAACACTTTCAGAAGTCAATTTGAAACCCATATAGCCTGCTTTACCTTTACCGACTATTGCAGCCATCCTTAGACTCCTTCAGGTTTGCTGAAATACTATGTATGATTGGCAGTGCGCTAGCTAGGAGGTCAACCACAGTGAAACTACCGCGTAGCATACATGCACCCGGATATCAGATTGCGTAAATAGTGAGATCTAAACCATACCAACAACTTGAACAAGCCTCGAAGCGATCGTCACGAAATGGACCAAGATGCAAAATAGCCGTGTGCGGTGATGACGAGCCCCTCCGGATTCTAACAAGAAGGCAATGTGTCAACAATCATTCAACTTATGAGTCAGCCTTCACAGCTACCCATTTCTCCTTAGAATGGTTACTATCTTTGACAGCGGAATCACCAGATCCCGCACTATCGGCGGCCTTGTCAGGTTCCTCCTCTGAGGTTATGCTTTCCTCAGTGTCGGCCTCAATACCGCCATTGCTGCTGTCCGATTCAGAGCTTGACGAATCACTGGTGCTCAGGACAACGACTGGTTCAGTCGTGGTCAGAGAAGTAGTGCTGCTGGAGGCACCTTCCAACTTCAAGGCAGCCTCGGCGCGGTGAGCCTTTTTGGTTTTAGCACGCTCTTTCCTCTCGGTTTTATCTTTGGCCTCCTTTTCTTCTTGCTTTAGAATTTGTCTCACCATCAGGACGCGCATAATCGGGTTTGATGAGACATTACCTCTTTGGCGGTCTTCTCTTCCTTCTGAACAGCTTTGTGAGTGACATCATCCAACGGAACGAGACTAAGCACGGTACCTCCTTGCGTTCCTTCTCCTCGGTCTATTCCATAGTCAGATATCGTAACAGCACCAATCGAATCACATGGACATACCTCTTTCTTCTCCTTCGCCTCGCGCTTGAAATAAATTCAGCATAAGTCACGCAGATATTGCACTATACACACTTCCGCCTTCTCCTTCTTGAGTTTCTCCCGAGTCTCACGTTCCTCAATGACCCTGTAAGGTAATTGAGTTTGTGATGTACTTCTCAAGGTATTTATACGTGCCACTGCGCAACTTCATCAACACATTCGCGTGGGCGAACCTTGTTCTTTAACAAGTAACCTTGAAGCGCAGCAACCTGAAACGGTGTCAGCGGAAAATGCACCATCGGTTCCGAAAACTTACGCTTAGCTCGTTCTCGGGGATAGCATCTGCGAAACGCTTAGCAAGCTCAGAAATTTCAGTTTCATTAAGCACAGGAATAGTGTGACTGGGCGCCTTGCGCTTTGGCAGGGGGAGATTTTTCTGCGAAGTATCAACGTCCTCGGACGACTCTTCAGATGGAGATGCGGTTGTGGCACCAGCGGGCTTGGAGGGGAAGAAACACTTGAAAATGCCCTCGGCTTGCCATTTTGTCGCATGTGTGAAATTCACCCAGACATCCATGCGGCCTGGGCGACTAAGAGCTGGATCAAGGCGCTCAATATGGTTAGTCGTAGCAAAAAGGAGTCTGTGATGAGGCATATCAGTGGCAAGGTTTCAGAGGGGAGTCATAGCGACCCACCGGCCTTCTGCAGCGGCGACCCCATCGAGGCTGTTCAAAAGTCCACTCAAGCTCAATGTTGATCCATCGTTAGTCTCAGTGGTAGTGCTATTGGTGTTAGATGCTGTGGGAGCACCAGTTGACGATGCATCACGACTGACGGAGCGCGTGAACGCGGCATCCAGATCTTCAAGAAGCAAAATACATCTGTTATGAGAATAAGATGAATACCGGGAAATGACCGTTGATGACGGAGAACCATACCTGGATGGTACATGACCCATCAATGTTGTCAGTGTATTATCACTCATCCTGAATTTGGCAAACGTTAATAGTCGATTACTCAGTGACTCGGGCCACTCTTACCCCTTTGATGACAAGCTGACAACGTAGATATCCAGACCTAATTCACCCGCCAACGAATGTATCAATGACGTCTTGCCACTATGACCAATGGAGCGTGAGTATCGGTGGTAACTAGAACACATCGATTCTACGGACCTTCCAGGAACACCGTGCAACAGATATCCACGGCGGAACGGTATACCTGCATGTCATGAGGTCTAATTTCAACGTTACAGAATCTCACGCACCTCTTTCAGCATACCTAGAGAAAAGTAATTGGTGTTCTGATCACAATTTAATTCTGGAAGCTCACTCACCAATCCTCAGAACACAGGAAGTCTTTGCAATCAGCCAAGAGCATATCTTTGACGCCTGGTTGCAACACAATAGAACTCATAGGGCGCTTCTGACGAGCTCCATTCCAACGCCAACAGCCATAAGTCCTTGGAATAGAATGAGATGCGTTTGTACCTTAATGACAAGCCTAGACTCACGTATCGGCCATAAAAATATGGACGCGATGTTCGGCATCCTTCTCATACTCGCGCTTCGCCTCGAGAACAAGTTTCTTCAAAATGTCGTTGTTGCGAGCTATCACACTGCAGGGCGATAAGTATTTGACGGTTCACTAGTTAAAAAAAACTGGCCTAATCTTCAAAGCCGAACCATGTCCGTAGTCCGGGTAGCGCTTGGTTCTAGTTATCTATCAAAGCATGTTAGTATTCCGAGGACATTACCGAATAGTGATAGCATACCCGAGCCAATGGCCACGGTAATAAATGGTGTGAGTCGTATCTAGCAAAATATTCAACCACGTGGAACCTATATGCGGCAATAGCTTACCTATACTTGGCATGAACGCCACCTTGCGTTTGCGACGTCCGTGTACGAGAGCATCCTCATCTTCGTCTTCATCTTCCTCGTCTAGGTCACCCGTCGTTGACTGCGTGAGACCATTGCGACCAACAGTTCTGGTGGTAATTTCAAATTCACGACTGCGTCCCCAGGCCGGTTGCTGTGCTTAACATCAATGCCATTCATGGTTAGTCGCATTCAAATTGCTACTGACCTTCGAAAGCCAGTGCATAAGCCTACAAACAAAGGTAAGAACTTGGTCACGATTTTGATAGATGAAATATACCAGTCATACGGATAGTCTTCCTGGCTGAAGTGTGCTGTCAAGAAGAAGGCTGCAGATATGAACATTAGCTGCTGGCAGTCCGTGAACTCTGGAGCGTTCCATACAGTCAAGGAAAGTATGCCATGCTCCTGCTGAGGCTCTTCTGGCCGTCTCGACAGTCCCACCGATGACAACAAGTTTCTGCCGCCAACATTGTACGTTAGCACATTTATTACTCCTGAACGGACGCAGCGTACAAGAGTGTCTTGTATTGCGTTAGCACTGCCCACCCCCAGTGGGGACAACATACTCTTGAGTGCATCCATCGAGGATGAGGGTATTAGAGAAAGTAGGAGGAGGCGCACTTATTCCCGCTACGGACGGCCTTTTAAAGCTATCTTATTGGCGCCTCGTGTACAGGGTGGCGGACAAGGATGACGGGATTAATATCTCGGTACGCTTCCCCGATTGAAAGCGAGTATGATAAATAATATTGTTCGTGCGATCTGAAAAGTATTAGGGCAGCGGACAACCAAAAAGGGCGCCCACAATTGCGAGATAAGCACACATAAATTCGTTAGTAAACGATTCAGTTTGGCACTGCATCCCCATCACAACTTCAATGAAACGCCAGTTCGCACCTTACGTCCATTAGCCTCAAGTCCGTTGATTGTTTAAGGTCCAAATGTTCATTTACAGGTATACTTTCGAGGCGGTACTTTCACTTAGCCTCAGCTGGGATAACTAAAGTTGCGGCGTTCGCCATAGGTCCTGCGATTCGTGGCGGAGCAATCACAGACCTTCGCTTATTACGGTCTGACGATACTCAGGTACTGGTACCATGCTATTCGCGTGGAAACATACCATTAGCTTTCCTTCTTCAAGTTCCTTGTAAGCTCAGGTCTTGCGAATTTCCCTGTGGTGCTTACAGTTGTAAATAAAGCCCTTTTTTACCTTTCTTTGATCACAAAAGAGATACAGCATACGAACCGAACAACTTCTTGTGTTACCCCGCGGTTTCATAATTGGACCCGAGTTAACCTGTCAAACAAATTCGGCCGAAGAGTAATACACATGCTGCTCGTAATCAGTTCTGAATTCAAACAGGCATTCATCGCACGGGCAAACGGGTCTCGAGGGAAGCAAAGGGAAGTATTGGCCTTAGCAACGACAAGCCTATGATCTTTCCTCCACAAGTTCCACAGGGAAACCCCCTGAGTGTATGGTAGGATAATATGAAATGGAACCCAGCCCGTCAGCTTTGCGCCCCAAAAAATTAATTGCCTCTCCGAGTGTCAGCAGATTCGAAGATATCAAATCCTGATGAGACAGCCAAAGCCTAGGACACAAAAGAGGTGGACAGGAGCGAAGTTTCCACGGAAGGTGTTACGAGCGTTAAAGTTGTCCAATGATATTCCGCTAACTTTCC
Organism: Suillus placidus; assembly: GCA_016628565.1. Taxonomy (NCBI): domain Eukaryota; kingdom Fungi; phylum Basidiomycota; class Agaricomycetes; order Boletales; family Suillaceae; genus Suillus; species Suillus placidus. The sequence goes on from JABBWD010000044.1 coordinate 306,437, forward strand.
CCCACAGACTCTGGTGGTAGACCTCACCTGTGGGCAAAGGGGAGGCGGCGGAACTTCATCAAGTTGCGCCGGATTGTCGGAAATGACCGCCCGCAGGTACCGGAGCATGCTGAACAGGAATACAGTCACAAAGAGTAACAGAGTTACTGTCTTCTCAGCTGCGAAGCCGACCCTAAAGTTGTACGCATGCACCCCTCCGGTGTTCACTCGCGAAGAATCTCGGTGTTTAAGAGCAAATCATAACATTTCTTTCCATGGCTGGCAGTGAGTCGAGGCCTCACAAACGGATTTGACTGATCGTTCTGAAAGCATCATCTGGACTAATGGGTCAAAAGCTATCTGTCATAGGATCGTCTCCGTTTTGAGATCTAAATTTTGTGATCTTGATAAATGCATCGGGTAACCCTACTACCTCAGCAAGACGCAGACCACGCACCCGTGGCACTCAAACGAGGGAGTCATATTCCCACCGCCACCGCACAAGTGACACAGTTTCCCGGAGTCTAATTCTTGAACGTACCGTACCATAAGTTCCCAGCCCCTGTCAGAGCTCCACAACATGGCCCACCATGCACCAAGGCACGTTGACATACAAATTAGGAGCTCTGCCCAGTAATATTGAGTCGTGCGCGGTAGGAATGACAAAGAGATTTCGGCATGGAGGATCCTGTATGCATTGTACATTAGAACAATCCCTCGAACCAACGATATATCTAGCTCATTCGCAGCCGTCATTGCAGATCAAGGGTCCAGAATCTCGAAGTTCAAGTACTCTGGATTATCCAATAGAGCTATGTATAACAGACCTTACGTGAGTGCACTGAAGCAGATCAAGTAAACAGTTGCTCAATGAAATAGGCAAGAATAATTCGCACCCTGCACTTACAATATATCCGCAGGTAGTTGCGTGATGACATGCATGCAGGTTCAATAAGGTCAGAAGCTCACCGCCTGCAAAGCTGCCACATCACCGTGACTAGCTCCCAAGCTAATGGCAAATAAGCCTGACGTCTTGGGGTGGAGTCATATTACTTACTTACTTCAAACAAGAAGATAGCGACGCCATTTCCGCGGCTATCACTCAAGAGACTGATCACCAGCAGAACACACTGGGAAATGGAAAAAAAATAACTGACTGCTGTGTATGTGGGCGCAACGATATAACCCGGGCGGACCGAGCACCCAGCGGAAATGACGAGGCAGACTTTCCGGGGGGTCATGTTCAAGTCCATTGCTTACCAACGTATGGACCTCGTATTCCGGTGACCGGATCGAGATGAAGAACAGGGCCACACGAACTTGGGAAATTCAAAACGAGAGAACCGTCGGTGGCGTAAATTTCAAAGTTACAAGCCAAACAACTGACCTCAAACTCCCAATGAATACCAGGTATCAGGTATCTCCCCAAGTGTTTCAAATTGCAACCAGTTTAGCTTACCTACGCGGTAATGAGTTCTGCATAAGGTTAAGCATTGAAAAAATTGGTGATATCTTGTACGCCACTTAAGCTTGGCAAGTTCTAGGTGGTGCTGGACATCGCCAGTATTGCATATGCAAAGGGGATTAAGACCAGTACTACAAGTAGCTGGGCCACAGGATACACGGGGACACTCACTTAATCTCTGCGAAGCAATTCTCCCATCTCCAAATCATCGGCTTCGTCCCTTGGAGGAGAAATAACCAATCCTTCGGCCATCTCTCTCTTCACACAGAGTTGCTCCGCAATTATTACTGTTGTTGCTGACCATGCGAAAACGACAAGCCAAAAGAAAAAAGAGGTGGGTATTGAAGCCGAGTAATAAGTCGTGAGTACGAGATGACTGAAGGCGAGTGTTAGAGCGAAATCCAAGATGAAGCGCGGTCGTCGAATGAGAATACATAAATAGTATATGCTGAGTATAGTCAGTTTCTTGTAAGCGTCCTGGACTGTTCATCACATACTCTGCAAAGGACGCAATCATCCATGAGAATGCTATTACCCAGCCTCGCATAGGGTCCGTCCGTCCGTCCCACCTGCCTTCCTCCCACCCAGAACCGAGTTGTTTACCACCACTCCAAGCGCCATAGTAAGCGTCCCACCTATCTTCGCCCTGCATTCCACGCACTGTCGGACGGCCGGCCATTTCTCGCCAATCCATGATCATCCCTGGTGCGGTCTCCCTCTCAATTTTAGCTCATGACTCGGCGGTTATGAGACGCACCGACATTTGTTGCCCCTCCTTCGAAGATAAGTGCGCCGGCCTCCGCAAAGATGGACAATAACGGGGGGATGAGGACAGAGAGGGTTAGATAATGGAGAGTTTGCATTGAAATAATCTGAGGTGAACGCAGACGGTTTAGGCCAATATTAATGCGGACAGAGCAAAACAGAACAGAACATGCCTGAGATACAAGGAGGATTGGGTCCCAGCTAGCGTTCGATGCTCGAGATGACGCCGCCATCGTTATTACAGTACTAAATCAGCTTTCAGAATTTCAAGTCTGAGGCGGCTCCTTGAAGTCGAACTATAATTCGTAAATATTTAAATGACCGAGGGTGCTTATGTAATTGATAGCACTTACATGGCTAAGCGCTATTACATAAGTCTCGTTCACTGTTCGGTCGTATAGTACTAGTCTACTACATTGAGGTGCCAAGAGAGTTGGTAGTTATTTCCTGCCACAAAGACTCTGTTTTGGCGTGCGGCAATGTCCTACGAGCATGTCGATGGAGATGATGAGGGGGACTTTGAAGACAACAATCTTCTGGCTTCTCGCTCGAGGATTACAGCAGTACACCCAGACCTGGCCATTAGACCTTCTGTATACTACGAGGAAGGCCCTTTCGACGCGCCTTCCTCTGACGAAGGCGAGGGTCTCATTGAGAAGCAGGATCATGTTCTTTCGGACGACCCGAACGTCTTCAGTGACACGGAGCCGGGAAACGTCGGCTTGTTGGTAGGAGGAAACAAAGTTAGTCATAACTTACATCGTTCTCGTCTCTTTACTTACGTCGATACCGAAGAGGCCCGCTAGCCTAAAGTACCTCATCATCTCCCTAGCATCACTAGTTTTTCTTTCCGCCTTCATTGGACTGTTTGCTGCGACATCTCTCTATAACGGACAAACCTATCGACTACCAGGTGCCAGGAAAATTTCCTTGGACCATATATTCAACGGAACGTTCAGCGCCTCACGGGAAGGCGTGGACTGGGTTCCAGAAGGTCAGTCATGTCACTAAACAACTTTCGCCCTCACGGAGATATTTCGTAGCTGGTGACGGTGTTTTCTCTATCTTTCAGAATGGACAGATTCAGCTTGTTGACCTGAAAAGTAATAAAACGACTGACCTTGTCTCCATGATGGACATCAAGGACGTAAGCGTCCCTTTCTCCAAAGTTATCGTGCATTGAATTTAGAGCTGCGCAGGATGAGGGGAACATTATTTACTGGAGGGATTGGAAACTTTCGCCAGACATGACGTATATACTGGTGAAGGCTGACCATCTTAAGGTCAAGATTCTCCATGAGCACAGTCTTGAAAAACTGATGTGTAACTCCTAGCAATGGCGTCATTCGAGCTTTGGCAATTACTATGTGCACAACCTGAACACTAAAGTAACATACCCATTGGTGCCGCCCACTCATCCCCCAGTCATTACTTATGCTACTTGGTCCCCGACTGGGCAATCTATCGCGTTCGTTGCCGCCAACGATATATACGTCCTCCCATCTCCGTCGTAAGCGCCATTTCAATGCTCGTACAACAAAGCCTTCTGATTGCTTCTCCACCAGTGCTTCCACCTCTCCCATTCGTGTCACCAGCTCAGGAAATACATCGTTATTTAATGGTGTACCTGATTGGATCTACGAGGAAGAGGTTTTCTCAAGTGATTACGCGCTGTGGTGGTCTCCCGACTCGAGCAAGATTGCTTTTCTACGTCTCGATGAGACCGAAGTCGACGAATTTCGGTTCCCGATCTACAATCCCACAGATGATTCTTATGCTGTCGTTCCATATACCCAAGATATTGTCATCAAATATCCCAAACCAGGCTACAACAACCCTCTTGCTTCCGTGCATGTTTTTGACGTCGCACAGTACGAACAATCTGAAACATCTTCTGACTCAACTGCCGAAATCTATACTTCCGAGCTCAGTTGGGAAGGTCGCTTCCCTGTAACTAACAGTATTATCATCGATGTCACCTGGGTGGGTCAATCGACACTCATTGTTAAGGAAGTTACTCGCGCTGCAGACAATGGTAGTGTCGTATACTTCAATTTGACAAACATGGGAATGCAGACATCGTGGACGGAACGGTAGTCCGAAGGCTTGGTAGTGGTGGTGAGGAAGGTGATGAGGGCTGGATTCAAAGCGCAAGTGGCTTGCATCATTGTGTAGTCATCTTTTACTGAAAAGTCCATTGCAGGCCCAAAATATTCTCCCTCTTCCAGACAGCCTGCGTTCAGGCGATTGGTCTGCCTATCTAGATATTGTACCAATCAACGGCTACAACCATATTGCTCTATTCGATCCCGCCGAGAGTGAGACTCCACGTTTCCTCACTTCCGGCCCATGGGAAGTTACAGGGGGCATCAAAGCAGTGGATACGCAAAGAGGATTGATGTAAGTTATTATTTTTTAATTCCCGCCGGAGCTTCATCATTCATCGCGCCCATATCCCATTTACAGATATTTCCAAGCCGCGCGGTCATCAACTCAACGCCACATCTATTCAATCCCAATTTCAGCATCAGTTTCAGGATACGTGGAGCCCATCTCACTCACAGATGAATCAATATCCTCTTCATACAGTGCTAGCTTTTCACCTGAAGCCGGATTTTATCTTCTTAATTACAACGGACCAGCTGTACCATGGCAGCGAATTGTCGATGTTGGCAACAATGGTAATTTCATCTCTAATTACCATCATCGATACAACAAGCGCTGATATCTTAATTCCAGATTTCGATTATGTTCTGAGGAACAACTCGGCATTAAATATCACGTTGACTGAATTTGAAACTGCCGCCATCACGTATTCAACGATAGACAGTGATGGCTTTGGTTAGTTTATTTGATGCGTTCTTCTCGCGATGAAACTTTATACAGCCCCTCAGAGCTAAATGTAAAGGAAATGCGCCCTCCTCGCATGGATGACTCGGGGCGGACGAAGTACCCAGTCTTATTCTTCGTGTTTGTAGCATGCCCTTTTGAAAGCAAATGCGCTTATTTCTGATGTTTTCAGGTACGGTGGGCCAGAGAGTCAGCAGGTCAATGTCGAGTACAAACGAGACTGGCATGACTATCTCGTTTGCACACTCCAGTATGTCGTCGTCGTCGTAGACGGTCGGGGGACTGGGTTCAAGGGGCGGCACCTGCGCAATCCAGTAAGGAATAATCTTGGTTTCTGGGAAACTCAGGACCAAATCAATGCTGCACGGTAAGGAACGCCTGAAATTGTGAGCTGCGGTATTGAACATCTGGCAGCATCTGGGCTGGGAAAGACTATGTTGACCCGAAACGTATTGGAATTTGGGGATGGGTGAGCCATATTCTGGATTCTGTGGCCAATATATCAATCAACTGCTGCAGTCTTATGGCGGGTTCATGGCCTCCAAGGTTGCGGAAGCAAATGCCGATATCCACACTTTGGCCATGGCCGTTGCTGTATGTGTATTTCTCACTGACGAAGCCATCGCACTCACTAGCAAGTCTAGCCTGTGACCAGTTGGAGACTATATGATTCCATTTATACAGAACGGTACATGGACTTGCCTGACAATAATCCTGGAGGTTACATCAACGCCTCCATTTCACATGTAGAGGGTTTCAAGAACATAGACTATCTCCTCGCCCATGGCAGCGGAGATGACAATGTCCACTTTGCAAACACAGCTCACTTGTTGGATATGTTCACAAAAGCCCAAATCAGAAACTTCCGTTTCAGGATGTTCACAGACAGGTTCGCCACTGGGGTCCGTTCCACGTAGTACAACGCTGACTATTTTACATCGAGTAGCGATCACTCGATCAGTCGCAGAGGTGCGAACAGAGAGGTTTACGAGTACATGGCTTTGTTCCTCATTGAAAAGTGGGGGAAAGGTGGCCGGCGACGTGGCTGGTAATTGGATACTAGTAAACGTATGTCCAATGTACATAGATCTTCGGTTTTCGTAAATTTCCAGATCAGAAGCGGGGGAATGCGGGTATACTTCTCATGTTTGCTGTGTGTTTTGCTATGTGGATATTACTGCACGTAACGGCTGCAGGATCCAAAAGAGGCTTAGCAAAAGTTTACTACTACTAGTAGTAGTAGTACGCCACAAATTATACTAGCCCCGGGGCCCAGACGATCTCGCGTCTCAGAGCTGGATAATTTTTAAGCCGGGAAACCGCCTCGATTATGACTCGGATCTCATGAACGCAGCCAACGATCTTCACCATTCCGATATGGCAGCTCCTAGTCGGTTTCGCGCAGATCTACCCATAGGCTTTACATACCTGATGACGGTCAAGAATGCAGGCCTTGAACTTCGCTTGGAAACTTAGAAGGTCCTAGAAGATTACATGCGCAGGCAATGCGCTGGAAGACGCTCATGTGACGGCAGGATCCGTATACTGGGTAGACATTGGACGTATTCGCTTTGACGCCCGGCTTCAAGTTACGTTGTCGGCAGACGACCATGCTGCAATGCATGTATCATGCTCCTAGTACTAGTGCTTCATTCCTTAGATCTTAGACCCTTCTGGCAACCGAGAATACAAGGCAAACTCGAAATCTTTCCATCTCCGGATGATCTCCAAAGGAAGCAATGCCTCCAGCTGGGACGAGAGCGCCTTCTGATATTTGAGAGCTCTACTAACTTTGGTGCGTGAGGTATCTTCAATGCCTTAGCACAATGCTTAATCACAACTACAGTGATTCCGATTTCAGCCGATTTCACAACACGCCTTTTGATTTATTCATCAAGAAGCTAACACATGTTGTGCGGTTCAAAGAATCGATCGCCGGATCACTGTGCAGTCTTACAACGCGGCACAAGACTGGGTATTGTTTGAAATTAATTTACATCCCGACCCAGCCGCACCTATAATGCCATCTCTGCTGGCTGGTCTTACTTTTTGGTATCATGTCATGTGCGCAATTGTTCTCGCGGTCAGCGCTGGAAGGCCGAGTGCGCGTTACCGTGACTAGATGAATAACGCGGATCAGGTCGATATTTCCATCTCGAGCTCTTGAGGGCCAGTACTACCTATTTTTCGACACTAGGTGGTTCCAATTCCCGACTAGAAGTTCTTACATGATTCGATGGTGGTTAACTCCGCACAAGGGTAGTTTGGAATCACTGGTTTGGCAGAGTGGGCGCTGGGTTGATTCCTCGCGCTAAAGAGCTGTCGCACGCTGTTGAGTTCATTTCATCCGGACTCATCACCACTCCCACGGGGAAGCTTAGTGCTCGTTACTCTGTGCGACCGCGATCGAGGGTAGGGAAACTCAAGAATCAAAGCGGTAGATAAAGCAGCGGACCTGTTCTATTGCTTCAGCCATGCATAAACACGACACTGGTCAACAGGTTTGGACTAGTAACTTTTCAGTGCGCTCAATCACAGATATGCTTCTTTGAGCTGCTCTTGGACCGTTATGGTGCTCGTTATCCGGGAATTGTGTATCTCCACTCATTCGGCAACAAATTTTGGCGCGTGGAACTTTGGAACTTGGGTCATGCTGGAAACGGTAAGCCTTGTCGTCTCCCGTTTCATCTTCAAATCTGTTTACGGAGTTTTCCACATGCCATTGCCCTCGAGAAGTCTTTAAATAGCTCTCTTAGACGTGATAATCGGATGCAGTCGACTTTCTGGAAATAGAAATCCTCGTCTCTTAAACAAAGCCCCGCGATGTCCTGCCCTTCTTGCATAAAAGACCCTAGAACAGTCACGCCTTGTTGAATACGCTCTGGAAGAGGAGTACATAGCGAACACTTGGTTCTCACTGTTACCTCGGCGACCTCTCAGGCTCGGGTGATTGCACATGCTCAACACATCCAAGGAACGACCGACTACGCTGCACATCTACAATTTCGGGAGTGTGTTTGGCAATCGCAAGATTATCAAGGGGGAAGACAAGCTCACAACTTTGTGAGTTTTGAGGATATTTTCGATTGTTTCATCTTTTTACTTTGTCTATTGCTGTTACAGATATTTTATGCAGAACACTCGGAATTCGATGCACTGGACTTTTGATCTGCACGCTGATGGCCCAGATGGTCCCCTGCTTTGCCGAGCTCAGTCTTCGTACAATGGACCACCATTAATGGATGAAATCAACCATGGGCCTACGGTTTTATCCATGACTGCCGTCAGACGGCCGGTCAAGATGGAGAGGAAGCGTGGAGCCTTCAGTGGAACGGTTTTCTTCAAGGGTCCCGATCATAAGGAGTATCGCTGGCAAACGACTGCACGGCTGTTTAGTGCTGTGATGGAGGTGCGTGCAGGAGCGGGTCGGGTGTGGCAGCATTTATCACGTAGCTCTTGTCAGTGTTTAGATGCCGAGGACGCCCTCATAGCAACATATCGTGTTACATCCATGTCGGTGACAAAAGATGGCGTCCTCGTGGTTCAACCCGTACGTTTCCATTCTGCGATCCCTGGTCTTTGTCATCATTTCTACGACAGTCGGGGAAGTTCATGCTGGACCTGCTCGTCGCTACCAGCCTTGCGATGCGCACACCCAGTAACTGAGATATCTCTCGGATACGATCTCTTTCGCCCCTGCTTGGAGGAACTATTTCTGATGCATATGGTCATTCCTTTGGTGCTATTTTTATTGCGCAGGTCGTATTTTCGTAATTCACCACATCGGCAATTTCTACTGGTATGTATATATGTACGCACAAACAAAGGCAATAGTAAACGGTACACGGCAACGAGGGCTCACACTTCGATTAAATTCGGGAACAAGCAAACCAAGTCGTGATCGGGTCCACGAATGCTTGTTTAGTATGCGCAGATCCATTCATCTTGCCCGTGGCGGACACCACTAACGTTTTCTTGTGAACGACTCGGACCGTGGATTCATTACACGCAGTATAATTTCTATATCGATCTTTACTGGATCTTTCGACTGTCCGACCGACTGCGGACTAGTTGTCTCTCCCGCCCATTCAGCGGTCTATTCCAGCGTTGGTGACAAATGTCAGTTTTAGATCCTCTACCCGGTCTTCATATTACTGTAAGAGTGGTCCAGGTGATGCAAATGAGAATGTTCACGCCAGTCCATGACAGTCCCACAGCTGTAAGTAGTCAATACTGTCGTCCCTTAAATGTTACGCTAAAAGGCAGTGATAATGAAAGCTCATGCTTCATTATCGCGGGCAGTATTTATGCTGTGGGAACTCAGGTAGCCAACGGGCTTACACCCACCAGCACGATGGCGTTGGGTTGTGAAGTTCACGTGGAAATAGCCCCTACTGCTAGTAGAACCTCATCCTGATTTCTAAAAAATCACAAACGCGGGCTTGGTGTGTATGCCTAACCCTACACCTGGAGGTTGAGGAGGAGCTTCGCAGTTCGGACTCCGGAGAAAGGGCGCACATAAATGTTCAAACTCCGCAAAATCGTCAGGCGTCCGCGTCAGGGGTTACACTCAGGCTTAAACTTGTTCCGAACGCATACAAGCATCTCTTAAACTCTTTCCTCTAACATGCTTTTCAACGAGGCAGGTGTGTATATTCAGACCCCGTGGCAAGTAGGTTTTCTGTACTTCTGACCCGTGTTTCAGCGTGTTTCAGTAAGCGAGTGCCGAAGGAAACCATCCAGACATGGTGTAAGTTCTGGGCATATCACTGAGGATCTATGCGGATATCGTAGAACATTGCGGTTGACTCCTCTACCTGCTATGTACAGTGGCTCACGGAGGCAGAATCTATCCTGGAGGCACCAGTGCCGTCGCGTCTTATTTTTTTGCCGTCAGTCGTGAAGACGAATGGACAAGCATACTTTGCAGAAAATCGGTAGTGGTGGGCTGCTTCTCTAACATCAGATTTCCCTTGTTAAGTAGGCTTCCTATAGGTGATGCATGCGGGCTGGATTTTGCACTGCGTCGCGCATTCGTTTCGTGTTCCAGTCGTGGGCTACATACTTGATGGTACGATTAAGTCTCATGCTGCGTCCTTATCCGTCAAACACTCTACTTATCATGGCACACTACCAATGTCTCTGCCTATTTGATATCTCCCTTGCCACTCCTCACACCACCCCAAGATCTCATGTACCCTCCCCACAGATGACTTTGATGCTGGGCCACCTTTCAGTCGTAAGGGAATTCAAGATCACATACCCGCCTTAGTAGTATCCCCTCTATATCCACAACGGGTATATCGCCCTTTGATGCCACGGAGTCAGCCCCAAACACCACTCTGCATACCGCCAAACGTCCTTCAGAAGCGAAAGCGCCAGAGAGACAGCCTCGCCTACCCCAACGCGCCGCATAGTGAATCAGGAGACAGTCTCCCGCGACGTCCACGTAAACGTCATATGCTCTCCTTGGAACTATCATCTTCATCAGCAGAAAGTTTATCCGACATCGCGATCACAGAAGCACACGACTCCGCAGTCTCTAAACGTAACCACGACGCTAGATCAACTCATGTTGTTACACCCGATGTATGCTTCGCAAATACTCCTCCCGATAATCACGCGCCATCCGCTCCCCGTTATCCTACTCCCCCCTTCAAAGCTATGTCAAAATACAAATTCCAGGAGTCATCATTCCACTATTCTTCGCGAAATGATCAGGGGCATGAGAAGGCTGTGGAACCCAATTGCGCCTACGAACGTGCCCTTGATTATACTCTCACCGCGAACGGTACTAGTCCTGTTGCATGTCTTAAGGACTCGCCTCCTGTGCCGGCCATCGACTTCACCCGACTGCAAATACCCTCCAAGAACCGTTCGCGCTTTCCTCTTCTGCATTTAGAACCAGTTACTGCAACTGCCAAAGTCGGGAGCAGGGAAGATGGTGAAAATTCTGCTAGGCTGGTAGCCTCAAATCACACTCCCAACCAGTCTGCACAGGATGTGCCTGCAGCTACACAGCAACCAGGCAAGTCAGCGGTGCAAGGAGCCTGCAGTAGCGGAAACCATGAAGATACGGAAGCCACGTTGCCCGTCATACGTCAAGGCACGCGAGTGGGATCCTCCAGCTCTCTTAGACGTCTTGGCGAAGTCATTGACTCCAGACACGACACGGTGACATATCACATGGATCAACTTATACGGACAAGAAAACGTGCTACAGGTCGCGATGACATTCGATTTGCAACGCTATGGGAGAGCAATGCGATGTGGAAGGGCATGAGATTTTGGCATGAAAACCTGAAAAAGCCGACATGGAATGCAGGTATGTAACATGATAGGAGATTTAAAATGTGCACCCATGTGCACCTCATCGACCTGGGGAGACTTGCAACTTGTTGTCATACTGCGCAGCTGTACCACCCATGCCGGAAGTTCAATTCGCCGAGCCAGGGTATGAAGGATATGTTTGATACTGCGTAGCTGTACCACCTATGCCGGATGTTTTAGCAATTCGCCGAGCCAGGAGATGAAGGACTAAGTTGTTTGATACTACGCAGCTGAACCACCCATGCCGGATGTTTTGTTAATTCCGGAGATGAAGAACATGAACCCCAGTTGGCGTAGTCCTGCTACTGAGTATTGTCCATGTGGAACCGTTTGCACCGGGATACAGTTTGCACCGAATGATTTGGTAAGAAGTTACAGCACTAGCTTAGGTGGATCGCCGATTAGCATGTAGGTCTACAACAGCGGATTCGTCAAGTTGCCCCTGATACCTGTCAGTAAGGATTTGTATTTACTGCATCTAGCGAGGTCCTGGAGGTAGTGACGGGACCACAGCGATCGAAGATAGTCATTCCTTCGTGGCAAGGCCTGGGCCCGGGTTGCCCCGCGTATGAGTCTGTACTCTAGATCTAACATAAAATGAATCGACATACTCACTCCTATCATTTTAACATTGGATCGACTACCAGACACAACCGTAGTACAATTGTTCGACGCTAAATAACAGCGCTTTTTTACAGCATCCGAACGATCAAGATCAATGCTCTGGTTTGTAGTCGGGGCGCAACGAACGGACGACCTTTCCAACTCTCCAGATCTCCTGCTGGTCAATCTCTTTCAACTCCCTGGCCAAGTCTTCGCGATAAGTGGTGCGCCCGTTAAATTCGAGTGCCTTGCGCGTCTCTGTGCCATTCTTGACGCTTTCATAAAGCTTCTCGAACACCGGACGATTTGTTGCCTCGAAGATCGGCGCCCAGTCAAGGGCACCTCGTCGAGCAGTGGTGGAGCAGGCGTTGAACATGTAATCCATGCTGCGGATAGTTACAGGTCAATGAATTGTGAATTCAAAATTATAACGATATTTACCCCTTTTCTCCGATCAAAGGATACAGAGATTGAGTGGCTTCTTCAACGGTTTCATTGAATGCCTCTGAAGGTGAATGACCATTTGCACGGAGCACCTTGTATTGTGCGCAGAATAATCCCTCTGTAAACGGTCAACCAGTCAGAACTGCAATCAATGACACGACAGTGATGGACTGACGGATAGCGGCTGCGAGCTAGGAAAGAGACTCGATCTTAGCGTATGCATACCTGTTGATGATGGAGTACTTACCACACCACGTTCGCCAGTCAGATCTGAGTACACCTCTTTCTCGAAGGTTGTTTCGTACATGTAGCCAGAGCCGATAGCGACCCCAATAGCCACGGCTTTCTCCATTGCTTTTCCAGTTACGTCTTGAAAAACGGCGACACTGGAGTTGATGCCCCTGCCCTCCTTGAACAGGGTTCGAACAGTGCGACCGGATCCTTTTGGCGCTACTAGAATAACGTCGACATCCTTTGGAGGAATTACCTTGGTATCGTCTTTGTATACCACTGAAAACCCATGCGAGAAGTAAAGAGTCTTGCCCTTTGTTATGAGAGGAGAGATATGAGACCACGTTGATGACTGTGCTGCATCTGAGAGTAAATTCATGATGATTGTACCTCTGTCAATGGCTTCCTCGATAGAAAAGAGTGATTCTCCGGGTACCTATACGAGAAATTGTCAAAAATCATCAACAGGAACATTTGAGAATTGACCAACCCATCCATCTTCCACTGCCTGTCTCCAGCTTTCTCCGTTCCTGCGGACGCCAATTATCACATTCAAGCCGTTGTCACGAGCATTCAAGCCCTGACCATGTCCTTGCGAGCCATAGCCAATGAGGGCGAGCGTGTCATTTTTGAAGTAGTTTTGAAGTTTTGCCAGGGGCCAATCACTGCGCTCGTACACGACTTCTTTTGAACCAGCAAAGTCAAGCGTCTTCAACCCTCTGGTAGCAAGAACCTGAAGGAGTACTTGTTATTTTTTCCACTTGTTCAACTACTATTGTGACTTACGCGCTTATTCGCCACCGACGGGCTTTGGGCTGGTTGTTGACGCGCCAACAGCGAATAGGTGGCAGTCTGGAATGACTTTTTTGTCAATAACCACGGAGTAGCTCGTGTATGGCGGGAAAGAGCACGGAGACATGATGCTGTGGAGGCCATTAGACAATCAAAGCAGAATCCAAGGTCACTAGCGCCGGAAATAGGGCCGCATCAGCTCTTAAAGCAAGTCGCCAATCAAAGCTCCCGTAGCGAGTAGTAACCGGGTCTCAATATGATGCGGCTGCATGGTCAGGGCCCAGCTTGGCCCAGCTCTCTCGGATATTGACCTTCCATGACGCCGTTTGACGGACATCGATGATCGCAGTCTGATGCTAACTCCAGCAGGTGACTCAAGATGACATCAAGCTGGGTGTACCAATCGCATAGTAACGACTCACCGGAGTGCATCAGATTCACACTAGCTATGTAGTTGTGCAATTGCCAGTGGAGACTGATATCATAGCGCAGCTTCAAGGTGAAATTTAAGTAACTTGTTTCTTTCTGATCACGATGGAATTACAACCACTCCGCTTGCTGTACATACTAGAGCAAGTGATTGGATAGCATCCTAGCAGCAATAACTTCTAGAATGCCACGGTGTTCTTAGCGGGCCGTATATATTTCCGCGGGCACTGCATTTATGATTATATTGGATCAATAATCAATTGAAGGTCCAGACTGAGTCAGCAAGTTACATAACATAATTTTTAAGTCTTTGGCTCCTGACACTTACGTACTCTGTGCATTCTTGACACTAGGTAACTTGAACATTGTGGCAGCGTCTCACACATGTACAGGTCCGACGTCAAGCTATTACAAAGGCCACAAGTAATTATCTTTGCAATCGGCGGATCTTCGTCACTTGATCTTCACTGCACTAACGTAACGTGGGTCACTGGTTCTGAGTCCATATGCATGATCAGCCACAAATCAGTCTAAAAGTATTCGTCGTTTCGAAACATATATCGTAAGCCTGGGCACAATCAAGTCTCTATACACTAATACAATATGTGAAAACTTGAATGATTCGCAGAGTAACAACAGCAAATTCCTGGTGTTCCTCAAGGGGATCCGTATCAACGACTCCTTGTCGTATGCTTGGCTATCCGTAAAACTTGGTCTAACTGGGCCTACTCTGAGCGGTGGGTAATATATATCTGCGAATCGACGTAAGTACACTTACTAATTTATTCTCGTTCTCCATTCCGATCGCCCCGAACTTCACAAGACTATCGAATGGCGCCCGGATCAGCTTTTATCGCGTCCCAAATGTTACGGAAATCGTGGCGACGGGCCATGCACCGTGTGTTGTTTTATTAACCAGTCATGCCTCAATAATCAAGATCGATCCAGTGTGTACTGCTTTCAAACGCTATACTGAGATATTAAGCATGTGGTCCTTGCTCTCGCAGGTCCGATTCAGAGCCTGAGGCACTCATAAATAGCCGACGATCATCCTCCGAAATAACAAGAACTCCACCCCCCCCCCCCCAATCGACCATGGCTGGAACTGCACCCTATGATCATACGCCATCCTTAGACTCCCACCAGGATCCAGAGTCGAAGGCGTCCAGCGTCCTCGGCCAACTCGCACCTGTACCCTATCATGATCTCACATCATCCCTAGGGTCCTTCCAGGACCTGGAGTCAAAAAACTCCAGTGTCGTGGCTTGGCCAGAAGCAGACCACGACCGTCCATCTATTCCTACGAGTCTGTGGGCTGAAGGTGGTTTTCTAGGATGTCTCACACTCTTTGGTGGCTTCGTAGGAAGTTTTGCAACCATGGGGCAAGTGACTTCATTCGGAACTTATCAGGCATGGTACGCCGAGAATCAGCTATCCGCCTATTCACCGTCGGCAATCTCCTGGATCGGCGGGCTTCAACTTTGGGTTATGATGTTCTCGGTCAGTAGATCACCCCTTTTAAATGGAAGTCCTCACTTATGATGTTGTTACCACAGGGTGGATTTATTGGTCGTTTATTCGACGCCTATGGACCCACGCCGTTGCTCGCATCCGGGACGCTTATATACACGCTTAGTTTGATGATGACATCATTAGCAACTCGGTACTACGAGTTTATGATTGCTCAAGGATTTCTTCTTGGGTTGGGAGCCGGACTAGTGTGAGTTTCGTATTTCATTGTCCTGGAGATGTCTCATCATAGAATATAGGTATAATCCATGCATTGCCGCATCAACTGCTCGCTTCCGCCATTTCGCAGGCACATCTAGTGGTATCGTACTGGGTGGCTCTGGTGCAGGCAAGTACCCTTGAATTAACTGCCTATAAATGGACTCTAATTATGTTTGAAGGCGGAGCCGTGTTTCCTCTACTGCTTCAACGCCTGCTCGGTACTGTTGGGTTTGCATGGGCAGTCCGAATACAGGGGTTTATTGCACTTGCGTGCTGCATCATTGCAACGCTCACAATTTCAAGTCCTTTGCCTAAAAATAAAAACACACCGTGGATAGATACCAAGTCATTCCGCGATACGAAATACATGCTGGTGTGCCTTGCATATGCTTTGATATGCCTTGGTGAGCATCCTAGGGTCATGCGCAGTGATGAATGCTGATTAATGACCACGTACAGGCTTATTTATTCCTTCCACTTATATCGTCCAATATGCACAAGCACAGGGCTTATCCCAAAATATCGGGTTCGATCTGCTATCGATCATGAATGCCGCAAATACTGTCGGTCGCATTGTTCCAGGATGGTTCGCGGACAAACTTGGGAGATTCAACCTCATGATTCCCTCTGCTCTACTGGCCGGTATTTCATGTATCGCCCTCTGGCTATTTGCACATGACACAGCAACCCTAGCGGCATTCGCTGTGATATACGGCTTGTTTGCAGGTGCGACGATGGGGTTGGATGTCGCTGTTACAGCACAAATTTCGCCGCCGGAAAATTTTGGTACACGCGTTGGGATGTCCTACGCTTTCATGTCTATTCCGTAGGTCCCCGTTGCAGCGTGCCTTTTGACGAGAGCTTAATCATTATCCGACAGATCCTTGGTTGGAGGTCCCATTGGAGGTGCCATCTATACAAGCCAACATGGCGGATACTCGGGAATGATCGTATTCGCAGCGATCTTCAATCTTCTGGGATTTGTTTTCTTAATGGCAGTGAAGCTCATGATCAACCGTAACATTTTTGTTATAGTGTAAAACTCGCAAAATCATCGGAGGACTCTACATACATCACATTCCATAGATACTTACCCCCCTACAAGCATAACTATAACATCTTCAATGTGTGTATTTATCTCATATGTATTATTGACTCAGTAGACGCCCGCATGGTCATTGCTTCTCAGTTCTCGGCGCGCCTTCATCTCGTTCGCAACATGGAAGACAAACGCGAATCGAAGCCGCAGTTATTTTGATAACTGTCACTTCTAAGCTGTCTGACAAAACAAATATTACATCTGAGAAATTCAAGTTGCTGAGAAACACAAACTAGTGTGTGTATCCCAAAATGTATCTTACTCAGGTCAGAAACCAATCTTGGTGGCACCATATGTGACCTATCCTGATCTGTCCGTAGCAACATCAGTAAATTCACACATTCCTTAGCACAACTTATTTTGAAAATTAAAACTTATTTTTGACTTATCTAGACTTATCTATATTTATTCACTTGGCTTTTCGTTGTGACAAGTCGAAAAAGGAAGTATAGCTGCCGACACGAAAAACCCACCTGACCTTCCCAATAAGTAAGCTTTACTATGCTGAGTGATTACGTGTATGGTTCAGTTATATTTGGCTCAGTTACGATAATTCTCAACACCAGCAATAAATAATGTCCTAAATCATCTCCTACCTTCAAGTATCTACAGTAGGAGGCTCGGCAACATGTGCGGCAGTGTATCCCGCCCTCCCACGCCCTCTCCGCTTTCGGCAAAGGTGCGCATTTCGCCATAGCGGGTTTCTCACGCGCCTTGCTCTTGCTCACTGTCATAGCCAGTGCCCTCCCGTCCTCCTCAGCCCTACGGTAGCTATCCCAAGGCCCCCATCTCGCCGTTTTCAACCTCTGGACGCCCTCCTCAGCTTGTGGACGCCCTCCTGCCCTGCTACCCTCCTGCCCTGCTACGTATACCCTCTGCCCTGCTACGTATACCCTCCTGCCCTACATATACCCTCCTGCCCTGCTACATATATCTTCCCGCTCTGCTATGTATATCTTCCTGCTCTGCTACCTTCCTGCTCCCCTCAGCCTCTACAGCTACCCTCACCCTCCTCAAACTATCCAGCCGCCGTCATTCTGCCCTTATCAGCCTCTGTGGCATCTCTCATCCCTTACCTCCGCCTCTTCAGTCATGTTTGCAGCACTATCGCTGAGACTTGTGGTCCCTTCACGTGTATCCCTGCCATCTTGAACGAATACCGGACAGCGGAGCTCAACGTGTGCACCGGTTGTCTCTGGCCATTTCTTACCTTTGCCTTCTCTCTGCTTCCCCCAATGTTGTTCACGCTGCTCTCTTGAGCTGTTATACTCCTGCCGAGCAAGAGTTGAGAGCTATGTCGCATGGAACTTCCTTACTAAAAATGTCAACTAGTTCAATATTTTTGAGAGATAGGCAGTCACCATCGAGGGTGGGTTCATCTGAAGGCGGAAAGCTTGGCATGCCGTCACCACCATCTTGGGTGCAATAGTCAAGATACACGCTGACCAGCCGTTCAATTTGAACATCCCAATGTTCATTTTGAACTTCTATATGATTAGTACGAGTGCGCGAATCCACATAGCAGCTATCAACACCAGCGATACATCAGATAAAGAGTAGAACAAAGATAACAATAACTGCATACCATCCTGAGAGATCTGCCATCTGCTGAGCCAATCCTTCAAAAGCTTCGTGCTCTCCGCCCTCGTGGCTGAACTCAAGTCCTTCCTCACCAGGTGGTGCGGTGTATGGTATACTATCTATGTCAACATTAGTATCAGCCAACATAGTCTCAACGAGATCCCAATCTTCGCTGGACATTTCTGCAAACAAAAGTCAGGTGAATATAAGACTTAAGCATAAGCCTCGCACCCTGGACGTGTGATCGGCGCTTTACATCAGTCGCATGCCTTCGCTGTTGCTGTTTCCCCACTGTGAGTACCTCAGAAGCTCGAACAGAGTGTCGGAATCCATGTGTGATTGTAGCCTTCGAGAGTCCTCATATCGTCACATCCGAACCAACTGTCATTGTCATTTCCAGCATTATAATCCTGCTTTATCCATGTCTGTATTGCATACTCCTCCTGCATCCCCTTCTGATGCTGAGAATTCCGGCAATCAATACCGACCCCTCGAATTCAGTCGTATAGATATTGCAGCTACAATGTCAATGGCTGCATCACGCATCTGAGCATCTATCTCTCAATATAAGATGGAGGCTGCCAACACCAATGGTCCTTCTGCTGCTCAGATCATGCACTTTAAAGCCAGGCTGCAATGGGAGATCACTGTAAGAGACTGATGACTGTGGTGGTCAATGCTGAGATTTCCGACAGACTTTTGTGACGCCCATCCTGCAGTACTCAGCTGCAAGGAACATCATTTTGGTGCTGGCTCTGGTGAGTTCTTATAATCGTGTTGCTACTGACGGCATATGCACTAGCAATTGTTCGTCTGTCGAAAAACTTTTCTGCCTTCAAGTTAATAAAATTCTCAATGACAAAACTTGATCCATCCTTGGCATTAATTCAACGAGTGAGCTAGGCAGAATTCATTTGACCTCAGCCTGTCAGCAGCAACGACCCATTAATCAGATTTTGAAGCCCACAAATTCCAAAAATGGTAACAGCAAACACGGAGATTGTACTAATAGATCACCCTCGTATGTAGGTTACAGGGGCCAGCCCTGTGACTCCACCAAATCCCATTCTGTGCCAACGTTCTGCAATCACTCAGCTGAGCGACTTTGACAGTCATGTAGCAAGAGTGGAACTAACCTGGACGAATGCACCAATAGTTTTCTGAAGATCTAGTCTAATTGAGCTGAAGTTCACAGTGAGACTCTAGTACACACTCTATACGCGAAAAGTCCGGTATCACGACTTCACTCAGCTTGAAGGAACAGCCAGCCATTTTCACATTCCCCTCCAAGTCGCTCTATCATACACCTCCGAGTCATGCGAGCAAATCCAGGTAGGTTAGGCATCAGGTGTTGTGCATTGGGGGCACGGTTGCATGTGAGTGCCTAGATGTTACTATAATTTATATGCTTAGGTGACGGGTGAATGCTATCATGTGGGATGCTCGAAGGTACAACACTGGCACCAGGTACAGCCTGAGATGGTCACCATGACAGACTCAGAGCCAGCTAGTCAGCGCCATCCGGAGTCCTACTAGTACTCCAGCCTCATTGGTGCTCCAGGACGCAGGCGATCTCAATGCTTGAGTCAGTAAAACTCAAATCTATCATTGGGCCAGCGGCCAGCAGGTCAATGCTAGTACTACTAGTAGTATTGAAAAAGGTCAACATCGGATTGCCTCTTGCAAGTGCACCAAGCACCTACTACCCAATTTGGGATCCTGAAATTGAATGGGCCTATCATGATGGACAGCATGAAGGTATCCTTCGGGAATCCTGTACTACCCACAGGCTCACCTGTCGACGAACCATTGAATGCCCCAACATATCATACTAGTAGCGGGCCAATGACAATGTCTGCTCTCCCAGGCCAGGGTTGCCTCCGTGTGTTACCATTCACACGGCATTTTCATCATGGTAAGTTTTCAATATTTCAATATTTCAATCCCCACTAAAACCAAATATGGTAATTACTCGTATCTATTATCAACTTCCTGCTCATGGCATAGCCCAGCTGATTTGATCGAAGTTCGTGTCAAGATGGAAGTTCCTAGAAAAGCAGGCTGAAACTCCAGTTCAAAGTCTTTGAAAGTCCGAATGGATATTTATCGCTTACTGGCAAACACTCACCAAAGCCTAGCATCCACCCTCAGCATTGTAAAAATGAACTTGTGTGAAACTTCATGTATTACACCTGGGCCACTATCTACACTTCAACGCCCTTGGTACGCTTCCGACTTGAGTCCTCCGAGCTCTCCCTTGTCGTCCAGAGGTATGGTCACCCATAATAGGATTCAAATATACTTATACACCAGTGACAGCAACAAGTACAGTCTCAGAGACGGATCCTGAGGACAGCTTTCCTTTGACCCCTGATTCCAAGTGTTCAGGTGGTGCATATTGCCATCTTACTGGTACACCTTCAAAGACCGAATCGTGGTCTTCAAGTCGTGCGAAGCATCGCAGCGATGATCACCATCATTCTTTTCACCCCTACCGCCAACCACCCTGCTTTCAAGAGATCCATACTTTTGATAGCCTACTGGGCAGACCTGCCAGTGACAATTGATTGGAAGCTCTGGACAGCAAGGTAGGCCCTTCTGATCTCAAAATGTACATAACTTTTATTATATGCATCAAATTTCTAGACAGATGATGCCATTTCAAGGCATATGGATGGGCTTAGCCCCATATCTTGCCGCTATGTTGTTCATTACAAGGAAGCAGTTCGTGAACGCCAACGTATGTGCCTCTTCATGACATACTGGGAACTCGAGGAAATGAACAGGCTGCACACTCTCCTTACATCTCTATATGCTGAAACACACACGGAGTTCTGTAGAGCGGAGGAAGATGCCCAAGCGTTGTTGAAAACACTTGTTACCAAGCAGTCGCTGACTCGTATTGTGGATGATGCTCAATATCTCGATGCCGTCTGCCAACGCAACAAGACATCTCTTCGAGAGACTGATACTCAACTTGATCTTATAAAAGATCGTATCATGCAAAGGCTGCCGGTCAACATCAGGAAATCGGCCTGAGGATGATTTTTATAGATATTTTTGGTAAAATCAAGTTAAATTTGTACATATTATATCTCAATACATACTTATCTATAAGCGCCAGCATGATGGCAGCAAATGACGAGAAATTGTAATACGTCGCCTCACAGATAAATCATTGGGAGAAATTCAGCATCATGTTGAAAATGTGGTCACCTGCTGCCTGAACTTGACTTTCTGATAGCTATTTATAATGTTACCGAGTTGACAATCTGGGGCTGCAAAATTCTCATAACATTGACACAAAATGGTCGTCGCTGGCAGTTGTGATATGTCCTAGGTCATGCCTTTATTAATATTGATGAAAACATGCATGTCCCGCAAATATGTTACCTTGTAGATAAGCCCTTGAAAGAATTGCAGCGTCATGTTAAAAAGGTGGTCACCTGGTGCCTGAATGTGACTTGCTGATGGCCATTTACAATGCTACCCAGCCAGCAATCAAGAGCTACAAAATTCTCATAATGTTGACGCAAAATGGTCATCGCTGATGCATTTTCCACGCGCTGCCATTTATGGTTCTACAAACGCAATACAATTGATATTTCGTAAACGTCTGTATGCATCCGCCCAATTGTTCTTCACACTATCATATTTGTCTATGCCCAGTGGAATTCCCGGTAGTAGAGTCAGCTGAGTGGTATTTAGATTGAACCTTGAAGAACTCTGCACGTCAACTCATACATATAGGCATACAGTAATAGCTCATACTACTTGTTTACATAGTTGGTACCTACTGATAGCAACTGTCCATAAATCAGTATTAAACATATAAAAAAAACCTACTGCGATGACCAGACAACTGATGGGATCATTAAAATTCGAAGTCTTCGAAGTCGTCTGACTCATTGTCAATGTTGTCATCATAGTAACACATTTCATCTGGTAGGGGGGGCGGAACAAATCGACTTGAAGATGATGGTACACCTGTAAAGATGTCAACGATGAAGGAGACACAAATATTTCGCACTCACAAGCGTTGTTAGAGAAGTTCGACCCACATGTGTTTGTGTTTGCGTTTGCGATTGCTATTGAATTAAGATTTATCTCGGCTTGGGCATGACACATCTTCACTTGCAGAATAATCAACTCCAATCCGATGTTACGTTGCCAAGTATGACCAGGCTGTGACGATAACCCTGCCTGACAAGCTTGTTCTGCACGGAGTGCACCGTAAAAGGATTCTTGGATGTCAATGGTGACCCATGTGCTCAACATAGGTAACGAGGGACCGATAGACTTCAAAGACAGTGAGAGTAGCCAATATGAGCAATTATTATACTGACATTCAGTATGACGGATGTACGTTTGTCTCCATGCGCAATACCAAATTCAGAAGGTGTAGTGTAGCTGTTCAACAAAGAGCAAGTTTCTGTCGAAGAATCAGCATCTGGGATGGGATATGCGTCTCGTCTCTTCAACCAAGATTTGCATTTGTCTTGCATAGCTGTTGAACAAGCTAGAGGAAAGGAAGCAAAGGCGTGGTCTGAGTTTGTTGAGGGAGAGCTGAAGTTGGGCTTCAACAGGACATTGGACTGCTTGGTAG
Organism: Suillus placidus; assembly: GCA_016628565.1. NCBI lineage: Eukaryota > Fungi > Basidiomycota > Agaricomycetes > Boletales > Suillaceae > Suillus > Suillus placidus. Next base: position 329,342 of record JABBWD010000044.1, read on the forward strand.
CAACAGGTTTCAGACTACTGATCCAGGGGTCAAAGTTGAAGGAGCTCACACATCCAGTGTTGCTGTAAGTGTTCAATAGCCTGACTATACAAAGACACCTCCATCTGACTTCGTTTCTTCCTCTCCTCCACGAGAAGACACTCTAAAGTCATATGCCTTTCCCCATTCGATCCATAAGGGCAAAGATTCTGGTGATGTCGTAGTATTGTCTCTTGCTTTGCTTCTATGGTGCGCTCCCCAATGAACTCCCACAGGTCACTAGTATAGACTCTGTCTTTGAGCAAGAATGACAGAATGGTTAGTTCCGTCCGGAGCTGTATGAAGTTTGAGGAAGTAAAAACAGATACAACATGACCAACTGACCTTGTCATCCGCTATGAGTGTAATGTAGGCGTCCAGTAACCCAACACCCAGTGAATTTGAAATTTCTAAAATGTTTATACGGGCAGCTGATGCGTCGAACAACTGTGCTCCATCATGATGATCAGGTTCTAAATTTTTACGTGGGGGAAATGTGAATGAGTGTATGCACAGTGCTTGCGAGGTTCTTTTGTAGCGGCCACCAAATACATAAAAGGTGAGATCAAAGATCGTTCTATGTAAAGCTAGCGGACCTGGCCAGATCACTTTGATCTGGCCAATCAGCGCAGTACCAGTACTGCTGTATCATAATGATAACGAGGGGCAGCGATGATTGATGAGCGCTTGAGCTCCATGTATAGTTGCAAGGGCTGAACCTACATGCGAAAATATTAATGTCTGCGTTACACTATTGATAAAGTGCACGGCAGGCAGGAAAGGCAGACTGGCCCTCGGGGGGTACGCCTCACACCAGGGCATTCGCGGATTCAGAGATGCAACGGGAACACCGGGGTCCCCAAAACTAGATGGAACTGTCCACCATAGGTATAACTCATCACCTGGATAAAAATAAAAACAAAACCTGTAGTACCTGCACAGTTGCGTTGAGTGCGGGAACAATGCAAGAATTAAATACAATTAGCACTGACATGTTGAGGTCAGTGCTACTATGCCACCTACCGAAGGGTGGAAGGTTGTTGGTCTGTAGGGCAAATGTAATTTGCAAATAAGAATTTAATCAAAACTTGCCACATGATGAGCATATTTGTATGGTGCGCAGAGACTGGGGAGGCTCTTAACTTGCTACCATTGAGAGACTCGGAGTCCTAGAGGCTATAATACAAATGATCATTGAAGTATGACATTCCAATGATTTCCTGTCCGGTTGTGGGAAGCATTTAGCCATGCGCATCATGATAGGAAGGAAGGTTGTGTAAAATAGATGATGGAATCATTGGTGACGATAATGAAGGAAGTTCGCCAACCTGGGAGGTATTTTGTGTTGGACCTTATCGCACGGTCTTCGTAATATTTAGCAAAATAATGATGATGAGGCTTGAAAAACAGCGTTACTAACCTATACTAGTAGGATTCAGACATTCGATGAAGCTAGTCACTCTGGAATTACCAGGGGTATTGTAGCCGCATGGTCTGGGATCTGTAAGAACCAGTTACATGACCCCAGTAAACAACACTTGAAGCTTGAAAAAACATACTCACACTTCTGACCATTAGACTGCCATCGCAGTTCCGGTGTTGCGCCCAAGGCCCACGACATTTGAATTACCAGTATTCAGAACTCCGCAAACGTTTTTGGTAACTCATGCCAACTCACACAATGCGCAAGCCATTCAACGATGCGATTCCTTGATCAATACACATATACAGGTTACAGGTGTACGACATACAGCCAGATGGGGGCTGATATCCAGGAAGATTCAATGTGCAGCACATGGGCTAGTCCCTCCATTTCAGACTTCAGGTGGGAGACACCATGACAATTGGAGAACGACACAGTGCTTAACTACGTCTGATAAGGTCAAATCACCTTTGTCGCTTTTGCACCCCTTTTCCTGAACAGATGTGACAGTTCATTGCAGACCTCTCGTGCAGTTTTTGCACCTTTTAAACAGAACCCGAAACTCCCCCTCAGTAATTCCATTGTCGGCAAACAAAGAAAGCCTGTTCAACAAGTCTTTTTGCTCTTGCAAGGTCCATTCAAATTGAACGGAGGCGATTTTCTGTTCTCTGGGACCTATCGCACATCAATGAAGCTGTAGTTTAGCGCCACAGCAAGTCATACCTCTTCGCGGGTACTGGAAGGCAACCCAAGGCATCGGCTTAAAGTATGTGTCGATCTTGACTAAGTGGTGGTCAATGTTGTATCATCTTGAGCAAGAAGAATACTGACCTTGGTATCCGCACGTATCAGATGCGCATCTTGCAGTCCAATGACTCTTTTTAGTAGTCTCATTCCACCAAGAGTACACTGCCGTTTCTACATATGCCTCACTTCCACCGCTGTCAGCACATAGACAGCACGGATATCTAAAATTATATTTTTTCTGGCCCTTCTCCAGGTCGGATGGTGGAATCATCTTTCCCTCACCATCTGCAGGCCTGCATTATTCGGAGCGATGTTATCCTTCGTGATCCACATATAATCCGACAGATACTATCTCACCAACACCATTCGACCATTGATTTCGAAGCCCTGTCATAGTGTAACAGTGCAAAACGACAAGTCATGGCTTCTGCAATCATCTTAGCCAATCTTCGGGCATCTTCACGACAATCAGGTGCAGCAGTGATGGTAGAGGAAGGCGACGAGGGTGGATCCATTGGTTGGAATAGTGCGACATGGATTGGTCTCCCTTTATGAAATATCGGCTCTGAGCCATATAATTAAGATGCGCCCAAGCCCAGGGCACCAGAGCCTGCTGTCATAGTGTGGGAACGTGGGCGATCGCGCTGGATCTCATTGGCGCAAAGCTTATTCAATACTCTTCTTGGGTGGAGTGGTGAGTTTTTCCATCTGATCCTCTAGCATCAAGCTCAATCATAAGATCTACGTTGTTGCAATTCTCTCCATAATGGACTCGGCAAATTCATCGTCTAGCCGAACCCCTTTCAGATGCACTTGCATGCGTGAGTTTACGCAGGAGAACGGATATACCAAACATCAACACTCGTGTATGAAAGGCAAAAAATGTCTGTTCTCCGCTTTATCCAAGGCAAAAGTTCTCCTAGGACAAAAGCGTGCCCGGGTGGATAACAACGACAGAAGACAGACTCCTAGTGCATGGTCCCACCTTCCACGAGACCCTTCTTTGTCTGCCAGCGCGACATTATGCACAGAACCTTCCAATACTTGCTCAACTACGTCCGCAATGCCCCCACTCCAGGAAGTGTCGGGTGTAGAATCTTCATTGCACAATACACCTGGCTCGGCATCTAATGCCGCTCTTAACACGGTGTCTGTAGGAATAGAAGAAGAACATTCACTGGCACAATGAAGGACTCGCCATGTTGGCATCCCTACGCTGCTACGCTTCAGACAGTACAATGACGTACTTCCACAACCTCCCCCGAGTATTCCGTTCAGTCAGACTGCCCAACAACCGGAGTTTGACCCACCCACAAATTCTGCTGATAGGTCTAACGCCGCACATACATCCTCGCAGGCTCCTCCTTTCCATACAGCCAGAAATGTCTTTGGGCTAGTATGCCAATTCTTTTCATCAACTCCTCCATCTCATGATCCGGAAGAGGTCATAACGCTCTGAGATATCAGTTACGTTCCAGTCACCACTCCAGCGGAACAGGGTATTCTTTCTGAGCCTCAAGACAAGCCATTTTTTCCATATCCCAATCAATCCTCTTTTGAACTCGGTAATTGGTACTGGAACGGCGGTGCCCAGAAGTCCCATCAGAGCTTCAAGGAGCTGATTGGCATTGTTGGACGTCCTGATTTTGACCCCAATGATGTGCAAAGCACGTCATGGGACAAGATCAACTCGCGATTAGGTGCGAGTGTCGATGATGAAGAAAGGGACGAATAGGAGGATGAGGATGCAGGGTGGCATAAAACCCAAGTGACGATTGAAGTACCCTTTTCCCGCACAACAGCTCAGCCAGGCGCTCGACCTTACATAGCAGCTGATCTTTATCATCGCTCTCTCATTTCTGTTATGCAGGAAAAGCTTTCCAACCCTCAGGACGATGAACTATTTCATTATGAGCCTTATCAACTGCGATGGAGCGCCCCCCACCTTCAACGTGAAGTCAACATTCAAGGCGAGCTATATACTTCCCCAGCGTTCATGGATGCACACCGCAATCTTCAGGAGTCCCCTGGGGAGCCAGGATGTAATTTGCCCCATTCGGTTGTCGCACTCATGTTTTGGTCAGATGCTACACACCTAACGAGTTTCGGTAACACAAAACTATGGCCGGTTTATATGTATTTTGGGAACAAATCAAAGTACCGTCGGTGTAAGCTGTCCTGCAATCTGAGTAATCACGTGGCGTACTTTCAAAAGGTACGTTCTCAAACAATCATTCTCTCCTACATAGTGACTGATGCCCAGCAGCTCCCTGACTCATTCAAAGACTTCGCGGGTACTTACACCGAAGGCAAGGGAGTCGGCAGGGAATGCGCAACTCATTGCCATCATGAACTTTTCCAAGCTCAATGGAGGATTTTACTCGATCCCAAGTTTTTACAGGCCTATAAACATGGCATTGTGATTCTCTGTTGTGACAGTGTTGCACGTAGGTTTTACCCCCGAATATTTACTTATTCTGTGGATTATCCTGAGAAGTAAGTCATCAATACCACCTGTAAACTATGATATGACAGCTCACAAAAGCTAGGGTTCTCGTGGCCACTATTCGGCAGTTGGGAGGTTGTCCGTGCCCGCGATGTCTTATACTGATGGGACAACTCCATAATCTGGGAATGCGATGTGATAGACAGCAGCGTACAACTCTTGTGCGCTCCGATGCGTCAAGGAGTAAGCTGGTTGCCACAGCGCGCGATATCATCTACAAAAAGAACCATGGTGTAGACAGCACAGCAGTCGAGACACTTCTCAAGCCTGATTCATGGGTTCCAACCTCAGTAAGCCTGACCATCAGGTTCTTTACCTCCTTTTACTAACAGTTGATTAGAACACGTTTTCGGACTGCCTTGGCTCACTCGGATTCAACGTGTTTGTTGCTCTCGTTGTTGATCTTCTGCACGAGTTTGAGCTCGGCGTGTGGCATATGCTCTTCACTCATTTGCTAAGAATCCTTTGCACTTTAAACAAGGATCTGATCAACGAGCTTGACAGGAGGTCCGCAACTATCTATCCTTAATGATTGCTCGACTACCTAACGCTCAATTAACTTTGACAGGTACAGGCTGGTCCCTCCGTTTGGACCCGCAACAATCAGACGATTCTCTGCAAACACATCAGAAATGTCAAACATGGCTGCACGCAACTTTGAAGACCTTTTACAAGTATGTATGCAGAAAATTCCCATGAGTTTTCATAAACTGATTTGTTCAAGTGTTCAATTCCAGTTTTCGATGGCCTACTTCCCAACGATCATAACCAAACCGTCTTGGATCTCCTCTTCGTCATGGCTCACTGGCACGGCCTTGCAAAACTTCGTATGCATTCCGACTTAACCCTGGATATTCTCGACCAGCAAACGACTGATCTCGGCGACAAGTTTCATCAATTTAAAACAAAAGTTTGTGCTGCGTACCACACCCAGGAACTCTCTCGTGAAGCGGATGCAGGGTCTCGTCGGCAGTCAAAGGCAGCAGCTAAGCGGGCAGAAACAAGCAAAACAGATGTTATGGGGCGGGGGACTGCGGCTGGACATTCTAGGACGAATGCTGTTGGTAAAGGGAAAGAAAAAGCGAGTCTGGGGCAATCTCAAGATGTGCCAAAGCAGCCGCGGAGGGTGAAGTCTTTCAGATTTCAGACGTACAAATTCCATGCACTCGGGGATTATGTGTCCTCCATCCGTCGTTTTGGAACAACGGACTCATATAGCACCGAACCAGTAGGTTATGACTTGCTTCTCTTCCCTGTTTTCACTCGAATTTTAACAGGGAGAATTGGAACATCGTACATCCAAAGGCAGATACTGTCGTACTGACCGAAAAACCTTTGTTCGTCAGCTAACGCAAATTGAACGCCGTCAAATGCGTTTACACCGCATCAAGCAACGCCAACAAGGACAAGCCTCACACGCAGAGGTGAACGAATTGGCGAGTGATCCTCGCCTGCACCATCATATCGGCCAAAGTGAGAAGATTTATAGTGACTTTGGCCACTACCTCCACAGCCATGCGAAAGATCCTGCTATGAAGGTAAGTAACTATTTACTTGGTGGAGATCATTCTAAGATGGGCCTCAGGACTTCCTGCCTCGACTGAAGGACCATATTCTGGATCGCCTCGAGCCGGGGGAGAAATCAGCTCGTCTCGCTCAAGAACGTGACTCGATTCTCTTCAAGCGGAATAGAATATACCATCACAACATTGCAAGACTCAACTTTACCACGTACGATGTTCGAAGGGCACAAGATGTTATTAATCCACGGACTCCTCACTGCAATATAATGATACTCAAGCATCATGATGATCATGATGATGGTCTCTGTGACAATTACTGTTACGCCAAAGTCCTTGGTATACATCACATTAACATTATTTGCGTGGGGAACGTATACGAGTCTCGCCGATTAGAATTTCTCTTTGTTCGATGGTATGAAACCATACAAAGTCATTCATGGGAGACATGCACCTTAGGTCGTGTTTGCCTCATGCCTCTGTCGGATCAGAATGCTTTCGGCTTCATGGACCCAGCAATTGTGCTTAGGGCATGTCACATCATACCGGCCTTCTCCCGAGGGCAATGGAATCCTAACGAATGCAGGCTCTCCCCTCTTGCGGGAGATAAAAATGATTGGTACAAATACTACGTCAACAGGTGAGTGTTCTTACGTGTTTTGTTCATATTTACTGATGGTACACTTTTATAGTTTTGTTGATCGAGACACCCTCATGCGCTTCCATTACGGTCTTGGAGTCGGGCATGTTTATTCCCATGAAGCGAACACCCCAGAAACACCTTACTTGGTCCGCACTCAAGCGGAAAACGTACATTTGGAAGCGGAGAGTTACAGGGAGACAACCAACTGGCAAGCTTCTGCTGACAGTGAGGATGAAGAGGACGAGTACGTTGGCATCAAGGAGTTGGATTGTTTTCAACAGGAGCGAATAGGAAGCACAGAGTCACTCATCGAGGCCCTCGAAGACATGTATACTAACCATGCATTTGATTATGAAAATTAGGAATTACGTGTGCCGATATGATGCTTAACGCAACCCCAATTCCCCGTTCCAACTCGAGGCTGGCCTATTCAAGGTTTCGCTGATCCATCCTGGCACATCGCGCTGGCTCCGCTAATTCCTAGCGCTGTCATCTAGCTGGCCCATTGAGCTGGTTACCAATTCATTTTAGTGCGTAATTGAGTCATTGATGCTGGCGCGGCATTCATTCAGCTCTGTCAGGCTAACACTATCTGGCCGCCTCGAGTAATGCGCTACCATCGCTACCATGTAGCTGATCCTTTTAAAGTCTGATGGTTTCGTCTGTCGACCCTCCAACTCCCCATTGCCTGCCTTTTTCCATGGATATGCAATGTGAGTTGACTCAACCCAACTCACTCCCTTTTCATTGACAAGTCATTAATCTCGCAGCTCCAAGTTTCTTGTTCACACCCAGTTTAGGCCGTGTACTACAAGTAATTCAGCCGGCTGTATGTTATTTTGACTTGCTATTGTCCGTATGACATATGCTGATACCTTTCCTACAGGACGCCCAAGTTTGTCATCGTCTATCTAACCTGTTGCTTTCGCCTGACTTGTTATTTCAGCATCCTTTCGTTGGTTTTAGTGAGTCCGAGCGTTTCTTGGTAGTAGGTTATATGGCGCACCAATATTGTGAGATCTCTCCAATCTATGTGAGTCATCCACAATATCAACCATTTCGTTTCATTGTATGGCTCTAGTGCCCATATTACGCGGTGGGGACTCGTTTGGACACTTTTCTGCCTATTGTTGGCGTGCTCGTGATTCAACACCTTGGGGATACATTGTTTCATACAGTTTATGAAAAGCAGGTAAGATCTACGCCATTCCGGAAATTACATCCCTGAAAGTATTCAAATAGTTTGGTGATGGCGATGTAGAGACTCGCGCCTATACAGGCACTTCCTCTCAGTTACATTCCAGCTCTAGTCCTCAGGACAAGTCTTGCGCATTCGCGCGCCATCGCATTTGGACAGGCGTCGCGTGCGCTCTAGCTACGTCACGCGCGCAGCGCGCTCACCTTAAAACCTTCGCGCGCCCGTCCATCCATCCATTCCATGTCCTTGCTGGTCCATTGGTGCGTCCTTCCCATGGTTTCTCCTTTTGGCTAACGTGTCTCGTCACCTTTCGCATGCCTGCGCGCTAAGCGCGCGCTACCTACTATATTACCTACAATTCTATCTTTAGCCTACTCGGTTTGGTTCAGCGCTACAAGCGCCGCTTACCACTACATATAGTTCATGTCCTTGCACTTGGTTCTGGATCGAATTCCTGCACCTCACGCCCACTGTAACTAGCTACCCTCAGACACATAATCTAAAATCTCTTCAACAACTCTCTGCTCATTTGCGCGCCTTCGCATCGCGCATCTCTTCGCATTCTTGAGGCACTCTCCCACTACTAAGGAAACAACCCTTAGTCTCACCTCAGTCGCATGCGCTACTTGCGTCGTGCACGCTCGCACCACCTTTCGCACCCGTGCGTAATCGTGCACGTTCGTATATCGCACGTCGTGTAAGTCGCGCTTCGCACGTCTCCTAGTCCTCGACCAGTATCAGAGGTTTCCCTCCACACATAAGAGGTTTCCCTTTCTCAGTTGCTGTCCTTTGGGCCGACTTTATACTCGCGCACAGGATTGACTGCAGACCGCCCTGTAACTGACCCTTATCGCACAGTCTAGATTCCTCTTCTTCAACTGGAGCCCACCGCGAGGGACACTCCTGAGAGTACTGGTAGAGTATTAAGATCTAACAGTCGCCGCAAAGCCAACAGAGAAGCTAACGCCGCCTTCGACAAAGCGGCGCGCAAGTATAAACAGAAAGCCCTCTTTCCCTTAGCACGACGCGCCCGCCCGCGCAAAGTGTCATCACTCGCGCGCGCAGATATATCGCTTTTCGCGTCTTCCACGGAAAGACCAGCATCGCCAGTCATGCCTTCGACGCAACACTCGTCGAAAGACTCATCAGATGGTCTCGACAACATCGAAGACCACAGAGGACAACTTCCTGGAGCGTTTCTGAACACGCCTCAGAGGCCTTTTATTTCGAACTTCGATTCTCTTTCATCGCTTAGCGCACTAACTGACCTTAGCGAAGGCGAACCCCCTGCGTCGTCCTCATACCCCAGCGCGCTTCCTAAAGTAGAAGCGCTGCTCGTCAAGTTAGAACCCATCAGCGCGCGCCGCTTATCCAATGCTATCCCTACTAGCGCCGCGCAATCAATATTCCCCTACACCCTTCCACTCAAACCCTCCTACGTCGTACCAACAGTCCGACAAACCGTCGCCGCACCTCCCCCTGTCGCCTACGCCCAACCTATCCAAGTCGCGCAACCCGCCGCTATCATCCCCACCATGTCTGCAATCCCCTTCAGAATGCCCGTGCGCGGTTCCGAACGCGCGCCCAAGTTCAACGGTAAGGTGTCGAGCCTTCTCGAATTCCTTGACCAGTACGAAGTGCTGGCGGACGACGGAGGTCTTCAGGGCCTCGATCGCATTAAGAAGCTTTTGCGCTACCTCTCCTCAGACGAGAGGGAGCTATGGGCTGGCTTACCAGAAGCATCGGCTAGTGACTTCGACGTGTTCATCGTCGAGGTCAAGGTAATGTATCCAGGTTGCGAAGGCGACCGACACTACGCACTCACGGACTTGCAAGCTGTCGCGCGCAAGTACGCAAGTATGCCCATGCCAACCGTCGACGAGATGAGCGCGTATTATCGCGCGTTTCGCAAAGTCATGCAGCCGCTATTGGCTAGTCATCGCATTGGTACAGCCGAGCGCGATCGCCTTTTCCTAGAAGGGCTACCCAGCGATATTCAAATGCAAACACGCACGCGTCTGATGATTAAGTTCCCTGACCATCACCCACAGGATCCTTACCCATTCGCGAATGTCTTCGCCGCAGCATGTTTCTTATTACCGGTGACAGCGCCAGAAGTGACACCAGTAGCCATCGTGCCTCTCGCTAGCCTAATCGCAGTGCCGACGCCCGCGCCTGTGCAACAGCCAGCGCAGGGCTCCGTCACCAAGCGCGAGTATATGGTTAAGCGCGCCAACCAGCAGACATCAGACAACTGCATGTTCTGCGGCAGTCTCGAGCATTTCCTTGGGCGCTGCCAAGAACGAACCAAGTACCTGGAAGCAGGGAAGTGTAAGTTGGATGAGGACCGCAGGCTCATTCTGCCTAATGGCAACAGAATCAGCGGGCGCGAAAATACGCTCAAAGAGCGCATCAATCGCTACCTCGCAAGTGTCGAGAAGGACGTGTCGCCTAGTACTAGCGCTCACGTCGGTCTGTTCTATCGCGCGTCGCCGGAAGTCGATTGCGTGTTAGAGGTAGACTCGTCCGCATTCGTACACACGGTCGTCGACTCTGAGTCTGAAAACGACAAAGATGAGCTCGAAGTACACGGGCCATGCAGGCACTCGCGTTCGCACAAGCCAAGCGAGATCAGAAGAAAGGTAAAAGTGTTCGCTTCGATGGCGTAGAAATACCCAGCGAGCCTCGCACGCGACCAGGACCTGCGTCACGACAAGCCACTGTAGAGGAGGAGTTAGTCTCTCCTGCAATACAAGCTTCGTCTAGCAAGGGCAAAGGGCTGGCAGTCGCGAAAATCATTCCGCCTGTCGCAACTAAGGTTGCAGAACCCTTACCAAAGGCGCCCACTGCGGGCGCACCTTCATCATCTTCATCCGCGCAAAAGACCACTAATGTTCCACCCCAGCCAGCATCAACACCAGCACCAGCAGCACCCGCAACAACGGGCTCCTACCGATTATCATTCGCCTTGGAAGACAAGGGGGCAGACAAACGCGTCGCAGAGCGCATCCTTGACTCCAACCTCAGCATTCCCGTAAGGGAACTACTTGCCGTTTGCCAGAAGTCAGGAAGCAGTTCCACGACATGACTACCAACAAGCGTGTTACAGTTGGCACGGTCTCGGTCAACGAGCTATCAGGCCACTTCGCAACTGATAGATGGATGAGTCAGTACAACGACTCGCGCACAAGGATCAACGATGGCTGTGTCGTCGCAGACCATTTCACGCCCCTGCGCTGCATACGCGCTACCACTATTGGAGGACGCAAGCTCACCTGCGTGCTCGACCAAGGCGCAGAAGTCGTAGTAATGCCCAAGGAAGTATGGAAATCGCTCGGTGTCGGTCTGCGCTCAGATCATCGCCTAAATATGGAATCGGTCAATATGTCGCGAGACGCGATGCTCGGCATGATCGAGAATATCCCGCTCGACTTTGGAGGTGGACCTATGTTCTTCCAAATCCAAGTCACGGAGCGTGCGAACTTCGAGGTTTTGCTAGGGCGTCCATTTTTCATTTTAACTTCATGTCGCACCTTTGATCTCCCTAACAGGGAGCAAGATATTTTGTTAACGGACCCAAATACGCGCAAGGAGATGCGCATCCCGACCCTCCCTTGGGTCAAGAATTGCCAAACCGCGACGCATGGTTCTCTGTGCGCGCAGCACACGCACGCCCAAGCGCACGCAAATGTGGCCAAGGTAGAGGGTCAGGGTTTTTAAGTATCGATGATCTGCAGATTCCGCGGGGAGACACTAATACGTGTTCATGCACCCCGCTTAACCATTCATATTCGTTAATTCGCTCATCTCATTATCGCATCGTGTCCGACGCATCGCTTATCGCGTGCGCTGAAGACTATTATCGTCAGCTCTTAAGGAGTGATACCGCATCAGTTTTCGCGCTCTCGTATTCGTCATCAGTTTCGTTTTCTTCGCAACCGTCCCAATCGCACTCCAGCGCATTATGCGCACCTAACCGCAACTCGTTCCATTCTAGATAAAGCGACTATCGCCGCTTTCAATTCCTCATATCATTACGATGCCTCTCGACACGCACTGGTTTACAAACCAGTAGCGAAGAAAGTGCGCACCGTACCTACCGCTACACCCCCGGAATATAGGGTGATGCGCGAACGCGCGCCAGATCCCTTAGTTGGTTTACCAGGAGATACCAGCCCATCCCCCGGACTTCATACCAGGCGCGCATTTCACCCAAGCGCGCGCGGACAAGATCGACCTTGACCCCGCGAACTGGCTTTGGCCAGAAGAGTTGAAGCTCGTACGCTGGCTCGTTCGCACACATGAACTCGCGTTCGCGTGGGACGCATCAGAATGTGGTCGCCTCGACGAAAGATACTTCCCGGCATACAAGATCCCTATGGTACCGCACGCACCATGGTCTCAGCGCAATATCCCAATACCGCCATCTACGATTGGTGAAGTCACGTGCATTATCAAGGAAAAGATCTCGTCAGGCGTTTACAAGCCTTCAATGGCTGCGTATCGCTCGCACTGGTTTTGCGTCGTTAAGAAGGACGGGAAATCGCTATGTTTAGTTCACGACTTGCAGCCGCTTAACGCGGTGACCATCCGCGACGCATCAGTCCCGCCATTTGTCGAGCACCTCGCAGAGTCCTTCGCAGGCTATGCAGTGTATGGCATGATGGACTTGTATTCGGGCTATGATCAGCGCGCGCTCCATATCGAGTCGCGCGACCTTATGACGTTTGGAACACCTTTAGGGCCCCATCGTTTGACCACGCTGCCGCAAGGCCATTCTAACGCTGTTCAAGTTTTCCAGGGCGATATCACATTTATCCTTCAAGATGAGATCCCTAATCACACGTCGCCCTTCATCGACGATATACCAGTGAAGTCAGTTGAAACGCGCTACGAGAACGAGGATGGCTCTTATGAGACCATTCCCATGAATCATGGTATATGGTGTTTCATCTGGGAGCATTGCATCGTCGTCAATCACATCTTGCAGCGCCTGCGCAATGTTGGCGTAACAGTTAGCGTGACCAAGTTCGTCTTAGCTGCGCCTAGCGTGGTTATAGTAGGTCACAAGTGTACCTTCGAGGGTCGTGTGCCCGAGGACACCAAGGTCCAAAAGATACATGATTGGCCAGAGCCTACCAACCAGTCGCAAGTCCGCGGTTTCCTAGGAACCTGCGGCGTTCTTCGCATTTTCATCCGTGATTTCGCATGCAAAGCGCGCCCACTAACCAATCTCACTAGGAAAGATGCACCATTCGTCTTCGGGCTCGATGAGCGCGAAGCGGTTCAGACCCTCAAGGACTCAATATTAGAGTCCCCCGCTGTTACAGTCAGCGTCACCCCTATACATTTTCTCTTATCTCTTATCATTGTACTACGTCATGGTCGCACACAGCCGCCACTAGACCGCCATTGTTCTATTGTCTTATGCACTTTCCCAGCGTACGTGTCTTGTTACCTTTCTTGGTTATCCTCAAACCCGTTGTACTTATATCGCTTACGCGTTCCCTTGGTCCGTGCGCCCCATATGGACTATTTAAGCACGTAGTTATCGTTGTATTTCTTTACTTTAATCTTACTAGGTTTTACCTGGAACTTCCTTCGCTTAGAACCTCCAATTCTAAGTCGTCTGAATCTATCTCAAGTCTAAGACACTCTCTTAGTCTTGTCTTAGCTGAACGTCGTGCTTATTGCACTTCGTAATCGAATCTCACTTGACGTTAAAACTCTTATTGAGTTGTCTCGTGTTAGAACTATCCTAGTTCGTAACAAAAGATTAAAGTCTACATTTCCGCATCGCCATCAAAGCCTTGCCAGAACCAAAGACAACAGAACAGATAAA